>CM026559.1:14815283-15124492 GCA_015143295.1 Tetracentron sinense
TTATACTTATAATTTGCAGGGGGATGAATCATAAAAAGGGGTACCATAATACACTTTATCACTTAGGTAGAGTATTTACGCTCACACCGGCGTTAACACAAATTCCTATCACTACCAGTATTTCCAGTTCGGCTCACACGGACCATACATGGCTCTCACTGGTCTTTGTCCCTATTCCATCATTTGCTGAACCAGAAACGCGTTCATCATATAATTCTCAACTCGTCAATCATAAATATTCATCCATATTCAGTAACCATTTCCAAACCTTGAATCTCTGCCTTTGTTTATGGCATGCAAAAACATACCATCCATTCATGTTAATCAATTTTAGACTCTTAATCATATATTAATCAATACTGTCATATCATAGAGTAATCATTAACAATACTTAATATCGAACATTTCCAATTGGCGTCCTTACGATTTAATCATTTGCGAATGCTGTTAGACCTTGATTTCCCAAGCTTTCCTTCTGCTCTAAGCCAAATCCTATTAACTTTTGCAGGGAAGTTCTAAACTCTCTTGAATGTTTGAACCTAAACTCAAGGGTAAGGTCTATTTATAGAGTTAGGAATCCTAAACCACTACTAATCTCCGAAAAACACCCAATAGAAGTTTCTGGGCAATATTTTCCTTGGTGGTCGATTTGTGTGATGGGTGGCTACCGGTGTCCTAAGCGATTGACTGGTCTTGGATGTCGGCTCCGACCGTTGACTATTGCCCTCTTTGGGATTTTCCCTACAAACTTTTCTTTAGTGCATGAAAGCGTGGGTAGGGGGTTCTACCGGTGGACCATGTTTTCGCCTCTTTTGGTTGGTTTTAAACTTGTTTTTCTTCCCTCACTTGAAACCGTTGGCAAATTGCTCTAACATCGCTTATTTCATAGAAAACATTAAATGCTGTAATTTTGACCACAATACCAAGATTATCATTGAATTACCACACCAATATCAAGATATGAAGTTTTGGGTCCTATCTCTACAGTCACATATAAGTTGCTTCTCATCTTTGATCACTAGATTTTTAAGCATGGTTTGACGACCAATATTGCTTGGGGCACAATGACAATGCACACAGGAGATTCCACACAATCCCAACACCCTCGTCCTCTTCTACGCAGTTAGTGAATCCCCATAATCACAAACTAGGCAGCAATCTTATGCGCTGATAAGCAATCTACGGGATGAAATTAACCCTTACTTGGTGTTGAACAGAATAGAATCAAAATGTCTGCTATTACAGAAAGTATTCAAATCAAAGTATCATATAGCTCCAAGATAATATGCCTATCCGGAAGAGAAAATAAGAATAAATCCGTCAATTCTATTAAATCAAAAGAATAATATTTAATGTTCGAGTCTAGAGAGTCCTCAGGCCCCCCTATATATATGTCTTTCGGCAAAAACTCAATCTCAATCCCTCGTATAGAACTCTATAAATGAATCTTTAGTCCTCTACTGACTTGGTAAAAGGACCTTTGCCCTTTAACTTAATTAGAACTAACTCATACTAAAACACCTAATTCTAACTCACACTTGGACCCCACGAACAAAGTCAACCAAAAACACGTGCGTATCATAATACTAACCATAACTTTATCCTAATGATCAGCCTCCCTAACCCTTGGACTTTGACTCACAAAACTCAAATCTCAGAGACTAATAGGGGCTTGTACATCACCCTGTTCTCTGGGCTTAGAAGTTCGAAAATAGTGCCATGTTTCACGACATCTACCACATTCCTTGATTCTTTCTTGATTCACTTTTTGGGTTTGTTCCTCCATCTTTGATGTATCATGGCTGAGTTTTTAACTCCATGAAGCTCCTCTTGGTCGAGATTAAAATTATTAAGCTTGCTGTTTTCTGTAGAACTGCCAGCTGCAACAAGACGTCTTTCAGGCTATTCCTATAGGAGCAGGGTTTTAAACTTTAACTAACGATTTAGCGTTTTGTAATGGGCCCCTTCCAAAACTGTTACATAATGCTGTTACTGTTATGTAACGGCCGTCACGGAAACCTTTTTTTTGTCATGGTCATTTTTACCATAAACAACACAACTATTGGCATTTATAGTAAATACCACTTTTTTAAATTTAAAAAAGTCCTCTTAAAGTTTTAATTTTAAATATATTCAAAAGGATAACTTTTAGGATAGCCGTTTGTACTAAAAATTTCCTATTTTTTTAAAAGCTATTTAATGATCGCTTTAGTATTTTTTTATGTAAGTATCGTGTAACGGAACATCACTCCCCTACTGAACCCGTTAAAAACGGTGTAGTGATTTTTAAAGCTATGCCATAGGAGGGTAGTATTTCCCTAAAAGTTTTAAAAATAACGGCCTTAAATATTTTAATTTGACATTCATGTTGTACTGGTACTGGTACATATCGTGTGAGCATGTATACGCAACATGAAGCTCGCACTGGGTCAATAGGAACGGGGTCGACTCTGGTTGGGAAAACTACCTTGCGTTTGTAATCCAAAAATGAGAATTGATTGCATTGGGTTCCTAAGCAGTTGGGGATTATCACTAAGTACACAACCAAAATTTGTTTCAAATGTCGGGTTTTATTGTTTTAGTGTTTTTTAAATTTTAATTTTAGTTATTATGTTTCCAACCATTAGAGTTGTTGAGTCAAGCTTTCCTAAAGTATTGTAGAAATAGTGCAATATATATTAGGAAACAAGAAAAGTATCACAATATTTTGCAATATTCACCACAAGGAGTTGTAAATGGAGAATACATCTATAGAAAGTTCGAGGTATGCTCAATGACAAAATTTCGGGATTTTTTTGCAAACATAACCAAAATTCAAAACCATGCCTGTGATGCTGATCTTCATGGCTGTCCTCCTGTAGAGGGTGACAAGGAGTGGTCTCCAATTCTTAAATTCAGAAAGAGATCAATATCAGTTGAAATCACTTTCACCTTTCAAGGGGAGCTTATTGCACTGCTGCTGGTTCAATGGGGAGTATCCTTCTAACAGAGTGGGTTTATGTGAACTATTAGTAACACTTTACTTTCAAGGCATGTGGTTATGTGATCGGGTGAATGCAGGCAACTGCTCTCTCTGCATGTATTGTTTAGGCCATTCTATTACCTTTGCTAGTTGTTGATGTCTTCTGTGTTCCCCGTTAGTGATGGATTAATTACTTCAGTTTGTTTATGGTTTTGAGTGCAGATACTTGATTCTACAGAGAGGGCGGTGGAGCATAGCTTGGCAAGCACTGGTCATGCCAATGCACGAGCCGTGGATATATATTCAGATACCTCTAAGACTACGTGCTTCACTTGGCTCATTATCTTTTTCATGACTTGCATTTTCATCATGGTCGTGCTTCTCATTCGGGTCACTTGAATGTACCAAGTAACCAATATTTACTCAAGTTGGGACCTGTATTTTCATCTTGTTTAGGGTGTGAGTCAGTCCAACCTGGTTGAATCGGCACATTTAATTGTATTAAATTTGTTGAAATATCATAAAACAATATGAAAATCATAAAAAAAGAAAAGAAAAGCATCCATATACCAAAAATGGGGTGGTGTTTGCTAGACCAAGATTTGGATGGAGAAATTGAGAAGATGAAATATTGGCACCAAAATCAGAGATGAAGCTTTTGAAGAAGATATGAATTCGAAGAATGCAAGCATTTTCTATTGCAACGATTGAATTGGACAGGTGAGGCGTCTGGGTCCAACTATCCTGTCCGATTTGGTTCTTAAAAACCTTACTTGAGGGTATTCTACAGTCTTTAACTAGTGGCAGCAGATGGAGTATGTCAAGTCTTCTACAGTAGGATTTCATTGGTCAAAATTATCCAGGCAAGAATAATTATTTGATCTATGAAAAACTAATACCATTTATTCTTCATTTCAAAATGTATGATTGGCATGCCTCGTCAGGTCGAGGGGACTGATTCCTGTTTTCCACTTTTGGATAGTGACCCAACCGGGTAAAAAATTCATGACTAAATTCGGTCAGGTTACGATTTTGAAATAAAGCCAACAGGGGGTATGGTTTTTAAATTCGGAAAACTTCTGAAATCGGTAGATTTAAGCCAAGCAACATGAAAATTAAAGGAAATTGTCTAAGTCTTGTAATTATGTTAATTTATAGTTAAATCAACAAGGGAATAAGACTCTATCTTGGGGGAGAGGTCGGACCTGTATAGGGTTGCCTACATACCTGGCTTGAAGAGATTAGACTAGTGTAGTTCTATCAAAAGGGGGTTTTTAAATTGATTGCAATTTGTAATTTTGAATTGAAGAGATTAGACTAGTGTAGTTCTATCAAAAGGGGTTTTTTTTTTTTGCATTTTGCCATATTTGAATGATTTTGAATTCTTATAATAGTTTAAGCTCAATCGGAGCAAATAGAGGGTTGACAAGTTAATCATGGTTAAAGTTAACTTAATATAGGTATGGGGCCCAAAAGAGTGTTACAAAATCAAGTTCGTTCGCACCAGATTGATCTAATTCTGGAGCTCAAAAGAGTGTTACATCATCAAGTTGGTTCGAACCAGATTGACGTTTTGTATTTTTGCACAAAACTAAAGCTGTTCCAACGAATTGGAATCCATTTGAATGGATATGATTTTGTAACTGTACAGTACCATGTCCGTTCGAACCAGATTTGTTTGAACCATCTGGTTCAAACGAACAATGTTCCATAGCTGCCCAAAATGTGATTTTTTTTTTCAGGAGACAGGTTTTTAACTAGGGCTATTAAATAACCTAAGGTAAGGCCAACATGGAAATGAGGTAATTGGCCACAAGAATGGAGAAAGAGCAAATACAAATCAAGCTTCGAATGGAATGAGCCTCATTCGAATGAACATAACTCTGTGGCCGGAAATACATGTGGGGTATCTATATAGTAAAAAAAAGATAATGCATGAAGGGAAAATGAAGATTTCTTCTCTTGACATGAGGTTTCCTTTACATCATTAGATTTGCTGTAGAGAGGTCCAAGAGAGGCTTTCTAACAATTCCTAGAAATGGATTTAAGAACATAAAAGAAGATTAAAAAAAAGCTAAAAACTGAAAAGAAAAGAACTGCTCATTCTTTTTCCTTTAAATGGGCCCCCCCTACTTTCTTTTCCTTTAAATGGCCCCCCCTACATTATTGAAGATGATGTAGTGAGACCCACCAAGTAGGAAAGGATGGGCCTTCTAAATGGTTCTAAACTAGAACCCGAAGGAAAGCATAAACAAATAAAAAGAAAGAAAGAGAAGGAGAACCTACTCCTCAATGGCCTCTTCAATGCTCCAAGGGTGAGGGTGCTTAGGCCAAGGAATGATTAGCTTCAATAGGGGTAGCGTAGGCTTACACCCTAGATGGATCAAACTTCCAAGGTTCAAGGGATTGCATTTAAGCTTTTGGGTAATTGGGGGGGGGGGGGGGGGGGGGGGGGGTCACACTCTCAGGATTCCTATACAGTTTCTTGGTTGGAGAAGATGAAAGAATAGGATTTTGATCTATAGATTTTGGATTAGGGTTTAAAGTCTTGTAAGGGCTGTGAATTTATAGATTTTCTTAGGGTTAGGGAGTTTGATATTTGTTAACGAAATTTAGGGTGGTGTAGGAAGGAGATTCATGAACGGCCAAATTAGGGTAGCCCTAAAAATGAATTTTGCTGGGTCGTTCGAACTACTTAGTTCCCATTGGAACGAATTTGCTCTTGGGAAATAGGTTTGAATATCAAATAGAAAATAGGAGCTTTTCCTTCTAACATACCTAATCTCGTTCGAACGAAATGACTAATTTTTGACAGAAATGAGTTTTTCTTGCTCAAGCTACCTAGAAAATTTGGGGCGGGGGTTTCGCTCCTGAGCCCTCGAGAGGGCGCATGCTGCCCCTGCACCCCCCAACGAGCTAACTGCGTAGCTCAATCCATGATTACCTAGTATAGCGCAAACCTACTAGGTCAGGTATAAACAGGCGTTGGGCTCTAGTTTTGGGTTGAGGTTAGACGAAGGTTGAGGATGTTGGGATTTTGGTTGATGCCTTGGAGCTCTGAAGAAGAAAGGGAAGAGTATGAGGTGCAAAAATGGGCTGCTTACACATTTCGGCCGAAAATAGTGTTAGTTTCTTCTTTAATTGAAATTAACAAAAATTACCAACATTTACTAAAATATAATAAAATTGCCAAAATTTTTATAGAAATTACGTGAAAGTTTTATAAATTTTAGTGATTTGTTTGTTTAAAAAAGTAGACTACAAATTTAATTAAATTTTTATCCATTCGGATACATATTAAGTTATGATGCATAAAGACCCTGAGACACTTCTTTTACTAACTTATATTTAAATTTGAAAACCTAGACAGTAAGAGTTTGAACCCTTAATAACCTATTTAAATTAGAAAACGTAAGTATTAGGAGTTTGGATACTTGATAATTATAATTATTTAAAATTTATAAAGATAATTTATAGTATAACTCAAAATATTACATTTAGAATTAATAATTTAATAAGTTGTATTTGTTTGATAATAATATTTTTAAAGTATTACATTCAATAATTAGATATGTGATTTGCGGCTAATATTTTGGTCAAATAAAATATTTTAAATTTTTTTTTGCAAAATTTTCAAAATTTCAGTTTCAGTTGGGAGTTCGAGATTGGGAAAATTTTTAGGATTTCAAAACTTGATTAGGGTTTATGATGGTAATATTGTAAACATTTGATCTGTAAGGTTTCAGTGGGCTCTAGATCCCTGTAACAAGTGATTGGGCTAGTTAGTCTGATCCAACAACAGTCCATGTTGGTCTAGTATGCCTGTTTAGCTTGGATCTCATTTTCTCAACCCTCCTCCATCTTTTCTCCAATCCAAGAGGTAAGTACTCCTACTAACTAACCTTGATATGATGCAAATAATGGAATGCATGATTTGAAATGGAAATTGCAAGTACACTTGTCGCGCCCCAAAATATCCCCTAGGAGTTAAGGGATACTTTAGGTGTGACTATACAAAACCTGGCAAACCATCCTGCTATGAACAAGGTATAATGTGCTCTAATGGAAATATAAAACAGAGTGCGGAAGCTAAAATATGACGGAAATACAACCAACTTTTCATTTTCTTCTATAAACTTAACAATTATTCCAAGTTTATACACAATATGACATGTAAAAGTGGACATGCCCACCTATCAAAATACAAAAGAAAAAACATAATTCTATCTCGCTCAATAGTCACCCCCGTGGGGCCAATGGTCTAAGTCTCTCACCTCAGCCTGAGGCTCAACTACCGAATCTTCATAAGGTTCTTCCTCGCCGTAGTCCTCTTCAACCTAAGGACCCAGGGCACAAATATCGAAAGGGACTCGTGTACCTGCCGACATAAAAGTACGGCTGAGCATGGAATACTTAGCGAGTACAAGCTCCTAGCTAACAATAATAATAACGAGCGAAGCATCATATGCAAGTACTGGAAAGATATAGTTCATACTCATTTAAAACAACATCATACATAACCATTTATTAAATCACAACTCTAATGAAAACTAAACCATATCTATGAAACATATGAGTCATTTCCATATTTCTTATGAGCTAGAGGTTAGCACCCGCACAACCCTAGGCTACCAACCTCATTGACAATACAATACTTCTGAGTCTTTTCTTATGAACCAGGAGTTAGCACCCGTACAATCCTAGGCTACCAACCCCCTTGAAAATTTCAATACTTTCCTTATGAGCCAGAGGTTAATCAACCTCCTTGACATTTCACATCTTTCTTATGAGCCAGAGGTTAGCACCCGCACATCCTTGGGCTACCAACCTCTTTGACAATACAATACTTTTGAACCTTTCTTATGAGCCAGAGGTTAACACCCACATATCCCTAGGCTACCAACCTCCTTGACAATACCATTCTCTTATGAGCAAGAGGCTAGCACCCTTAACTGGGGCTACCAACCTGCTTGACATTCCTCCATATACATGTGTGCTCGTGCATAGCTATTTGTGAAACATGATGACATATATGATTTGAGAAGTAACATATAGCATTCTAATTCTTATCACATTGATATGAGAATTTAAACAAGCATATAGAAATATGATCACAATCATTATTTTAGGGAAACTACATGAATCATGCTTTTCGAACTTCATTCAATTCAAAGTATTTTCATTTATGCATTTTACCAAGCAAGTGGTGTCCTACATTTTCTTTAGTCCTTTAACTCATAATTTCTTTCTCAAGCACTTCATCAAGCATCACATGTGCATTCATTATGTGTACGACACCCTCCCACCATTTCCATCATTCAACACATCACAACATGGCATCCCATCGCCTCATTCCCTTCCTCCATCCATACATTCTACCATTCATTCATTTTATCTTGTTTATGTTTAGGGATTTAGCATATTTCAACACAAGGATGTATGGGGAAGATACAACACACCATATTCTCAAGAAGTCTAGGTTATTTCCAAGGTAGCTAGGAAGAGTGTACTAACCTTGAAAAGGAGGGAGGAAACCCTTGTGAATGCTAAGGGAGACGCTGCCCTAGCTTGGAGAAGGAAACCCACACGTGCTTGAGGGTGGATTTGAGGATTCCAAGCCAAAGGGGTGATCTTGGGTCTTCAAAACCCTTGATTATCTTCAAGATGGTGCCCTAGGGTTCAAAACCCTTTTCTCCTCTCTCCCTTTCTCTCAAAACTCTAAGTGTGATGATAATGAGGACCCAAGGCTCATGCAAGCCTTATAAGCAAGAGTTGAATACCCCAAAAGATGAAAAATCCCTTAATGAAATTCTGTAAAAACGCGAATGTAGCACCCCGGATTTTTCCATCCTTAATGAATAGCACCTTCATAGCTAATTGGCCGTTTTCATAGTTTTCGTAGTCTAATTAATAAATAAGGGAGAAATCGGAAATTCCGAAACGTTAGAAATGTTCATTTTCGAAAGACGGATCCAACGCAAGTTGAATCGTCGAAATCCGACGAGCGAGTAAAAAGATATGGTCAAAACAGTCCAGGCATAACAGAGCACCGATCGCTCGGTCATCACCTGCGATCGATCGGTCCACTACCGATCGCTCGATGGCTGTCGCACGGTTAACTTTTTTGTATGGGAAAAAATTCCAGAGAGTGTGTTTTTGACCGATCTCTCGGTCATAACACCGATCGACCGGTAAGCCACCGATCGCTCGGTCCATACCACCGATCGATCGGTCATACGCAATTTTTCTTCATTAAGGGTGTTTAAGACTTTAAACACAACCCCTTGCCTATAAATAGGCTGAGTTCGTGCCTTAGGGTTTCAGAAACCCTCTGTGCCCTATCTTAGGAGATTTTGAGAGAGAGAAAAAGGAGAGGAACTACTTGTTGATCAAGCTTGTGGAAGATCAAGGTTCTTCCACTTCCCTTGGTGATTTCCAACCAAGAACTCACTGTTCTTGCTTGTTCCAGCCATTGGGAGTCAAATCCATTGATTTCTCTAAGGTAGATACACTCTACTACAATCTTGCAATCCTACTAGTTACTAAGTATGATTCTTCTTATCTATGCCCTATCTATGTGTATTGATTTTATGTATGAAAAAAGTGTGATTATATACTTGGATGAAGGTTACTATTACGATGCACTCTAAGTGTTTGATGAAATACCTCTAAGGGATTCTATGTTTAAATACGATGATTTCTCTTATTAAGTGCTTATGCTCGCATGTCTCGCATGAACCGATGGTTTCCATGGATTTCTCAAAGTACAAATAAAGGTTTTTCACGAAAAGACGAATAATGAATGATTCTAAGTAACTCTATGATTTCTCTAAGATCGTTTCACAAGCTCTAAGGATCATACCGTGCTCACAAGGAAACTCTATGATAATGTTCTAAGATCGTCTCACAAGCTCCACGGATCACAATGAAATGCTCTAAGATCTCTAAGGTTATGCTCTATGGAAATGCTCTACGGTATTGCTCTATGCTCTATGCTCTATGTCTCTACGGATCATAATGACTCTAAGTAACTCCATGAACTCACAAGAACTCATAAGGCTATGATTATCGATTGACTTACACGGTTACAGTTTTGGTTTCGAATATTATCTCACATATGTTTTCACGGTTTCCATGCTTTAAGGATTGTTCGGATTTCATTCTCCATGTCTTGTATGCTCCATGCCTAACCGCTTTATTGTTATTAGTTTGTATACACTGAGTATTCCATGCTCAGTCGATATTGTTATGATCGGCAGGTGCTCGGGTTCCATTCGATTTGTGTGGCGACGAACCTTGGGTCGAGGAAGAGTACCGTGACCCGGAGCCTTCCATGGATCACTATCATGACGATGGTGCTCTAGATAGGAGTCGTGACTTCGATTTCTGTTGATCGACCGACTTAGAACTTGTGTCATATATGATATGTGAGTGTGGGGTTTGTCCACTCCACTTTTGGGTTTCTCACACATGTATACTTGTTGGTTCTTACTTGAGCCAAGCTATAGGAGTATTCATTTTGCTTCCGCTATGTTTAGTATTTTATTTTCCGCTGTGCATTGTATTTCGTTTCCGCTATGTATATGCAGGTACTCTGACAGGTTTCCACGTGTGCCTTATGTATCATACTGGAGGTATGATACGGCGGTCACGAGTCAAAGTATCCTTAACTCCTAGGGGGTATTTTGGGTCGCGACAGACTTGGTATCAGAGCTAGTTATGTCCAATGACAGACTTAGTTAGGTCACTCAGGCTTGGTCTAAGCGGAAGTAATTCCTATGAGTTGAACTTAGAACTCAGAAGGACTCAGTTGTCTTAGGCTTGTTACCACGACATAACCGGTATCAAGTGAATCTTTAGGTTAGTGTAGGATCCTAGAAAAGATAGATGCCCAATGCAAGTGTCTTAGCTACGCTAGGGTACTCTAAGTTGTGATGGTATTCTTACGTGTATACCTTGATGTATACTAAATGCGGTGTTAGCATTTCATGATTATTGAATTGCTATATGATATGTGAGGTTTGGTATCCAAGTTAGACTCATGTTTTGCCAAATTGATCTCAGGATTTGATATCATGAGACGTGTCAATCGGGGTCGAGGTTACCATACTCGGAGGGCCGAGAGTGAAGTTCCAAGAGAAGAGGAACCGTTGTATTTCACAAATGCTATGGACTCCATAGCCGAGACTTTGGCATTGTTGGCAGCAAGGCCTATGCCTACCCCACCGTCCACGCCTGTGCCTACACCGGTGCATCACACCGCGGGGCTCGAAGCTTTTAGGAGACTGCGGCCTCCTACATTCTATGGCACTCTGGACCCCATGGTGGCCGAGTCTTGGATTATGCAGCTGGAGAAGACCTTCCGGGCTCTCCGTTGTACCTATGAGCAAAGGGTAGAATGGGCTTCCTTCGTGATGGAGGGTGAAGCCGAACACTGGTGGAGAGCTGCCCAAAGGCAGAGAGATGTTGCTAAGGCAGGTGTGCCCTGGACTTGGGCGGAGTTCTTAGAGACTTTCAGGGAACAGTACTTTCCCAGGTTTATTCGGGAACAAAAGGCGAGAGAGTTTATGCTTTTGGAGCGAGGGTCGATGAGCGTAGCCGAGTATGAGGCTAAGTTCACCGAGTTGTCTAGGTTTGCTCCGCACTTGGTGGCTACTGAAGACCTACAGGTCAGGAAGTTTGAGATGGGCTTGAAGGCTTTCATCCGAGATCGGGTGTCCATTCTCCAGGTAGAGTCTTGGAGAGAGATAGTAGGGAAGGCAAAGATCGCCGAAAAGAATGCGGAAGACTTCGTGAGAAGAAGAGACAGTGGCTTCGGGAAGAACATGTCTCGGGGTCAGACGAGTAGTTCTTCAGAGAAGAGGACTAGGACTGCACCGTACCAGTTCTCCCAGCCGATTTCGGCTCAGAGACCTTCTTTTGCGCCTCAGGCACCGCGTCCTACAGCATCGCAAGCTACGAGGGTTATGCCTCCGGCTTCCTCCGCATCGCAGACATTTGAGGAGTGCGCCGCATGTGGTCGTCGGCATAAGACTGGAGATTGCCGAAGAATGTCAGGTGGATGCTTCCATTGTGGCGAGATGGGCCATATGATTCGAGATTGCCCGCGCAAGCAGTCACAGTCTGGATCACAGGGAGTTCGGCCTCCAGGCAGGCAGAATTCACTTCAGGGGTCTTCATCTCAGGCCTCTAGATCCTTGCAGCCTACCCAGCAGCCTCGTCAGGCAAACCAGGGCAGAGTCTTTGCCATGACTGATAGAGACGCACAGGCATCTGATGATGTTGTGCAAGGTACGCGCGAACTAGTCTTTGTTGAAGTTCTAATGTTGCCATGATATGTTCGTATCTATATATATCCTATGTGGTGTTTTGCGATGTTTGTATCTATATGTACAGTTGTGTTATAACTGGGATGATTCAAATTCTCAGGTTCGTTGCTCGTAAATGAATGTTTGGCAAGAGTGTTGATAGACACAGGATCCACTCACTCGTTCGTTTCACCAAGCTTTGCCAAAGGCTTTACGTCCGAGCCAAGCAAGCTACCTAGGGAGTTGTCCATTTTAACTCCATTGGGAAAATCTATTGAGACAGATAAAGTGTATCCGGATAGTGTTGTACAAGTCATGCAGCACGAGTTGCCAGTCGACTTGATCCTTCTGGGAATTCAGGATTGGGATTTCGATATCATCCTAGGTATGGATTGGCTCTCAACTCACCATGGACACGTGGCGTGTTTCGAGAAGGTGGTGCATTTTAAACCCGTGGGGTTAAAGCCGTTTCATTTCGGGGGACTTCAGAGAAGAGACATTGCCCGCTTTGCAACTCTTAGTCTCGAGGGTGTAGAAGTGCGAGACTCCACACCCATTCCAGTGGTATGTGAGTATATGGATGTTTTTTCGGAAACCTTGCCGGGATTGCCTCCCGATCGTGCAATCGAGTTTGCGATTGAGCTAGCTCCAGGCACAGTTCCGATTTCGAGAGCTCCGTATAGGATGGCCCCTATTGAGCTTAAGGAGTTAAAAGAGCAGTTAGAAGAATTGCAAGGCCTTGGTTTTATCCGGCCAAGTGTTTCACCTTGGGGAGCTCCGGTTCTCTTCGTGAAGAAGAAGGATGGATCAATGCGTATGTGTATTGATTACAGGCAATTGAACAAGGTCACGATCAAGAATCGTTATCCATTGCCTCGGATAGACGACTTGTTTGACCAATTGAAGGGTGCGCAGTTTTTCTCCAAGATTGACCTTCGATCTGGTTATCATCAGTTAAAAATCAAGAAAGAGGACATTCCGAAGACAGCATTCCGAACTCGATACGGTCATTACGAGTTTTTGGTTATGTCTTTTGGACTGACTAACGCGCCGGCAGCATTCATGGATTTGATGAATCGGGTGTTCAGATCTTCTCTCGATCAATGTGTGATCGTGTTCGTAGATGATATCCTTGTGTATTCACAGTCACAGGAGGATCACACGAGAGATCTCCGTCTGGTCTTGCAGACACTTCGAGAGCATAGTCTGTATGCTAAGTTGAGCAAGTGCGAGTTCTGGCTGAACAAGGTGTCTTTTCTTGGACACGTGGTATCTGCTGAAGGTATTTCAGTTGATCCTGCAAAGATTGAAGCGGTGATGAATTGGGAAAGACCGAAGAGTGTCACCGAGATCCGTAGTTTCCTTGGGTTGGCAGGATATTACAGAAGGTTTGTGGAAGGATTTTCAAGTTTAGCAGCTCCACTTACCTATCTCACACGGAAGAACACGAGGTTCACTTGGAGTGATAAGTGCGAGGCTAGTTTCTTGGAGTTGAGAAAGAAGCTTACTTCGGCTCCTGTTCTTACAGTTCCATCTGGGAGCGGTGGTTTCGAAGTCTATAGTGATGCTTCACTAGTGGGACTTGGATGTGTTTTGATGCAGCATAAAAAGGTGGTCGCCTATGCTTCTCGTCAGCTGAAGGAGCATGAGCAAAACTACCCCACACATGACTTAGAGCTCGCTGCAGTCATCTTTGCACTGAAATTTTGGTGTCACTACCTCTACGGAGAAGAGTTCGTGGTGTTCACAGACCACAAGAGCTTGAAGTATCTTTTCCTCCAGAAGGAGTTGAATATGAGGCAGCGTCGTTGGATGGAGTTCATGAAGGACTACGACTGTTCCATCCAGTACCACCCGGGTAAGGCTAACGTGGTAGCCGATGCTCTTAGCAGAAAACCTTACGGAGTTATGGCTCAATTGAGAGTGCAAGAGTGGAAGTTATTACATGATATGTGTCATTTGGACACTACTCTCAGGCATGTCACCTATGGGCCGATAATGTCCAACGTGGTGGTTAGGCCACAGATCCTGAGCCAGATCAAGGAGTTACAGAATTCCGATGTTGAGTTGCTTGCTTACCGAGACAAGTCGGTGAGTAACGGCAATCAGGAGTTCGCTTTAAATGATGATGGTGCTATCACATTTAAAGGCAGGTTGTGTGTCCCCGCCGACACAGTTTTGAGGGATGAAATTTTGAATGAAGCTCACCGATCAAAGTACACGGTACATCCGGGAGGTACTAAGATGTACCAGAATCTCAAGAAGCACTACTGGTGGCGAAACATGAAGAGGGAAGTCGCTGAGTACGTCGCCAGATGTTTGATTTGCCAGCAGGTAAAAGCCGAACATCAAAGGCCGGCAGGTCTTTTGCAGTCCCTTCCTATTCCGGAGTGGAAATGGGAGAACATCTCGATGGATTTCATTGTGGGTTTGCCGCGAACGGCGAAGGGCTTCGATGCTATTTGGGTGATTGTGGACAGGTTGACTAAGTCTGCACATTTTATTCCGTACCGAACTACTTTCAATGCAAATCAGTTGATAGCCCTATATGTTAAGGAGGTGGTTCGACTGCACGGTGTGCCAGTTTCTATCGTGTCTGATCGAGATCCTCGGTTTACTTCCAGGTTTTGGAAAACTTTCCAGGATGCTATGGGTTCTCGTTTAGAATTCAGTACCGCCTTCCATCCTCAGACCGATGGACAAACGGAGAGGGTGAATCAAGTAGTGGAGGATATGCTCCGAGCTTGTATGCTGGATTTTCAGGGTAGTTGGGAGGAACAGTTGCCGTTGGTTGAGTTTGCCTACAACAATAGCTATCAGGCGAGCATCCAGATGGCACCTTTTGAAGCTCTGTATGGTCAGAGCTGTCGATCACCGCTATACTGGGATGAAGTTGGTGAGAGGAAAATTCTTGGTCCTGAGTTGATAGAGCGGACCGCAGAAAGGGTCAAAATTATCCGGGAGCGATTGAAAAGTGCTCAGGATAGGCAGAAGAGCTATGCGGATATACGCCGCAGAGATTTAGAGTTCCGAGTTGGGGATCGGGTCTTTGTGAAGATTTCGCCGAGTCGGGGAATCATGCGATTCGGGAAGAAGGGAAAGCTCAGTCCTAGGTACGTGGGACCATTTGAGATCGTCACAAGGGTTGGTGAGGTTGCTTACAGGGTAGCACTACTGCCTCACATGGCAGCGGTCCATAATGTATTTCACGTCTCTATGCTTAGAAAATACATTTCGGATCCGTCTCACGTCATCGCTCTTGATCCTGTTGAGATTCGAGAGGATCTTACGTTGGTTGAGCAACCAGTTCAGATTCTGGATCGTCGAGATCAAGTGTTGCGAACCAAGACTATCCCTTTAGTCCTAGTGAAGTGGCAGCATCATTCCAAGGAAGAGGCTACATGGGAGCGAGAAGCCGAAGTACGAGAAAAGTACCCCCATTTATTTGTTTAAGGCCATGGCATTCCCTTGTATTTTGCTATAGTTTTACGCATGTATGTATCGTCCAAATTTCGGGGACGAAATTTTTGTAAGGGGGGGAGAATGTAGCACCCCGGATTTTTCCATCCTTAATGAATAGCACCTTCATAGCTAATTGGCCGTTTTCATAGTTTTCGTAGTCTAATTAATAAATAAGGGAGAAATCAGAAATTCCGAAACGTTAGAAATGTTCGTTTTCGAAAGACGGATCCAACGCAAGTTGAATCGTCGAAATCCGACGAGCGAGTAAAAAGATATGGTCAAAACAGTCCAGGCATAACAGAGCACCGATCGCTCGGTCATCACCTGCGATCGATCGGTCCACTACCGATCGCTCGATGGCTGTCGCACGGTTAACTTTTTTGTATGGGGAAAAATTCCAGAGAGTGTGTTTTTGACCGATCTCTCGGTCATAACACCGATCGACCGGTAAGCCACCGATCGCTCGGTCTATACCACCGATCGATCGGTCATACGCAATTTTTCTTCATTAAGGGTGTTTAAGACTTTAAACACAACCCCTTGCCTATAAATAGGCTGAGTTCGTGCCTTAGGGTTTCAGAAACCCTCTGTGCCCTATCTTAGGAGATTTTGAGAGAGAGAAGAAGGAGAGGAACTACTTGTTGATCAAGCTTGTGGAAGATCAAGGTTCTTCCACTTCCCTTGGTGATTTCCAACCAAGAACTCACTGTTCTTGCTTGTTCCAGCCATTGGGAGTCAAATCCATTGATTTCTCTAAGGTAGATACACTCTACTACAATCTTGCAATCCTACTAGTTACTAAGTATGATTCTTCTTATCTATGCCCTATCTATGTGTATTGATTTTATGTATGAAAAAGGTGTGATTATATACTTGGATGAAGGTTACTATTACGATGCACTCTAAGTGTTTGATGAAATACCTCTAAGGGATTCTATGTTTAAATACGATGATTTCTCTTATTAAGTGCTTATGCTCGCATGTCTCGCATGAACCGATGGTTTCCATGGATTTCTCAAAGTACAAATAAAGGTTTTTCACGAAAAGACGAATAATGAATGATTCTAAGTAACTCTATGATTTCTCTAAGATCGTTTCACAAGCTCTAAGGATCATACCGTGCTCACAAGGAAACTCTATGATAATGTTCTAAGATCGTCTCACAAGCTCCACGGATCACAATGAAATGCTCTAAGATCTCTAAGGTTATGCTCTATGGAAATGCTCTACGGTATTGCTCTATGCTCTATGCTCTATGTCTCTACGGATCATAATGACTCTAAGTAACTCCATGAACTCACAAGAACTCATAAGGCTATGATTATCGATTGACTTACACGGTTACAGTTTTGGTTTCGAATATTATCTCACATATGTTTTCACGGTTTCCATGCTTTAAGGATTGTTCGGATTTCATTCTCCATGTCTTGTATGCTCCATGCCTAACCGCTTTATTGTTATTAGTTTGTATACACTGAGTATTCCATGCTCAGTCGATATTGTTATGATCGGCAGGTGCTCGGGTTCCATTCGATTTGTGTGGCGACGAACCTTGGGTCGAGGAAGAGTACCGTGACCCGGAGCCTTCCATGGATCACTATCATGACGATGGTGCTCTAGATAGGAGTCGTGACTTCGATTTCTGTTGATCGACCGACTTAGAACTTGTGTCATATATGATATGTGAGTGTGGGGTTTGTCCACTCCACTTTTGGGTTTCTCACACATGTATACTTGTTGGTTCTTACTTGAGCCAAGCTATAGGAGTATTCATTTTGCTTCCGCTATGTTTAGTATTTTATTTTCCGCTGTGCATTGTATTTCGTTTCCGCTATGTATATGCAGGTACTCTGACAGGTTTCCACGTGTGCCTTATGTATCATACTGGAGGTATGATACGGCGGTCACGAGTCAAAGTATCCTTAACTCCTAGGGGGTATTTTGGGTCGCGACAGCGAAGGATTGAGTGATCGGTGCCCAATCGAGCAATCGGTGTTTTTGACCGAGTGATCGGTCAAAAACATGCTCTCTGGAATTTTTTCCCATACAAAAAAGTTATCCAGTCAATAGCTACCGATCGATCAGTTTTGGACCGTTCGATCGCTAGTTTGAACCGATCGATCGGTTGTGGACCGATCGATCCCTTGCGATCAGTGCTCTGCAGGTTTCACTGTTTCGGCCATATCTTTTGTCTTGTTTATCAGATTTTGACGATTCAACTTGCGTTGGATTCGTCTTTCGAAAAGGAACATTTCTGACATTTCAGAATCTTCAATTTCTCTCTTATTTATTAATTAGACTACGTGAAATGCCAATTAGATACGAAAGTGCTATTCATTAAGTACGGAAAAGTCCGCGGTGACACAACACCCTTCTAGTAACCTAGAGATAACATAGATCTCAAACCTAGGGTTCCAAGCTTGAATGTGGAGATTTCTTCAATGCGTTTCAATTTCCTAAATCTACTATTATTTTTCTAAATGGATGAACTATGAAGGATGTTAGAGCATTCCTAGAAGCCTCACCAAAATAACTTTTTGGTTATTTTGGTGAGCCAAAAGACTAAAAAGGTGCTAAAATGACTCCCAGCAGCCTCAACAGAATGAAGAAATCCCTTTGGTGAGTCTACAGTACTCACCAAACTTGGTGAGTACTGTAGACTCACCAAAGTTAAATCTTCTCACCCTTGGGCCCACACAAATAATAAAATAAGGTTTCTCTCTCTCCCTTTCTTTTTTGTGGTCCCACACAAACAATAAAATAATATTTTTCTCTTTCTTCCTTTTTCGTTTTCCCACACAAATGATAAAATATTGCTTCTCTCACCTTTTGTTTTGGTTAAAATGGTGAGGCTGTTGGGAGTGTTTTAAAAAAGTGGCTCACCAAAACCACTTTTTGTGGGTTTTGGCTATTTTGGTGAGTGAAATTTGGTGAGGCTGCTAGGAATGCTCTTATGGATGTAATAGGCTAAATAACCATGATCTATGTAATGTATGTCAAATGTATAACGCCTATTGTCATGATTTCATACTTTAAGCCTTTCATGAGTACTATGATGCTTTTAAGGTTCTTCCACGAATGTCACATCGCTATAACGCCTATATATATATATGTTTCCTTAGGATCTCCCATGTCTATAAAAATACTTACAATGCCATATGTTATTCCTTTAAGTAATTCCATGCCAATATGATGTACACCATTCACTATGCACAAACATGTATGCATGATTGAGTTTTCTAAGTATAAGGATATGAAAAACAACCATAGAACAAGACAAGTGATTCATGAAACGAATGATAAAGCCGAACTTTGGGTCAGTCAAAGATAGAGCGTATCCAAGGATATGCCATATCTAGCTCACTAGAAAGACAAAACAATAAATCAAGGATATTGGTGTGCCTTTTCTATTTCGTTGAAGGGTATTTACATACTCGATTCACAAGTTGCTTTCAAGAATTTTGATGAAGGATATTTACATATTTGGCTCACAAGTCGCTATAAGGGCACTAACATCTGGCTCACAAGAAAAGCATAACAAAACAAGTATGATTCAAATAAGAACAAGATAAGACAAACATAATTCTCACGAGACAAGAACAAGACAAGAATAAGTTTTAAGCAAAACAAGCAAGCTTTGGAAAATACGAAAAGCTAATTTCAAGTACAAGCTACGAATTATGTACACATGATTTACACGAGGTTTTGCATTTGGTTTTCATGCATGCTTTGTTTAAATTCCAGTATGCTATGAATTGTATTATATCGTTGTTAGCTAGTAGTTGGTACTCGTTGAGTGTTTCAATACTCAGCCGTACATTTTGGTGTCTGTTGGTACACCGTTTGATATTTGTGCTCTTGATCCTTGGGTCGAGGAGGACTATTGTCGCGACCCAAAACCCACCCTAGGAGTAGAGTGAACTTTGGACGACTAATCATGACTTGCTTGACAACCAACCTGCAAAACCCACAGAGCATATACCATAGAGGACAATATAGCGGAACATAACTATAAAACACAGTGGAAGTCTAACCAAACCTCTATGAATATACATGCGCAAATCCAAGTTATACAAAAGTAACCAAAAGAAAGTGCGGACAGACCCGCCAAAATACATGAAAGTATATCTCTCATCTCACCCACAGCTATTCACTCAGAATCTACAACCACCTAATGGTAACCCTCTACGGGAGGTTCCTCCAAAGGCTCCTCGACGTACTCCTCCTCCACCCAAGGGCTCGGAGCACAGATATCAAACGGAGCAGCAGCTCCCTCAGAACCTGCCGACATAAGAAGTACGGCTGAGCATGGAATACTCAGCGGGTACTAAATACTAACCAATAGTCATAGCAAAACCATAGCAGTATAGGAAGCAGGAAGCATTTCACATATATAAAGCAGGAAACAATTCAAGCATATAAAGCAGGAATAATTCATATCATGACAATAAAGTAAAGGAGTATATAATCATGCTTGAATTCATAAAAGCCGATAAAACCCTTGAAAACACCGTGCACTTGACTTGACTGAAAATACCATTTCCTTGCTTGAAAACTTGTCATGTTTGTCTTATCTTATCGTATCGTGCGTGTCATGCCATGTCATGCTTGCTTGGAAAGTAAACTACTTGTGAGGGAAGGGAGACCCTTCTTCCTAAATGCCCATGCTTGTCATGCCATGTCTTGTCATGCTTGTATCATGCTTGGAAGAGTAAACTACTTGTGAGGGAAGGGAGACCCTTCTTCCTAAATGCTCATGTCATGTCCTTTCACTTGTGAGATGTTCTTGTAAGATGTACTTGCGAGGGAAGGGAGGCCCTTCTTATGTGATGTATGCACTTGTGAGGGAAGGGAGACCCTTCTTATGAAAATGCATGATTGTCTTGTCCTTGCCAAAAGCGAGGTAAAACATATCGTACGATATGCCCCACCTCTAAATCCCATTCTTGAAAACCTCGGTAAATCATGTAATGTATGCGTGCTCGTGAGGTCGTGTGCATATTTGCATTTGGAATTAAATATGGCAATTGAGTAATTCATAACACATAACATCAATGATTTGGGCAATTTAATATTGATATCATTTAGGGAAAGCGAACAATCACACTATCATAACCCTAGCAATTTCCATAAACCTTAAACATGCATTTTCTTAATTTATCATTCATTTTATTCACCTTGGCATTTCATCAAACATGGTACATTCATTATTTATTAACCCTACAACATGCTTTTCTAGGTGGGTTATACTCACATCACACTTGTATGTTTATTATTAGTACAATGCCCTTCCCCATTCATTCATTACATCATCCACACGGCATCCATTCGCCAACATCCATCTCCATTTACCATACATACCACCCATCTCATAATATATATATATATATGAAGAAAAACAAGAAGAAATAAGGGAAGGAGAGGCTATAACTAGGAGGGTAGTAAAAAGCACCGACCTTGACAAATGGGGGAAGAAATCCTCCACCAAACGCACGTGAGTTGCTGCCCTAGCTTGAGGAGAGTGCCCCACACGAGCTCCACGAATGCTTGAACCGAAATCTTGAAGAAATCGGGCTTGAGGTTGATCTAGGGTTTCAAAACCCTTTGATTTCTCTCCAAAATGGAAACCTAGGTTTTGGAAAACCTTCTCCTTTCTCTCTAATCTCCCAAATCTTCTAAGGGTTGAGAATGAGCCCTAAAGGCTCGGGTAATCCTATATAAGATAGGGTATAACACCCGAATGCCGAAAATGCCCTTAGTGAAAATTCTGTAAAACGCGAGGACCGAGCGATCGGTGTTAATGACCGATCGATCGGTTGCCTACCGATCGATCGGTTTCATAACCGAGCGATCGGTTGAAATTTCACTCTCTGGAAAATTTCCCCATAGAAAAATCTCGACCAGTCGATAGCCTCCGAGCGATCGGTTTTGGACCGATCGATCGCTCCATGGACCGAGCGATCGGTGGTCTGCAGGTCCAAACTGTTTTGGCCATAACTTTTGACTCGTTCGTCCGATTTTGACGATTCAACTTGCGTTGGGTTCGTACTTCGAAAACGAACATTTCTGACGTTTCAGAATTTCTAATTTCTTCCTTATTTATTAATTGCATTACTTTAAAGGAAAAATGGCTACGAAGGGTCATGCATAAATGTGAAAAGGTCCGGGGCTCTACAACTATGGTGAGGAGGAGCCTTTGATAGAGTCTGTTGTAGAGCCTCAGGTGGAGGCAAGAGATTTAGATAGTTGGCCCTATTAGGGTGACTATTGAGTGAGAGAGAGTGAGAGTTTTATAGTTTGTATTTTGATGGGTGAGCATGTCCACTTTTACATTTAGTCATGTTGATGTATAAAACTTGGAATATTGTTCATGTATAGAATAGAAATTTTGGGTTCACGCTTCCGCACCCTATTTTACGTTTCCATCATATATATAAATGCCTTGTATGTTGCAGGATGGTTTGTTAGGTTATGAAAGTAGCATCTAAAGTCTCACCTAACTCCTAGGGGGGATTTTGGGGGCGTTACAAAAACTTCTTTCTTTGGATATTCTTGAGTGGATGTTGCATGTTGGAAATAAATTGTGTATTCTTTGAATATCTTTAATTGATTATAAATGATCTTAAATATGCATATAAATTGAAAATGACAAAATATATATGAATGCATATGTTTAGGGGAAGCCAACCTCAAATTTTATTGAAAATATATATTGAGGGGGAGCTTATTCCCATTTCATTGCATTAACATGTCATCATAAAAAAAGTGGGAGATTGTTAGCGTAAAGGTTACAACTCTGTGTATTCCAAATAATTTTGATGTTAACACATTAATGGAACGATCAATTTGTTACTAATGTTTCTGTGGAGTTTATGTAAAATTCAGATTACAAGAACATTAACCTAACATTCAAAGTATGAAGCTAAGGAAAAACTCCACATGTTCAAGATGGACCATCAAGAAGAAGCCTCCATATATAAAGATAAATTCAAAATCATACCAAAGTCCTAGTTGGATCATGAATAATAATAAAGATCATGAAGATATACACAAGTTGGAAGATCCAATATCAAGCTGAAGACTATCTTTCAAGAAGGTTTAAAGTCAGTTTGATTTATTTGAAAGAGTTTAGGACTTATGTAACTTGTCCTCAATAGTATGAAAAGTTGGAATACTCAAGTACCTAGATTATCCATAGGAATCCTTGACTTAATTGCATATCATTCAAGGCCCTAGGACATTTCAAAATATTATTAAAAATCATGTTAAAGGTGTAGAGCCCCAAAAATTTTTGTATATGCCTTGGGATGTGTGTCAAGGCATGGCGTCTTGTAATCTCAATTTCATGAAATGAGAATTTGAAACTTCGATGGAATTGTGTCAAGAATGCTATAATTAATTAGATAAATTATTTAATAAAGCCTATAAGCTTTAAAGAGGTCCTAGTCAAGTTTAGAAGATGTTAGAATAGTAGTAGAATGGGTCCAAATAGTAGGAATGGGTGAAAAATGGACTCAGTGTCAAAAACCTGCAGACCACCGATCGCTCGATCCACAACAGCGATCGATCAGTCCACAAACGATCGATCGGAGGCTATCGACTGGTTAACTTTTTTGTATGGGGAAATTTTCCAGAGAGCTTGTTTTTGACCGAGAGCTCGGTCAATATCACCGGTCACTCGGTAGGCAACCGATCGCTCGGTCTTGATCACCGATCGATCGGTCTATCGTGTTTTTGGCAGAATTTCATTCAGGGCTTTTTCGGTATTTGGGTGTTATACCCTTTGCCTATAAGGCTTGCACGAGCCTTTAGGGCTTCATTCACCATACTAAGAGTGTTTTGAGAGATAGAGAGAGGAGAAAGGGGTTTCCTAACCTAGGGTTTGTATTTGGGGAGAAATCAAAGGGGTTGTGAACCCACAACCACCTCAAGATCGTTTTCCTTCAAGATCAAGGCTCAATCACTCGTGGAGCACGCTCTCCAAGCTAGGGCAGCAACTCACGCACCTTTTGCAAGGGGTTTCTTCCCTCATTCGTCAAGGTTGGTACCTTGTGCTACCCTCTTAGTTATAGTTTCCTCTTTTCTTTCTATTCTTTGTTTTCCCCCATCTATAACTATAATATGAGTTGTAATGTGTGAATGGTGTGAATGGAGATGGATATTGGCGATTGGATGCCATACGAATGATGTGATGAATGAAAAGGGGAAGGGCATTGTACCAATAATAAACATACGAGTATGTTGTGAATATAAATCCACCTAGAAAAGCATGATACAGGTTTGATCAATAATGTACACACCCCATGTTTGATGAAATGCCAAGGTGAATAAAACGAATTGTAAATTAAGAAAATACATGCATAATCGCTTATGAAATTGCTAGGGCTTATGATTGTGTGATTATTTACTTTCCATAAAATGGCATGAATATTGACTTGCTCAAATTATTGATGTCTTATGTATTGTGAATTACCCAAATGTCATATTTAAATTCAAATGCAAGTATGTACATGATTCCACGAGCGACATGCATGACATTATTTACCGAGGTTTTTCAAGAACGAGAATTAGAGGTGGGACATATCCTACGATATGTTTTACCTCACTTTTGAGAAGAACAAGACAAGCATGAGCATTTAAGAAGAAGGGTCTCCCTTCCCTCACAAGTAGTTTATTTTTCAAGCAAGCAAGATATATGGCATGGCAAGCATGAGCATTTAGGAAGAAGGGTCTCCCTTCCCTCACAAGTAGTTTATTTCCAAGCAAGCAAGATACATGGCATGGCAAACATGAGCATTTAGGAAGAAGGGTCTCCCTTCTCTCACAAGTAGTTTATTTTCTAAGCAAGCAAGATACATGGCATGGCAAGCATGAGCAATTAGGAAGAAGGGTCTCCCTTCCCTCACAAGTAGCATGAACACGTTTAATTTCCAAGCAAGCATGACATGGCATGACACGACATGATGCGACAAGACAAGATAGAAAAGACAAGTTTTCAAGCACGAAAAGGGTTTTATTGGCTTTTACGAAAATGCAAGCATGATTATAAACTGCTTTACTTTCCTGTTATGAGATTAACTGTTTCCTGCTTATATATATATATATATATATATATCATTGTTGCTGTACTATGACTGTTGGTTAGCATTTGGTACACACTAAGTATTCCATGTTCAGCCGTACTTCTTATGTCGGCAGGTGATAGTGGAGCGGCTGCTCCTTTTAACATCTGTGCTTCGAGCCCATGGGTGGAGGAGGAGTTTGTCGAGGAACCTGTGGAGGAACCTCCGGTAGAGGGTTATTATTAGAGGTGGTAGATTCTGAGTGAATAGCTGTGGGTGAGTTGAGAGAGATGTATTCATGTATCTTGGCGGGCTTGTCCGCACTTTCTCCTGTGTATTTTTTTGTATAAACTTGGATCACATCTATATATACATAGAGGTTTGGTTAAGTCTTCCGCTGTGCTATGGTAGAGTATGTTTCTGCTATTATGCCCTCTATTGTATATGCTCCAGGTCTTTTGCAGGTTATTTTGGTCAAGCAAGTCATGCAAGTTATGATGAGTCGTCCAAGATTCACTCTAACTCCTAGGGTGGGTTTTGGGTCGCGACAAAAGGGAAGCCAAAAGACCTAGGAAATCATTCCCATCTTATTGGTCTTTAAAATATGAGTTTTCTGTCAAAAAACAGAGGACTCGTCGACGAGTGAGATTATGGTTTCAGCACTCGTCGACGAGTGAGCTAACAATAGCTCAGAATTGAATCTGGCAACCTCACTCGTCGACAACTGGACAGTGCACCAGTGCACTTATCGACGACTACTTACAGGAACCAATTTCAATTGCTAGTTTTTCAACGGCTATTTTCGCATTAAATGCACTCCCATCGGCACTAATGATCCTTCATCTATAAATTGAGTTCATTTATGAACATCAAACACTTATTGAACTATCATTGATTATATCTTTAAGTTTCATTCAATTCTCATCAACATCATTTGTTGAAAACCTAGAAATCCCAACTCTCCATATTTGAGCTTTCAACTCCCATTCTTTTGAGATATTTTTAGAAGTGCTTCACGCTAATCTTGTCAGTTCATTAAGGAGCATTTGTAAAGATTAAATACTCTATTCACTTGTATTGAAGAAAATCAAGAACCGAGGATTCTTGTCCGAGAAGCCGAATAGCTTTGTAAAGTCAAGAGAGGGTGTTCTCTTGCATTGAAGGTGCTTATCTCAATCTAGAAAAGGAGATTGTAAAGGTTTGGTCTTCACCTGGGAAGAAGGCCGTGCGATAGGGAAATCGTGTTGAATCCTTTGAGCCGGAGAGCTTGAGGCGGGGACATAAGCGGGAGTGTCGAACCTCGAAAATAATTCTGCTGTGTTTGCTCTCTGTCTCTTATCATTTCTTTATCATTGAAAATAATTCCCTATATTTCGTAAAAGGAATTAGAAAGAATTTTAATTTTTCCATAGATCCTATTCACTCCCCCTCAACCATTTACTGGGCAACACGTTCGAACTACTCAATGGAATTCAGATTCTAGTAGCTACCCTAGGCTCCGTTGTCAAACCAATCTTAGACCAATTCCAGGCCGTTCGAACGAACCTTGTATATTTCGTTTCTAAAGCTGTCCGAACTCTGTTTTTGGCAAGGGAATTGCCTTGGATATTTAAGTAATAATCCTTTAACTCGTTCTAAGGTTGAGGTGAGAGAGTTTTGAAACTTCTCTTAGTAATCCAGGGTTCTCCAATCCCCTCTTGGTGGATACCCATTGTTCTCTTCTCTCACTCTTTAGAGATTAAACTTAAATCATTGTTCTTGCTTTGGTTGATCTCTATGGTGATTGATGTCCCTTTAAAAGACTGTTAAAACCTTCAAAACACTTTGTGTGTTCTGTGTGTGTAGAGCCCCGGAATTTAGGTTAACTGTTCATGTGAATAGTGTGTGAATAGTGCTGTAAATAATGCCTTCAAGGCCTAAAGCCTTAATAAAATTGTGGGTTCATGTTTTATAATGAAAGAAAGTTTTGAATGAATCAAAATATGTATGGAAAGTGTTTTTGGGGGTTAGGGATAAATGAAAAATGAGAGTATAACATACTCCAAGTGTCAAAGATAGGGATGCCTAAACATACCCTCAACTTGAGAGAGCTCTAGAATTCTCACCGCTGATCAGAATTGAGTAATTCTTGAATTTTTTGAAAGGTATTGAAACCCTCTTCGAGGTTCATGTTTACCACATTTTCAGATTTTAAGTCAAGGATGGGTCAAACGTCAGATTTCCCGAAACGAGTCTACTGAAAATCTGGGTTGCTGAAATCCATTTTCAGACCAGTCAGCTTTAAGGGCAATTTGATCCATGAATAAAGAATAATTAGAAAATTTTCAAAACATGAAAGTTGTTCCCCTTTGAAAGAAAAATCCAACGCAAGTTAAACAGTCAAAATACCATAAGCGAGTCAAAAGTTATAGTCAAAATACCAAAGCGGAAAAAACCTGGGCCTGTCATAGCATCACTAGTCGACGAGTGAGCATCACTAGTCGACGAGTCAGCCCCGAAACGGCCAAAAACGTTCCTGTAACAGCCCAGAACTCTTCCACCGACCTTGGGAGATATTTGAGATATTTTCCTAAGATATTTTGGGATTTTTGGCAACCTTTAGCTTATAAATTAATAGGACCCAAAATTCGTGCCTTTGGGTGTACAAACCCAAAGCTTGGATTTGTGAAAAATTGAAGAAGAGAAGAAGAAGAAGAAAGCTGAGGTAGTTCAAGGGTGTTCTGAATTCGTATTTCCAGTCAAGGAGAGGTTGTCGCGACCCAAAACCCACCCTAGGAGTTAGAGTGAACTTTGGACGACTAATCATGGCTTACATGACTTGCTTGACAAACCAACCTGCAAAAACTCACAAAGCATATACAATAGAGGATATAAACAGCGGAAACATATTCTAACATAGCACAACGGAACTCTAAACAAACCTCTATGTATATACAAATCCAAGTTTACACAAAACAAATCCAAAAGAAAGTGCGGACAGACCCGCCAAAATACATGAATGTATATCTCTCATTTCACCCACAACTATTCACTCAGAATCTACCACTACCTAATAATAACCCTCTCCCTGAGGCTCCTCCACCGGCTCCTCAACGTACTCCTCCTCCACCCAAGGGCTTGGAGCACAGACATCAAATGGAGTAGCAGCTCCCTCAGAACCTGCCGACATAAATGTACGGCTGAGCATGGAATACTCAGCGTGTACCAAATACTAACCAACAGTCATAGCATACAGATAGCGATACATAGAGCAGGAAACAATTCACGCATACAAAGCAGGAATAATTCATATCATAACAATAAAGTAAAGCAGTATATAATCATGCTTGCATTCATAAAAGCCGATAAAACCCTTGAAAACACCGTGCGCTTGACTTGACTTAAGGTACCATTTTCGTGCTTGAAAACTCGTCTTGTCTATCTTGTTTGATTCTTGTATGTCGTGTCATGTCATGCATGTCATGCGTGCTTGCTTTTGATCATGTAACTTGTGAGATACACTTGTGAGATGCGCTTGTGAGATGCCTTGAGAGGGAAGGGAGACCCTTCTTTATGCAATGCACTTGAGAGGGAAGGGAGACCCTTCTTCATGATATGTATGTATGTACTTGCGAGGGAAGGGAGACCCTTCTTTATGCTATGCACTTGTGAGTGAGGGGAGACCCCTCGTGGAATGTTTGTTCTTGTTTTCTTGTGAAAAGTGAGGTAGAACATATCGTAGGATATGCCCCACCTCTAAATCCCATTCTTGAAAAACGTCGGTAACCCATGTCATGCATGCGTGCTCGTGAGATCATGTGCATACTTGCATTTGGAATTAAATATGACAATTTGGGTAATTCATAAAGCATAGCATATCACAATTTAAGCAAGTAATAATTTACACATTTTAAGAAATGTAAGAAACACACTATCATAAGCCCTAATAATTTCATGAATAATTAAGCATGTATTCCCTTAATTTATCACTCATTTTATTCACCTTGGCGTTTCATCAAACATAAGGTGTGTTCATTATTTTCTTAACCTAGGTCATGCTTTTCTAGGTGGGTTATACTCACATCACACTTGTATGTTTATTATTTGCACAATGCCCTCCCCATTTCATTCATCACAACCATACATACAGCATCCAATCGCCCATTCCGTCTCCATTCACCATTCACACCCATCCATCTCATAGCACATGTGTAAATGAAAGAAAACAAAGAGAAATAAAGGAAAAGAAGGAACTATAACTAGGAGGGTAGCAAGAAGTACCGATCTTGATCAATGAGGAAGAAAAACTCCTCCAAAAACGTGCGTATAGATGCTGCCCTAGCTTGAGGAGAGTGCTCCACGAGTGCTTGAACCGGAATCTTGAAGCAATCCAAGCTTGAGGTGATTGTGGGTCTTGAAACCCCTTTGATTTCTCCCTAAAAGCAAACCCTAGGTTAGGGAAAACCCTTCTCTTCTCCCTTCCTCTCTAATATCTCTAAGTATTGTAAATAAGCCCTAAATGCTCGGGCAAACCTTAAGAGGAAAGAGTGAAACGCCCAAAAGACGAAAATACCCTTAATGAAAATTTCTGCAAACCGATCGATCGGTTGCCTACCTAGCGATCGGTGTGTTGACCGAGCTCTCAACCAAAAATCAACTCTCTGAAAAATTTTCCCATACAAATTCTTCGACCAGTCGATAGCTACCGATCGATCGGTTTTGGACCGATCGATCGCTCCATGGACCGAGCGATCGGTGCTCTACAGGTCCAAATTGTTTTGGCCATATCTTTTGACTCGTTCGTCGGATTTTGACGATTCAACTTGCGTTGGGTTCGTACTTCGAAAAGGAACATTTTTGATGTTTCAGAATTTCTAATTTCTTCCTTATTTATTAATTCTACTACATTAAAGGAAAATTAGATACGAAAGTGCCATGCATTAAACATGAAAAAGTCCGGGGCTCTACAGAGGTTCCCTCTTCACTATTTTGGTGTTTTAAAGTTTGGATTTCATTCCCAAAGTGATTCTCAAGCTTGGAATTCTCCAAGGGAAATTTCTGCTCGTGTCTTTGGAAAAAGGATTTTGGTTCCAGCTTCCTCAAAGCTTGGATCTTGTTCCTCAAACTTGTTTTTCATTCTACAGACGTGTAAAAACATCATTTTTAAGGTAGATACACTCTACTAACTGGCTCTGCTATGAATGGTTAATAAATAGTAGAAATTGAATTGTGTTCTTGAATGAAATTTGGGTTGATAAACCATGTCCTCTATGCTATGAATCTTACCATGATTTCTAAAGGTTTATATGACTATTAAATTTCTCATAGATGCTCTATGAACTCATATGCTTGAAATTGGATTTTTGTATAAGTATAAGATTGGAAAGAGGGGTTTTGCTTAAATAAAGGTTTTGGCTCAAAGAAGGATTTTGATCAAAGCATGATTTTTTCTCAAAGTATGATTTTGCTCAAAAGAATTTCGTTCTAAGTTAAGGCATCATGGTTTTGCAAAAAGGGGTTTTTCTCAAAAGTGGCTTTGCTCAAAGAATGATTTTTGAATTCAAGGGCTTAGGCCTTGCTTGTAAAGTATTGCTTTGATTTTCAGACTCAAGGGAGTTTACCTCCTTACTTGTAAAGTATTGCTTTGATTTTCGGACTCAAGCGAGTTTACCTCCTTGCTTGTAAAGTGTCGTTTTGTTTTGGAACTCAAGGGAGCTAGTTTACCTCCTTGCTTGTAAAGTATCGCTTTGTTTTGGAACTCAAGGGAGTTTACGTCATTGCTTGTAAAGTATTGCTTTGATTTTCGGACTCAAGGGAGTTACTTCTTTGCTTGTAAAGTATTGCTTTGTTTTGGAACTCAAGGGATTTTACCTCCTTGATTGTAAAGTATTGCTTTGTTTTGAGATTCAAGGGCTTCAGGCATTGCTTGTAAGTATCGTTTTGATTCATAAAGTATTGCTTAAATTTATTGGTTTTGATAAAATGATCAATGATGAATATGCCTGGTAAAGTTTTGCGAAGTCATTTGCCTTGTAAAGAAATGCTCACATGCTATCTGTTTTATGAACTGTTCTAAGTTATATGCTCGTTCGACTTTGCTTTACCTGTTTCGCTATGATAAATGCATATGCTATCCTTGATGTTTATATTAATGCTATTTAGTAGTTGTATACATTGAGTATTCCAAGCTCAGTCGAATTATTGACTTCGGTAGGTGCTGTGGATGCACATGCTCCTGAGCCTTGGATAGAAGATGAGTACTACGAGCCGGAGCCTACCATGGATCATCACCAGGATGATGGAACTCTAGATAGGAGGCCTTATCTAGACTTTTATTGAGTGATGTGAGGGAGAGGTTTGTGTATTTTGAAAGTGGGGTATGTCTACTTTAGACTTTATATTTTGTATAATCGGCTGGTTTGGATGTGGAATACAAATATGTTATAAAGAAATTTTCAGGTTTGCCTTTTAGTCTGCCTTGTATGCTCTTGCAGGATAGTATGTTTGTCTTATGTGTCATGACAGGATGGTATGACATGGCAGTCATGAGCCAAAAGTCTCCAAACTCCTAGGGGGATTTGGGTCGTGACAGTGTGAGCGTTTGGTTGACATGAGCCAAAACCGTCGAGGATGGAGATCGATCTTTTGAGATAGTAGTTTGAAACTTTGAGAGGCGTTTGCCGGTGAGGAACTGGAGCTATTATTGCAGAGATCAAACGAGGAGTTCATGGACTTCAAGATAATGAATCTGTACCGAGGAACAATATTTGGTGTCCGGTTGGGTAAGATTCGAGTCTTGTATTTGATAACAATTCTCATAGTGGATTTGTGTTGGACTTCCCATAATTTTTCCCGGAAGGGTTTTCCATGTAAAAAATCTTGTGTGTTGTGAATTGTGTCTTCTACTATTTTCACACTTGATTGATTTGTTTTATCATCACTCTGATTAATAAACTTGTTAAAATTAAAATTGGTAGACACTGCTAAGAAGACCTATTCACCCCCCTCTAGGTTAAAAGAATCATTAAACGAGAATATTTCAATTTACAAGGGTTACTCACCAGCTAGCTATACAATCATAAACTGACTACCAAATTCATTGATCATCAGGGTGGTATTCTTCCTTTTAGATATCAACTGACTACCAAATTCTTGGATCAATAGATAAATTATATCAAACTCAAAATCATATCATAGATTTATAAATTGCATCAAATTCCATAATCACATCACCCGAGGTATTTATTTTTAAATCTGATACAAATCAAGGATATATTATATATATATATCAAATTTTACCTGCTTTCACATGAACTCATTCTTTCATTTAATAGGTAAATCCGGCATGCTTATTCAGAAATTAAAACATATCATAATATGTTATTGATTCTCATCATTTCATTTAAAATAGGTAATTCTGGTATGATTATTGAGGAATTAAAACACATCATAATATGTTATTGATTCTCGTCATTTAATTTAAAATAGGTAAATTTGGTATGCTTATTCAGAAATTAAAACACATCATAATATGTTATTGATTCTCGTCATTTCATTTATAATAGGTAAATTTGGTATCCTTATTCAGAAATTTAAAACACATCATAATATGTTATTGATTCCCAAAATTCTTGCAGATCTCAAAAAATTAACTGAATCATATAGCATATCTCGAAAACTTTATTTGAATCATAGAACAAATTTGAGATAGTTAAACATGTTAATAATAGGATTTAAGAGAACTATACAACAAAAAGCCATGTGAAGAAGACATTGTTTTCTTCTCTTCTTTACCTTCTGTTCATTTCTTCTTTCTTTCCTTTCTTCTCTTCTCCTTTCCTTTCCATTTCCTTCTTCTCTTTGCCTTTCTTTTCTCTTTTCCATTTCCTTCTTTTTCTTTCATTTCCTTTCTCCTCTCTTTCCTTTCTTCTCTCTTCGTAGCTTACTATTTGTTTTGCATAGTGTTCTTGCTGTGAGAACAACATTAATAACTTTAATGTTACTTCTCTTATATAATTATCTTATATAATATCTTTGTAGAGCCCCGGACCTTTTCACATTTAATGCATGACACTTTCATAGCCATTTTGCCTTTAAAGTAGTACAATTAATAAATAAGGAAGAAATTAAAATTCCGAAACGTCAAAATGTTCCTTTTCGAAGTACGAACCCAAGGCAAGTTGAATCGTCAAAATCGACGAGCGAGTCAAAAGATATGGCCAAAACAGTCTGGACCTGCAGGCAACCGATCGCTCGGTCCATAGAGCGATCGATCGGTCCAAACCGATCGATCGGTAGCTATCGACTGGTCAAGATTTTTGTATGGGGAAATTTTCCAGAGAGTTGATTTTTGGTTGAGAGCTCGGTCAATACACCGATCGCTCGGTAGGCAAACCGATAGATCGGTCATAAACACCGATCGCTCGGTCCTCGCGTTTTGCAGAATTTTCACTAAGGGCATTTTCGGCATTCGGGTGTTATACCCTTTCTTATATAGGATCGCCCGAGCCTTTAGGGCTCATTCTCAACACTTAGAGAGATTGGGAGATAAGAAGAGAGGAGAGGGTGATTCCTAAACCTAGGGTTTCCATTTTGGAGAGAAATCAAGGGGTTTGTGAACCCACACTCAACTCAAGCCCATTTTTCTCCAAGATCACGGCTCAAGCACCCGTGGAGAGCGTTCCCCAAGCTAGGGCAGCACCTCACGGTCGTTTTTGGAAGGGTTTCTTCCTCATTTCTTCAAGGTCGGTACTTCTTGCTACCCTCCTAGCTATAGCTCCTCTTTTCCTCTATTTCTCTTTGTTTCCTTCCTTTGTACATGTGCTATGAGTTTGGAAGTGTGAACGTGGTGAATGGAGATGAAATAGGCGATTGGATGCCGTGTGAAATGATTTGATGAATGAAATGGGGAGGGCATTGTATTTATAATGAACAAACATTTATGATGCGAGTAAACTCACCTAGAAAAGCATGATTTAGGTTTAAATGAATAATGAATAATGAACACACCATGTTTGATGAAATGCCAAGGTGAATAAAGTGAGTTGTAAATTAGGAAATGCATGCCTAATAAATTATGGAAATTGCTAGGGCCTATGATAGTGTGTTTTCTTGCTTTCCCTAAATGATGTGAATATTACATTGCTCAATCATTGATGCTATATGTGTTGTGAATTACCCAAATGTCATATTTAAATTAAATGCAAGTATGTACACGATTCCCACGAGCACGGCATGCATGACATGATTTACCGAGGTTTTCAAGAACATGGTTAGAGGTGGGACATATCCTACGATATGTTTTATCTCACTTTTCACAAGAAAACAAGAACCAACATTCCACGAGGGGGTCTCCCCTCACTCACAAGTGCATATCATGAAGAAGGGCCTCCCTTCCCTCGCAAGTACATACATATCATGAAGAAGGGTCTCCCTTCCCTCTCAAGTGCATCTCTCAAGCGCATCTCACAAGGATATCTCACAAGTGTATCTCACAAGTTACATGATCAAAGTAAGCACGCATGACATGCATGACATGACACGTACGACACGCTCGACAAGATCAAGCAAGACAAACACGACAAGCTTTCAAGTACGAAAAGATATTTCAAGCCAAGTCAAGTGCACGATGTTTTCAAGAGGTTTTATTGGCTTTCTACGAAATACAAGCATGATTATAAATTTCTTACTTCCTTGTATGATTGAATTGGTTTCCGTATAACATATATGAATTGCTCCTGATTTATGTATTCCCATTTTTATGCTATAACTGTTGGTTAGTATTTAGTACCCGCTGAGTATTCCATGCTCAGCCGTACTTCTTATGTCGGCAGGTTCTGAGGGAGCTGCTGCTCCATTTGATGTTTGTGCTCCTGGTCCATGGGTGGAAGAGGAGTACGTCGAGGAGCCTTTGGAGGAACCTCCCGTAGAGGGTTATCAGTAGGTGGTGTTAGATTCTGAGTGGATTAGCTGTGGGTGAGCATGAGTGATTATATCCATGTATTTTGGCGGGCATGTCCGCACTTTCTTTGTTTTGATTTCTTTGTATTAAACTTGGACCATGTGTATATACTTAGAGGTTGTTAGACTTCCGCTGTGTTTTATAGTTATGTTTCCGCTGTCATCCTCTATTGTATATGCTCTGTGATTTTTTGCAGGTTGGTTTGTCAAGCAAGTCATGTAAGCCATGATTAGTCGTCCAAAGTTCACTCTAACTCCTAGGGTGGGTTTTGGGTCGCGACAATCTTTATCTTTACTAATATAATGAGGATGGGCGCGGTTCAAAATGTTGATTGAATTTTTCTTAATTCCAAAACTACCCTTACACATATGCATTGAATTTTAATTAATTTCAAAACTACCCTTACACATATGAGTTTAAAATGTTGATTAAATTTTACATAGTTCTAAAATTATCCTTTAATTTTAGCTTTTATTAATATGGAGAACTTTTTTTTTTAAAATCAAAATATATAGGAGACTTAAAAATTTGATTGAAATTTAATAAATATAATCCTTAAAACTATCATTTATTAATATATAAAACAATGTTTTCATAACCGGATTGATCGTAGAACCGGCTGGGTGACCAATTCTCGGTTCGACTGGTCCGATTGGATCGTGTCTTTTTATTATTAAAAATATATATTTTTTATTTTCTTGGTCAGAATGTCCCTAATATATTCTCAAAATGTCCTTAAGTCAGGTTTTTATACCTAAAATATCCTCAAAATTTTTCCTAGTCAAAATGTCCTTATTATTTGTTAGTTCCCAAAATGGCCCTGAGTCGAATTTCTATACCTAAAATACCCCAACCGAAATTTTTAACCCAAAATGCTCCTCTTGTAGCACCCCGGACTTTTCTATACTTAATGAATAGCATTTCGTAGCCAATTGGCCTTTCAAGTAGTCTAATTAATAAATAAGATAGAAATTGGAAATTTTGAAACTATCAGGAATGTCCACTTTCGAAAGACGAATCCAACGTAAGTTGAATCGTCAAAATCCGACGAACGAGTAAAAAGATATGGCCAAAACAGTTTGGACCTGCAGAGCACCGATCGCTCGGTCCAATGTAGCGATCGGTCGGTCCAAAACCGATCGATCGGTATCTATCGACTGGTTAACTTTTTTGTATGGGAAAATTTTCCAAAGAGCTTTTTTTTTACCGGTCGCTCGGTCAAGAACACCGATCGCTCGGTGGGCAATCGATCGATCGGTCATAACCACCGATCGCTTGGTCTTCGAGTTTTTGTAGAAATTTCATTAAGGGCTTTTTTATCTTTTAGGCATTTCCACCTTGCCTATGTCGCGACCCAAATACCCCCTAGGAGTTAAGGGTACCTTGACTCGTGACCGCCGTATCATACCTCCAGTATGATACATAAGGCACACGTGGAAACCTGTCAGAGTACCTGAATATACATAGCGGAAATGAAATACAATGCACAGCGGAAAATAAAATACTAAACATAGCGGAAGCAAAATGAATACTCTATAGCTTGGCTCAAGTAAGAACCAACAGTATACATGTGTGAGAAACCCAAAAGTGGAGTGGACAAACCCCACACTCACATAACAAAATGACACAAGTTCTAAGTCGGTCGATCAACAGAAATCGAAGTCACGACTCCTATCTAGAGCACCATCGTCATGATAGTGATCCATGGAAGGCTCCGGGTCACGGTACTCTTCCTCGACCCAAGGTTCGTCGCCACACAAATCGAATGGAACCCGAGCACCTGCCGATCATAACAATATCGACTGAGCATGGAATACTCAGTGTATACAAACTAATAACAATAAAGCGGTTAGGCATGGAGCATACAAGACATGGAGAATGAAATCCGTAAATCCCTTAAAGCATGGAAACCGTGAAAACGTATGTGAGATGATATTCGAAACCAAAACTGTAACCGTGTGAGTCAACCGATAATCATAGCCTTATGAGTTCTTGTGAGTTCATAGAGTTACTTAGAGTCATTATGATCCGTAGAGACATAGAGCATAGAGAAATAACCTTAGAGCATTTCCATAGAGCATAACCTTAGAGATCTTAGAGCATTTCATTGTGATCCGTGGAGCTTGTGAGACGATCTTAGAACATTATCATAGAGTTTCCTTGTGAGCACGGTATGATCCTTAGAGCTTGTGAAACGATCTTAGAGAAATCATAGAGTTACTTAGAATCATTCATTATTCGTCTTTTCGTGAAAAACCTTTATTTGTACTTTGAGAAATCCATGGAAACCATCGGTTCATGCGAGACATGCGAGCATATGCACTTAATAAGAGAAATCATCACATTTAAGCATAGAATCCCTTAGAAGGTATTTTATCAAACACTTAGAGTGCATCATATAGTAACCTTCATCCAAGTATATAATCACACCTTTTCATACATAAATCAATACATAAGATAGGGCATAGAATAAGAAGAATCATACTTAGTAACTAGTAGGATTGCAAGATTGTAGTAGAGTGTATCTACCTTAGAGAAATCAATGGATTTGACTCCCAATGGCTGGAACAAGCAAGAACTGTCGCGACCCAAAACCCACCCTAGGAGTTAGAGTGAATCTTGGACGACTCAATCATGACTTACATAACTTGCTTGACAAACCAACCTGCAAAAACCCACAGAGCATATACAATAGAGGACATTATAGCGGAAACATAACTATAAAACACAGTGGAAGTCTAACCAAACCTCTATGAATATACATGCGCAAATCCAAGTTATACAAAAGTAACCAAAAGAAAGTGCGGACAGACCCGCCAAAATACATGAAAGTATATCTCTCATCTCACCCACAGCTATTCACTCAGAATCTACAACCACCTAATGGTAACCCTCTACGGGAGGTTCCTCCAAAGGCTCCTCGACGTACTCCTCCTCCACCCAAGGGCTCGGAGCACAGATATCAAACGGAGCAGCAGCTCCCTCAGAACCTGCCGACATAAGAAGTACGGCTGAGCATGGAATACTCAGCGGGTACTAAATACTAACCAATAGTCATAGCAAACCATAGCAGTATAGGAAGCAGGAAGCATTTCACATATCTAAAGCAGGAAACAATTCAAGCATATAAAGCAGGAATAATTCATATCATGACAATAAAGTAAAGGAGTATATAATCATGCTTGAATTCATAAAAGCCGATAAAACCCTTGAAAACACCGTGCACTTGACTTGACTGAAAATACCATTTCCTTGCTTGAAAACTTGTCATGTTTGTCTTATCTTATCGTATCGTGCGTGTCATGCCATGTCATGCTTGCTTGGAAAGTAAACTACTTGTGAGGGAAGGGAGACCCTTCTTCCTAAATGCCCATGCTTGTCATGCCATGTCATGCTTGCTTGTATCATGCTTGGAAGAGTAAACTACTTGTGAGGGAAGGGAGACCCTTCTTCCTAAATGCTCATGTCATGTCCTTTCACTTGTGAGATGTTCTTGTGAGATGTACTTGCGAGGGAAGGGAGGCCCTTCTTATGTTATGTATGCACTTGTGAGGGAAGGGAGACCCTTCTTATGAAAATGCTGATTGTCTTGTCCTTGCCAAAAGCGAGGTAAACATATCGTACGATATGCCCCACCTCTAAATCCATTCTTGAAAACCTCGGTAAAATCATGTCATGTATGCGTGCTCGTGAGGTCGTGTGCATACTTGCATTTGGAATTAAATATGGCATTTGAGTAATTCATAACACATAACATCAATGATTTGGGCAATTTAATATTGATATCATTTAGGGAAAGCGAACAATCACACTATCATAACCCTAGCAATTTCCATAAACCTTAAACATGCATTTTCTTAATTTATCATTCATTTTATTCACCTTGGCATTTCATCAAACATGGTACATTCATTATTCATTAACCCTACAACATGCTTTCTAGGTGGGTTATACTCACATCACACTTGTATGTTATTATTAGTACAATGCCTTCCCCATTCATTCAATACATCATCCACACGGCATCCATTCGCCAACATCCCTCTCCATTTACCATACATACCACCCATCTCATAATATATATATATATATGAAGGAAAACAAGAAGAAATAAGGAAAGGAGAGGCTATAACTAGGAGGGTAGTAAAAAGTACCGACCTTGACAAATGGGGAAGAAATCCTCCACCAAACGCACGTGAGTTGCTGCCCTAGCTTGAGGAGAGTGCCCCACACGAGCTCCACGAATGCTTGAACCGAAATCTTGAAGAAATCGGGCTTGAGGTTGATCTAGGTTTCAAAACCCTTTGATTTCTCTCCAAAATGGAAACCTAGGTTTGGAAACTTCTCCTTTCTCTCTAATCTCCCAAATCTTCTAAGGGTTGAGAATGAGCCCTAAAGGCTTGGGCAATCCTATATAAGAAAGGGTATAACATCCGAATGCCGAAAATGCCCTTAGTGAAAATTCTGTAAAACGCGAGGACCGAGCGATCGGTGTTAATGACCGATCGATCGGTTGCCTACCGATCGATCGGTTTCATAACCGAGCGATCGGTTGAAATTTCACTCTCTGGAAAATTTCCCCATAGTAAAATCTCGACCAGTCGATAGCCTCCGAGCGATCGGTTTTGGACCGATCGATCGCTCCATGGACCGAGCGATCGGTGGTCTGCAGGTCCAAACTGTTTTGGCCATAACTTTTGACTCGTTCGTCCGATTTTGACGATTCAACTTGCGTTGGGTTCATACTTCGAAAACGAACATTTCTGACGTTTCAGAATTTCTAATTTCTTCCTTATTTATTAATTGCATTACTTTAAAGGAAAAATGGCTACGAAGGGTCATGCATAAATGTGAAAAGGTCCGGGGCTCTACAATAACCTTGTGTTCTTGGTTGAGAATCACCAAGGGAAGTGGAAGAACCTTGATCTTCCACAAGCTTGATCAACAAGTAGTTCCTCTCCTTCTTTTCTCTCTCAAAATCTCCTAAGATAGGGCACAGAGGGTTTCTGAAACCCTAAGGCACGAACTCAGCCTATTTATAGGCAAAGGGTGATGGCCAAAGTCTTAAACACCCTTAATGAAGAAAAACTGCGTCTGACCGATCGATCGGTGGTATGGACCGAGCGATCGGTGGCTTCCGGTCGATCGGTGTTATGACCGAGAGATCGGTCAAAAACACGCTCTCTGGAATTTTTCCTCATACAAAAAAGTTAACCGTGCGACAGCTATCGAGCGATCGGTGGTTGACGGTGGTTGACCGATCGATCGCAGGTAATGACCGAGCGATCGGTGCTCTGTTATGTCTGGACTGTTTTGACTATATCTTTTGACTCGCTCGTCGGATTTCGACGATTCAACTTGCGTTGGATCCGTCTTTCGAAAACGAACATTTCTGACATTTCGGAATTTCCGATTTCTCCCTTATTTATTAATTAGACTACAAAAACGGCCAATTAGCTACGAAGGTGCTGTTTATTAAGGATGAAAAAGTCCGGGGTGCTACACCTATAAAGGCTTGCTCGAGCCTAAGGGTTTCATGAACCCTTAGGGCAGTATTTTGAGAGAGAGTAGAGGAGAGGAAGAGGGGTTTTCTCCTAGGGTTGCATCTTGAGAGAAATCAAGGGGGCTTGGAACCCAAGATCATCCCAAAAGCTTGGATTTCTCAAATCCACCCTCAAGCACGTGTGAAGTCCCACCCCAAGCTATGGCAGTGTTCTCCACGACATTTTTCATGGGTTTTCTCCTCTTATTCAAGGTTCGTACACCCTACCAACTACTTTGGTAATAACCTAGAATTTCTTAAGTGAATATGTATTGAATCTCTCCCATTTTTCATTTTTGGTTGAAATATGTCATTTCCCTAAAATAAACAAGATAAATGGATTGAATGTGGATATGTGGGATGTGAATGGGTTAAGGCGATTGGATGCCTTTGGTTGTGATGCGTATTATGATAGAGAATGGTGGAGGGGCACTTTACTCATAATGAACGAACACCATGTGTTTGACGAAATATATGAACTTAAAGAACTTGAAATAAGGTGGTTATGAATGTGTTGTACATTAGGTGTTTGAAAAAATGCATGAATGTGAATGCCAAAAATAAATTAAAGGATTGAGAAATATGAATTGTGTAGCTTTCCTTAAAAAAGTGATTTTAGAACAAATGCTCTATATGTTTTCATTTAATTCCTCATGCCTATGCAATTGCAAGAAATGTCACATTATGCTTTATTGTTTCATGTTAACCTGATTATTAAAAATAGAATTAAAATGCAATGTGTATCCCTTGATTTATTTACGATAGTATGATCGTCACGAATGCCACACACACCAAGCACGTACGCATAAACTGAGGTTTTCCCTATATGAGTAGATGAAACAACAAGAATAAGGAAATGATATGTCAAGGAGGTTGGTAGCCCAAGTGAAAGGGTGCTAGCCTCTGGCTCACAAGTAAATGAAACATCAAGGAGGTTGGTAGCCCAGGGATGTTCGGGTGCTAGCCTCTGGCTCACAAGTTAAACAGACATGAATGTCAAGGGTAGGGCATATCCCTAGGATATGTCAGACCTGGCTCACAAGAAAACATGACAAGCAAGAATAAAGAAACAGGGAAGGGTGTTGGTGTACTAAGACCAGGTACGGGCACTAACATCTGTTCCCCAACACGTATGAGAGGATGCTAGTATACTAAGACCAGGTACGAGTACTAGCATCTGTCTCCAAGTAAAATGACAAGCATGAAAGGATACTAGTGTACTAAGACCAGGTAAGGGCACTAGTATCTGGTTCCAAGACAAGAATAATATGAAAGTATGCTAGTGTACTAAGACCAGGTACGGGTACTAGTGTATGTTTCCAAGACAAGTATGAAAGGGTGTTAATGTACTAAGACCAGGTACGGGCATTAACATCTGTTTCTAACAAGTATGAGAGGTTACTAGTATACTTAGACCAGGTACGGGTACTAGTATCTGTCTCCAAGCAAGAATCAAGAAATAATGAAAGGGTGATAATGTACTAAGACCAGGTACGGGCATTATCATCTGTTCCCAGGCAAACAAGGAAATTCACAAGCAAGTCGACCAGAAAACACGCATGATAGTCATGAGACAAGAACCGGATGAGAACCTAGTATGTCCGTCCATTCCATAGTTCGGGTACTAGCCAACGAGAAGAACCTCATAAGACATGTAAGGCACCCACAAGAAGCATAAAATGTAAAGTTTAAATTACAAGAATCGCAAGGAAGGTGAAAGAGGTTTTAGTCAAAGCATGAACCCTAAGTATGAGTTTGAATATGATGCTCAAGATTATGTTTGTTATTTGTTATTGCTTCCGCACTCTGATTTGTGAAATATGATGATGAACTGTATGATGTATGTTATTTTATCGTTATTACTATTGTTAGTTAGTAGCCTGTACTCGCTGAGTATTCCATGCTCAGTCGTACTTTTATGCCGGCAGGTACATTATGTAGTATATGAACTCTTGTCCCTTGGATCGAGGTAGCTTAGGGTGAGCAGGAGGTTATTCGGAGGCTTCTCACCTAGATATTAGGAAGCTTGACATATGGCCACTGGTCGGGATGAGTGAGAGAGAGTGTAGAACCCCGGATCTTTTTAACATGTATTTAAGCCTTAAGATGTGTTTTCTTAAGTTTTGGGTGCTTGGAATGAAGGAGTAGAATATATGAATACTCTAAGTGTCAAAAAGAAATTATGGCTTAACAATACCCTCAACTTAACGTAGCCCTAGTTCGTTCATGGCTGATCAGAATAGAGCCATTCTTGAATTTTTGGAAAGGTATTTGAACCCTCTTCGAGGTTCATGTTTACCATTTTCCTTAATTTTGAGTCGGATTTGAGTCAAAAGTCCAATTTCCAAAGTTGGGACTGTTGAAAATTTGGACTGTCAAAATCTATTTTTGGACCAGTTGACTTTAGAGTCATTTTTGATAAAGTAAACCGCAGATTTAGGAGTTTTGAAAAACATGAAAGTTGTTCTCCTTTGAAAGAAGAATTTAATGCAAGTTGAATCGTCAAAATCGAACCACCGAATCAAAAGTTATGGCTAATTTACCAAAGCATATTTTTACAGAAAAACTCGCTCGAGCAAGATCCAAACCCGCTCGAGCGAGATCGGCGAAAAATGGTTTTGAGGCCAGGGAACAACCTGCTCGAGTGAGATTGAGGCCCGCTCGAGCGAGATCACCCAATTTTTTTTTTTTAGGTTTTTCATAAACCTAACACTATATATACCTCATTTTCGAGGGTCCAAGGTTCCTAACACCTAAAGAGGGACTTTTTGAGAGAAAAAGAGAGAAACGAGAGGAAAGGTTTGGGGGATTTTCAAGAGGGGTTTTTGTGGAGATCAAAGAGAGTCTAAATCAAGCTTGGATCATCCTCTTAAGCAAGGATCTTCATCCTCAAGTGGTGGTGTCTTCTTCCTAAAGTTGAGATTCTTGTTCAAGGGTTTCTTCAAACTAAGAAGGGATCCTCACAAGGTTAGTACACCCTTACTAACTAGCTTAGTAATAACTAGGGTTTCTCCTTTCAAAATGATGGTTTTTATCTTGTGATCTTTTTTTTGAAATACACCAATGCTCCTAAATATAAACAAGATAGAAATGGGGATGTTGTGGATGAATGAATGGATGATGGATTGGCGATTGGATGCTATGTCGATGTGATGTGGGTAATGGAAATGGTGGATGGGTATCCTACAAATAATGAATAAACCATGATGTTCGAATGGAATATATGCACTAATAAGAGGAAATGAAAGGATTATGAAAGGTCGCATGTTATGTGTTTGATTTAAAGCCTAAATGAGAAGTTTCTCAATGAATGAAGAGTATGGAAACATGAATGTATATAGTTCCTTCAAGTCCATGACCTTGATCAAATGCCATATAGATTATCTAAATTCCCACATGTTTATACCATGAATTGAAATGCTATACTCTATTCTTCATGTCATATGGTCATCATGATTACTACAAGTGCCACACACACCCACGCATGTATGCATGAACCGACGTTTTCAAGCACGAGTATTTAAATGACATGTCAAGGAGGTTGGTAGCCCAAGTTGAAGGGTACTAGCCTCTAGCTCACAAGTAAAGACTCACAAGAACATGATATGTCAAGGAGGTTGGTAGCCCAAGAAGGGTGCTAGCCTCTGGCTCACAAGTATACAAGTAAGATCACAAGTATACAAGTAAGAACAAGTCAAGAACATGAAAAGAACAAGTAAGACATGTGTGATTCCCACGATACAAGAACAAGTTTTAACACGACAAACAAGTTTGAACAACAAGAAAAGCTATTTTCAAGAACAAGTTATGATTCCTAAATACGGGTTTTATCGGAGTTTTAGCATTCATACAAGCATGTCAAGATTCGCATTCAATCAAGTATGATAGGATTATTACCTTGCTTTCCTTTAAATGCTATGCATGCTATATGTTGATATTATTGCTTCAACTTGATGTTGTGTATTGTGGCTATTATTGTCGTGCCTTGTTATTGCTATTGTTAGCTAGTAGCTTGTACTCGCTGAGTATTCCATACTTAGCTGTACTTTCATGTCGGCAGGTACCGAGGATGCCCTCAACCCTGAGCCTTGGGTTGAGGAAGAGTACATAGAGGAGAGTGAGCCACCTATCCCAATGCAGTCGCAGGCAGATAGAGATGTGGATGTGTGACCCTATTTGGACTACTGTTGAGAGGAGTGACAGCGAGGTTTATATTTTGGACTTTGTATTTTGATAGGTGGGCATGCCCACCTTTACTGTTATGTTTTGTATATTTAACTTGGAATACTGACATAGATTATGGAAAGAAAAGAAAATTTGGTATAGCTTCCGTACTTTGATTATTGTCTTTATAGTATTGGGTTTACCTTGTTCATTACAGGATAGTTTGACAGGTATGAATAGTCATGACTAAAGTATCCCTTAACTCCTAAGGGGTATTTTGGGGCGCGACAGAGAGAGAGACATGTATTTTGGGTCCTTTTTCCTTAGGGATTTTCTGAAAGTATGCCTCTTTTTAATTTTAGAAACACAGTTCTTGGGGGGCATACATCGAATCCCAAGATCTGACTAAGATTCTAATTGATTTTATTCAATGAAGGTTAGAATAACATTCACCTTTGCGACTTTGAAATTGTTAAGTCAAATCCACGTTAGAATAGTACTCGCAAAACTTCACAAGTGTCAAGTCTCCTGTCGATTCACACGAACCTTCTTTTTCCTTTAAAGCTTTCTCTAATGGAAGCTAATGGCCCTTCCAAATTTCCAGCTCTAGGAATCTTGAATAAAGATCCAATCTTTATTGATCAAGAACCTTTCTTGATGAACAAGATGAATTCTTGCTTTTCCTCAAGATCCAATCAAGAAGACATAAAGAAGAGAGAGATGGGTGTGACCGTACACCTCAAGGAGAGAGAGGGGAGGGCGTGAGGTTTTTAGGAGAGGGAGAGAAGAAAAAAAATTCTGGAGAATTATATATCTTAAAGGGCTGGGCATCCAATCCTTTATATAAGTTCCCTCTTGGTTGCTTGAATTGTAATCCAATTATAATTCATTAACCTTATCCTAATCCAATTAGGATTCCTCAATAGTTTCCTTTATTGATTATTCTCCTAATCCAATTAGGATTAATCTTAAAAGAAACCAACCTTATCCATTAGTAACTAATCTTATCCTTATCCAATAAGGAATCTTGAATTAGTAACTAACTAATGGAATCCCTAACAATTAGGGAATCTTAATTAGTAACTAATTAACTAACTAACTAACCTTATCCAATAAGGTGTTAATTAATTAGAAACTAATTAAAATAATAACAATTATTATTCCTCCTTGAAGTGGGCGTCCCACCCTAGGTGGGTCCCACCCTACACGCCTAAAGGGTTTCCAAAACCCTTTGGTCACTTGAATTATTCTTTTATAATAATTCCCAATGGGTCCTACCCATTTGGTTTTTCACATCTAATGTGATTCCACCTTTTAGAGCTTCACTATACCATATAGTGATTACTTAGAGAAATTAATTAATTTAATTATAAATTAAATTAAATACTTTAAGAAGGTCCTTGTGTGTGAGATCTAAAGGGATCTCCTATTTCCGGTTGTGGGACCAAGTACTTCACCTTTTTGGTTGAAGCATTGTTACTAGGAAACACCTTCCTAAAACTCCATTAGGATCATAGAATGTTATCTAAGTCCCTGGACTTCCACCAATCACAATTAATGTCCATTAACACAATGTGATTAACCTCCAGAAATTAGAGAATTGCTTGTAAGTACCATCTCACAATATATTTACAAATAAATCCTTCCACATTCCGATATCACTTGTAAGCTTCCGGGATTGGAACTATTCCACTGTCTTAGTCCCTAGCTTATGAATAGAACTCTTTCTCATGATTACTTTTCATTGAACTAAACCTCCAAAACACTTTTGAAGAAAACATTAGAAAAGAACTGAAATATATATTTATATATACTTTTCCATATTAAAAATATCAACTTCGATAAAGACCATTTTTACCGAAAAGCACCAGTACTGGATTTAACAGTTCAGTTCAACAAGTATCACCTTGATATCATTATCTCCAATTAAGGAGTTGTGGATTCCTTATTGAGTGTTTACACACTTCTGCAAACATAGTGTACATGACCCAACGTACCCGGAGTTAGTCCTGTGTATTGGACATTGCCGATTGGCACATCAAAGCCATATAGAAAAATGTCTGAGAAAATGTTAACCTCTCAGGTCTAAGGACAATTTGTCAAATTGATAACCCTAATACAATCTGACAGTGTATTCCATAGGGTATCCACTAGTGACCCCGTTCAGTATTATGTACTTGCTACATATACTCACATGTTAGTCAAGAGTCACCACTCTCTGTGAATGAGATTCATCACACTATCTCATAGAACTACACATGTGCAAGCCATGATGAAGTACGGCGCCCAACCAGTACTCTAGAGGCTTCGAACAATATTAGGTTTACAAGGAACCGGAAAATCATATCTCCTCGCAACCTTTGCATGATTTTCCTACAATGTTACCTATGGAACTTTATGTCATCATCATATGAGACAGTAAGTAATATAAATACCCTTTATAGTTGGTTGTGTGAATATGATGTTTGTCTAATCAACATAGAAAAGTCTCTTATTGGCTTTCGAGGGCATATATGTCCAACATTTTCATGTAGGCTTGAGTTGGTAATTCAGGCATTGAACTCTTTTGTACTTATTGTATTTTAGTAAGTCGTTAGTTATGTAACACTTGGAATTACATGTATTCATTTAAGAAATTTTTGTTCACTTTTTTTGCAAGCCTTGTATACTCTTTGCAGGTTGGTTTTAGTACAAGTCACGTCATCAAAGTATCCTAAATCTTAGGGGGTATTTTGGGGCGCGACACCTCTAGTTTGCCCATATTTCATTTTCTTTACTTCTACAATATCCCTCAATTTTATCTTTACCCAAAATGCCCTCAATTTTTCTATACCTAAAATACCCCTAAAGTTTTGGGTTCTCAAAATGCCCCTACATCATGTTTCTCAATCCAACGTATCCCTTACAATTTTTTTACCTAAAATGTCCCTCAAGTTGGTTATAGCCAAAATAATCTTTAAATTTTTTCCCAAAATACCCCTGACTAGGGTCCCTCTTCCCTATATCTCTCCCACTCCCCTCTCTCTCACTTGCATCGCGCGTGTGGCTACTAGTATATAGTTAAAAGTTAGACATCCACTTGTGAGTGGGTTTGCCACCACCCAACCCATAATATTAACTTTCCTTATTTATAAATTTACCCCTCTATTTTACCTTTTTTTTACTTAATCCCTTATTTTAAAAATAGTTACAAATTAATTATAATTAATCATAATAAAAATTAATATATTTTTTTGTCTCTCCAAACTCTTTTTCACATTAGACTAATCATTTCTGTAAGTGTCGAAATTTAGAAATTCTATTCCGATTGACTGATTTTATGATATGAAGTCTAAAACTCTTAGGGTCGATCTCTTAGGTCACACCTTTTATTATATTATATGTATATAATTTTAACTAATATACTTCAATAATATAAATATATTTATTCTTAATAACACCCGATATCGGTAACCAGATGTCGGGTCATTACAACATTGGTTGAACCTAACCTTTGGGTCGGCCCCTATAATGTACGTCATCTCGAAGAAAGTAGTTCAGTCTCGGGTATCTAATCAGTGCATGGCTTGCTTTGATTTGGGCAGGTGTGAGTATCTGGTCTTCCAACAAAGACAAACCACCTCTGGCCCTTATATAGCAGCCTAGGTGGGCTGGCCCCATTCATTGGGCCCTTCCCACGAGGTCTCTGGCCATGTGCTCGAGGCTAGCATTGAGTAAACTTGGTAGGTTCACTGAACCACCTTCCCAATTCTCCTTGCGTGATGCACTCGAGGAGCCACCGATCCGATCATCTCAATTAGACGACTCATGAGATCTTACGATCTCCTGATGGAGATCAACCATCACCTGAACCCACCCAAGCTGCAAAGACAAGTGGCCACTCGTGGGTGCACGATCAACAACACCAAGATGCCAGGACAAGTGGCCACCCGTGGGCACATGATCAATGACGCTAAGGACAAGTGACCATCTTTGAGCACACGAGTGGGCACCCTCACCCTCGCTCTGTTGAGGAGGCCTAGGGTATTTTTTTTTACCTTGTTTTTTTATGAAGGAATTTCTTTATTTGTTCGATGACACGTATCATAATTGTCTTTACGTCAACAATTTCAAAAATGACCATAAACAATTGGCAACTTGTGTGAGCGCATGCGCCTTGTCAACAGCTTGTGAGGGTGCACGCGCCTTGTCCACGACCTGTTCTCAATTTCGGTTTGATATCATGATTATCATGTTTCCATTTTCAAGCATTATTCGTAGATAGCATGTCACTTAATTTAATATGATTTCTAATGTAGTCTAAAGTGATTTAAGAAATAGGTAACCGTTTTTAGTTAGTGTCTAAGATGCCTAATCCTTCTTGTACAATCAAATTTCTTACCTAAACTTTCTTAATTTCCATTGGACTTAGTTTAGAGTTCTTATTCTCGCCCACAATTAGAATATAAGACAAATGTAAATTTTAATAATTTTGGATATCATTCTAAATTAGGAAATATTCTTCATCTGGGATGTTCAACAAAATCTATGCTCACAATAGCGAGAAAAATAGATTTAAATCAGACAACCCAAAACCCATAAACCAGAGGTCGCAATGTCGCATGGGGAAAGCTAACATATCTTAAGTACGCATCTCCATCGTAGCTATTATAGTCCGCTTGGGATGCATGGTCCTGTCATGACACCGCCTCCATTGTCGTATTTGTGTAGATATGAAAGTAAATAATGGAAGTAGCCCAGACTTGCTCCCAAGCATACTCACCCTTTTTGGAGGGGCCAAGTTCATAGGCGATTTTGTCTGTTGGTAAAGAATAAATTTTTCTCAGAAGTTTAGGTGGGGCTAAAGCCCCATCCCCCCAACTCCGCCCCTTTCCCAGGCTTATACTATACCAATAATTATTTTTTCAAAATTTAAGAGGGGCTTCAGCCCCCTACCCCCATGTGGCTCTGCCCCTGACAATGAACATAGGAGCCAAATCATTTCTGGGCAAATCCGGTTATCACCCCTAGAGGTCACCACGTGTCTCCTTTGACACCCCTTAACCGTGGGTAAGGTTCACCCACCCCTAGGGTTCACCCACCCATTTTTGGTTTTTTTTAAAAATATTAATTCTTTTTTTAAAATTAAAAAACTGTTTTTGATATTATAAAAACTCAAAAACAGTTTTTTAATTTTTTTTAAAAAATTAATATTAAAAAAAAAAAACCAAAAATGGGTGGGTGAACCTTAACCAGGGGTGTCAAAGGAGACACATGGCGACTTCTAAGGGTCATAACCGGATTTGCCAAATCCGGTTATCACCGTGGAGGATTTCATTCCATGAAGGCACAGAATTCTCTCAAGTTTGAACCCCTAGAGGTCACAAGGTGTCTCCTTTGACACCCCTTAACCATGGGTAAGGTTCACCCACCCCTAGGGTTCACTCACCCATCCTTGGTTTTTTTTTTTTTTATATTAATTATTATTTTTTAAATTTAAAAACTGTTTTTAATATTAAAAAACTCTAAAAACAGTTTTTTTAATTTTAAAAATAATAATTAATATATATATAAAAAAAAACCAAGGATGGGTGAGTGAACCCTAGGGGTGGGTGAACCTTACCCATGGTTAAGGGGTGTCAAAAGAGACACGGGGCGACCTCGAGGGGTTCAAACTTGAGAGATTCTCTCAAGTTGAACTTGAGAGAATCCTGACCCAAAGATAATGCCCGAGTTGGGGTCGGCAGGGTTCGTTGAAGACATTCAAAATGAAATAATTCCATACCGATATATTGATTATGAAGCAATACAATACACTGTTATCTGAACTAAATATAGTAAATGTCAGCTGAACTCCGCTCCAACCAGGAACTGATCATATCCTATGGCTTGGGATGTTTGGGAGTTGGAGTTGGATGAGTAGTAACTCCGTGATAATCAACTTGGTAAAGTAGCTGATCTCCATTCTGGTGGTCTCCTTCCTCAGAAACTCCTTGGATTTTGGATCTCATGACCCTCTCTTTAACAACCTAGATCAAGCACACAACCACACTTGTAGTTCTAAAGTAGAATACTAATACTAAACTGAACAAGGAAAAACTCATCTGAGTGCACACAGCCAGACTAGTACTCACCTTGATTTCCGGCCTTCATAAGGATGGTCGAACATTGATATACTCAGTTCTCTCATTGGTCGCCTTCCTGCTACAAATCTTGAAGAATCAGAATCAGAAGATGATGATAATGACGATGAAGAAGCACGTTTGGTGCTTGAGGATGATAGATATAAGGTAGATGTAAGAAGACAGAAGAAAATGATGCAGAATGATTTCATTATTAATAGCCCAAGTGACAGCTTTCTTCCTGAGAAGAAAAGAAATACAAGACTAAATAAATAGATGAACGTGAAAGTGGTCTTACTTGTAGAGATAGAGAGAGAAGATGAGCAATAATTGATTGATGGGTGGGGGAACATGTCTCAGCCCATCCTTTGGATTCTGCTGTGCATATGAATGAATTAGAGAGAGTCAAGACCAACACAGACCCCTGGAGACTGTCTTCTGTCTCGTTGTTACTGTTTTATATATCGATATCTATGTATGGGTTAAGAAGGAGGATAATTGGGAGAGAGAGAGAGCAGGCTTTGTTTGTGTGTGAGAGAGTTGCGAGTTGTGACTGTGACTCTTGTCTATATAGTAAGACTTGTAATCCTCTACGGTTTTGATCGGATTCGGGGGAGTCCAGTTATGCTCCCTCAGGTTGCCACGTGTTCCTTTTAACACTCTTTAACTGTGGTTAAGATTTACCCACCGGTTCACCCACCTATTGGTTTATAGAAAAAATATTAAATTTTTTTAACACTAAGAGTTAGTGAATTTTAACGAGAGTTTAAATTTTTTAAAATATTTTTTTTCTAAAAGCTAAGGATAAGTGGGTGAACCCTTACTAGGTATGAGTGAATCTTAACCACAGTTAAGGGTGTCACGGCAACCTCAAAGGTGTAACGGGACTCCTTTATAACCGTACGTAGATGATTACAAGTCTGTAAGTTACCGTGACGTTTTCATCCTTGGTTAGTTTGTGAAAGTAAAGGGTTGTTGAGTCCACGTGTTAGCTCCGAATCAAACAAGACCACTCACGGTTGATGCCTTCATCATGTTTTGTCTTCACCAATCAAGACGAGTGCTATTTAAATCACCATTTGGCTGATGTATTTGTTTGCCTTGGTCTCTCTCTCATCCTAGGCACATTATTAGAGTGCTTTTGGACTTGCTCGCTCTCACAGTTAGGGGGTGCACACAAGCCGAGCTAGCTTGATTGCTCAGCTCATTTCGGCTCGACCAAGTTGAGCTTAAGCTCGAATATGTGACTCGATTGGGTCTAGCCGAACTGAGTTTTCAAGCTTGAAATGTATTTAAGCCGAGCTCCAACCAAGACTTATTTGATTCGGCTCAACTCGATTGAAGCTCGATTCAACTCAAGCTCGGCTCTGCTTGAATATTATGTATATATATATATATATATTTTATTTATTTAATTTTTTTTAAATAAATCAAGCCGAACTCGAACCAAGCCAACCCAGTTCGGCTCAAACTTGAATCAATTCGAGCTCGAGCCAAACTTTTTGAATTAGAGACAAGCTTCGAGCACCTTTTCAAGCCGAGCTGAGCTCGAGCCTAGAGTAAATCCCTTTAAAGCCGAGCCTAGTAGGGCCAAGCTTGGCTCGAATACACCCCTACTCATAGTCTCACACACACGCAGACCGACTCGTCCAATCAGACCGGTTGAACCATGAACTGGAACCCTGAATGGGTTGGGTTTCACTCTGCATGGGTTGAATGTCTAACATGGATTGACCCACTTAAATTCGCCTGACCCGTCATGACCCAATTAACACGACCGATTTTCTTTGAACAGTCCGGGTTATAGAAAAAGCGTAATTTTCACTTACCCATTCCAAAATTTCATGGGTCTATTATTCCAACTAAAATACCATTTACTAATATAATATACTGAAAAATTGAGATTTTAACCATAAAAAAATAGAAAATCTATGTAAAAAAATGGAGAAGGGGATTAAATATAATGAGCGAGCACAAGCCAATGTGGGGATAAAAGCATAAACTTCTTTTCTTTGATTTTAGGGGTTTATATATATTTTCTACTTTTTTCATGTCCTTAAGATGAGTTTTGTATTATTTATTTATTTATTTAATATTTTTGTGAGAAAATGAGATTTATTTTTTTCATTTATGAGATTTTAAATATATTTTAATTGATTATAGTAACACCAATTACCATGTATTCGTAAAAATGTCTAATCAGGATAGTGTAGATGTTATTCTACTTTTTTTTAAAATTATTATATTATTATTAAATATTTTATGCCATCACTTGACATCATCAGATCAACCCGGATTGACCCGGCGGTCCCAACTATTTTTAGACTGACTCACCCCCATACCCGATCAGTGTCCGATCTGGGTTTTAAAATATTGTGACGTATTGTAAGGGTGTGTTCGTTTGGCGAGAAAGTGGGTGAAAGAAAAGAAAATAAAATAAAAGAAAAGGAAAAAGAAAAAGAAAAGAAACTTAAGTTTTCTCGCGAAATAACCATCAAAAGATGGATGAAGTTTTTGGAAGAAAGTTTGTCACTATTGAGAAAGTGCAAGACAATGAAAGCGTGTTTCTTGCAAACCAAACGCAAGAAAAGTGCAAGAAAACATACTTTTCTTTTCTTTTCCTTTCTCTCACTTTCTCGACAAACGAATACACCCTAAGGGGGCCATTAGGACAGGGTCTCTCTTATACACATGTTTGCAATATTTCTCAATGTACGCACCATAGATTGAGTTTGTCGCACCCCAAAACCCTACCTAGGAGAATATGAGATCTTGGCACGAGACTTACTTAACCAATCATCCTGTTAGAAGCATTTAAGACATACTAAATATACGAACCTAAAAATTTCTTTAATTAGTAACATTAAATAAATCCATGATCCATAACTGCAATTGAAATATAATAAAATCCTGAGCATCCATCATGATCCTAAACCATCAAACTAAACTAAATATAAATCCAGAAGAACTCCAATTACAATCCTTATTAAATCCAACTACAACTAATAAAACAAACTCAATAATAAGACCATCGATTGAGATCCCGTTCCTCTTCGGGATGATCACCTTAAGGTTCCTCTATGTATTCCTCTTCTTCCCACGGTCCGGGTGCACAAATATCTGAAAAAATCCGGTGAACCTCAAATCTATGTTTGAGTTGAGAACTCACAAATTCAAGGGGTTGACTAGGTCTCCCTACAAAGTTAATCTACCATTTTTAATGTTTAACAATTAAGTTATTAATTAAGGGATGATGAACTTAAAGTGCGGAATAAGGGAAATAAGCAAACCACAACATAATCAATTTTTACGTGGAAACCCTTTCGGGAAAAACCACGGGACCTAGTCCAGTAATGAGAATCCACTAAGACAAAGAAACAAATACTTACAAGACTCGAACCTCACCCAAACAAGACTCGAGTTCCTCGTTCCACGGCTAGTCCTCCATGCTTCAATAAGTAATTACGATCTCGCAAGACTCAAAATCTACCACAGTAGCCAGTTCTTCTCTTGTGTCTCGATAACCACAATCTCCACAATTGATTTCCGTTAATGACGGCTTCGGATTCCACCGATCAAATCACACATCCACGATCCTTCTCGGATCGATCTCCTTTGCAATGGCTCCGGAACACTCCAGCCAATTTGTTCTTTCTAGAACGGGTTGATGGTTTGATTAAAATCAAATCCTAGATGGATTCCATTAATAGGAAAGTCCACGCAAGCAATAATGAAACATTGGCTTGTAAACTCTAGGATAGAAGAGAAAATAATAAAGGGGATAAGAGAAAACAAATATGGAGTTTCTATGAACTCTAGAGATAGCCTAATACCCTCTCAATACTCCCCCAAAGTCCCCATTCACAGACTAGAAGGGTTCATATTAAATAGAGAACTCAAAACTAAGTTATAGAAGTTGCTAAAACATAAATAGCAAGAAAAATAAGGTCTGGGTCGACCCTAAGTGGTTTGGGTTGACCCTAATATACACTTGGGTCGACCCAAGTGCCACTTTGGGTTGACCCTCAATTTTTGGGTGTTCTAGAATTTTTTCCCATAGAAAAAACTTTGAGGTCTGGGTCGACCTCACTATTTTCAGTTGACCGAGTCTTAAAATCTCATTTTCAGCTCTGCTTCCTTCACAAAATTTGTAGATCTTTTCGACACGGTCGATGTGATATATTATGAAGCAAAATATGATCTATAGTTTGTGAGATATGCCTCTTACAAGCAACCTTGGTTTTTTAAGAACTTTAAGAACCTCTAACTTGTTTTGGGCTACATATCTAGTCACCTAGGGTCCATATGGTTATTGTAAGTCAATTTCCACCTAAGGTATCTTAGTATGATTATTTTAAGTCAATTCTCACCTAAGGTAACATGGTATCTAGGTCACTCACCATCCTATGAGTGAAATGAATGATATGATTAAAATGTCTTCAATCGAGTCTTTAACCGATCTTCATCGGTCTTCTTCTTCACTTGTCGTGGATGCGTGAAGGCAATGACACAAGATACACTAGACTCACTTGTTTTGAGACTAGAATAATCCAACACTAAAACATGGACTTTACAATCTTCCCATTTGGTAATTCCATGGCAAAACTAAACTGAAGTACATGACTTAACACAAACTCACCCAATTACACATCAAAACGGTGAATTAGGACATTATATGACTCCAACACTATTACATGACACCAATTGACAAATAATCTTAAATGAAGACACTGAAGCTCTTGTCAAGTAAGATTTGTTTGCTGCAATCCTACACCTGCACATGCTCATAAACAAAACACCCAGTGAATCATGTGTGGAATATGAAAATAGATAACCACAGGTATTGCAAGGAATGTACTGAACTAGACAAATAATACCCAACATTCTCTCCCTTTTTGGCACAATTGCCAAAGGAAGGCATGAAACCAATATCACAAAAAATATACCAATTTAACACATGTGAAATATCAAGACAATTACTATACAACCAATCAAATGCAGACAATGCAGGGACTAAAGAACCGGGAACAAAATAGCAATATAAGCACAAACTTCCTCTCAATAACTCAACTTGATCTTCTCCCCCTAAGATCAAGGACACCACCAAAATCAGAGCACCTAAGCTAGAAAGACCCTTACCAAACAAAAAAAAAAGGAAACACATAATAATATTAAAAAAATATCATGTGCCACACAAACATACATCAAAAGCATTCCAAGCAGTAGTAATTTAAAATTACAAATCTAATGAGGAACATGATTAGTTAGTTCGACTGAGGATACACATCTAACTAAATCTCACGGAATGCTAAAGCATAGCTAATTCATTTAGTCACATTTAGTGAACAGTTCAAAAGTGAAGCATTGTGTGTAGTGGTGGTCTGACAAGATACTAGATCAAGGATTCTTTCCCTTTCCAAGGATATGACATTAACCATTAAGGGGACTCCCGGAGACATAAATCTAAAAAGTCAAACCTAGTTAGATCCAGATATGCTGATTTATTTATTTATTTTTTACATTTTGGTGCTCCTTTATCCATTTTATTTGACTCAATATTTTTCTTTTACTTTTAGTCAAATACCTCTGAACTTCGCAAGATTTCTTTTGATGTTCTTTATCTGAACATATCTGTTCATGCAAGATGGCTTTCACACTATCCAGGTAGGTAGTCCTCACTAATGGTAGCAGGGGCTTTCAATCTAGCAACCCAGATAGATAACTACTGTCCGCATAGGTAGCCATTACAAACTGTTTGCATCCAATAATGACTTTCACACTAACCCAGTAGGTCGCCCTTTTCATTACAATAATTTTTGCTTATGGAGGATACACTGTAACGCCCCAAAATCCCCCTTAGGAGTTATGAGGCTTTGTCGACGTCACTTACACTTAAAACCATTCTGCAAAGAGTATACAAAGCATGCTAAATAGTGAATTGAAAATTTATTTAATAACTTAACTATATTCCAAGTGCAATTGCTTACAATACTGAATATGAATTGAGACATGTACATGAAATCCTTAACTTGAGTTACCAACTCAAGTGATACAAATATCCCTAGAAATAAAAACCCAAAATACATGTCTCTCCTTCCATATCGCTCAACCATAAGGTCGTATGTCAAGACCTCTATCATCCTCAAGAACATCCCAAGAAGGCTCCTGCCTTCCATAATCCATCTTGATCTAGTGCCCTGAGATGCAATGCTGAATGAACCTGTCGACATTAAATGTACGGCTGAGTATGGAATACTCAGCATATACATACTACTAAGTAACCATGTTACGATACATTAACATGCTATGCAAGATACGGTTCATCCAAATATATACATGATCAGAGTACGGAAGTTAAAACAAGATAACAGTTGCATAATCTTAAAATCATACTTCAAATCCTACATTAAGTTCATGCTTTAACAATACGTATTTCATGTATCTTACGAGCCTCGTTAGTTCCTTATGTATCTTATGAGGTTCTTAGCCTATGAGGTCATTCTTATCACTTATCTTGTACTTACGTTGAGACATATGCTTTCTTGTGAACTTTCTTGTGAGTTTCTTATGAGCTTGCTTGTGAGTTTTTATGAGTTTGCTTTCATGAAAATAAATGTTAATGCCCGTACCTGGTCTTAGTACATTAACATCCTTTCATATTTATCTTTGAAACATATACTAGTGCCCGTACCTGGTCTTAATACACTAGCATACTTTCCTACACTTGTGAGCTTTTGAACTTGTGAGCTTGTGATAATTGGAAACAGATACTAATGCCCGTACTTGGTCTTAGTACACTAGTACCCGTACCTGGTCTTAGTATACTAGCATCCTTTCATACTTACTTGGGAACAGATGTTAGTGCCCGTACCTGGTCTTAGTACACTAACATCCTTCCATATACTTGTGAGCTTGTGAGCTTGTGAGTTTCATTTTATGAGTATTTCCTTCTTGTCTTATATGCTTCCCTGTGTTCCTTATGAGTTTTGTTTTCTTCTTGTCTTATGAAGTTTATTTTCCTTTTCTTATAACCATTTCCCGTGAGCCTTTACTTATGAACTTTCTTATAGTACTTAAAATCTTATTCTCTTTCTTACAAATCGTTCTTATCTTGTGGAAATCATTCTTGTCTTTTTTTTATCTCGTGGAAATCACTCTTATAAATTGTTCTTGCGAATCCTTGTACTCATGAATCTTATAATAAATCTTGAAAATACATCCTTCCACGTGCATCGTGCTTGTGAGCATCCTGGAGTAATTATGAATATCATAGTGTCTTAAAACAATTAACAGAACATCATTTAGCACTTCAACTTTTCTATAAACATGTGTGATTTTAGCGAAAAATTTGAACATGTAGCCAAAATTACCAAATTGGGGAAAATCCCTAAATCATATTTTCATAGCCTTAAAATAAACTCTCATACATGCATTTTATCAAACACACAACATTCAACATTCTTATAGGCATTTCGTTCATTTTTCTCTTAGTAAAACATTTCGTCAAACACCTTGAGTGCGTATTTTATGTGTACATTGTCCTTTCCCATTTTCCATCATACATCAACCATCCCATTCATAGTTATTTAAATTAATATCAACCTATTAAGCTATACATCATTATATCATCTCAACATGGTTCACATCTTGATTTTCACAAAAAGATCACTAAATAGGGATGCACATCAATGGATTGTAGCAAGGGAGGTTAGTAGAATGTATCTACCTTAGGGGATAAAATCCCTTTGATCCAAGGCTTGAGAAAGCTTGTAGAAGAGGAACCCAAGCTTGAGGATGAAGATCCAAGCTCTAATGGCTCGTGGTAGCGAGATCCAAGCTTGTGGAAGATCCCAAATCTTGATTAGTCTTCACTTGATCTTCAATCCAAAACTCCTCCTTGAAAATCCCCAATCTTCTCCCTTCTCCTTCCAAGATCTTCCTTAGGTTTAGGTTCACCCAAAACCTCCCAAAAATCTCCTATTTATAGGCCAAGGGGTGAAAACCCCAAAAAATCATGCTCTAAAAAAAATAATTCGCGCGCCTACGATCAATTATAGGTTGGCCAGAGGGTTTACAACAATTTTGGGGCTTTACGATCGATCATAGAAACTCTACGATTGTTCGTAGGTCATTTACAAACGATCGTACCTGGGATAGAGAGTTTCCAAGTTTTTCCCATTTTAGTATTTCAGCCATAACTTTTGACTCTCTTATCGGATTTTGACGATTTAACTTGATTTGGACTTTTCTTTCGAAGGAGGACAATTTTGTGTCTAATTGACAAATCCTAATTTTGAGTTTTTAATTACCTAAATGGGATCTAAAGACAACTGGTTTGGAAATGGATTTCAGAAACCCAGATTTACAGCAGACCCAGTTTTGAAAATCCAACTTTAAACTCAACCCTGACTCAAAATCAAGAAAAATGATAAACATAAAAATCAAAGAGGGTTTCAATACCTTTCCAAAAATTCAAGAATCACTCGATTCCAAGTAATGGTGAATAAATTAGAGCTCTTTAAAGTTGAGAGAAATGCTAAAACATATCTCTTCAACACCTAGAACACTTCGAGTGCTTTCACACTCTTTTCCCTCAGGTCCAACACCTGAGTCAAACCTCATGACTCATTATCCATAGGTTTTTAATCCACCTCGGTGATCGTTAAAATCTCACCAATATGCATGAGAGGCCCTGGCCTCTTTATGCCTCGCGCACTAGCATTATTCACCATTCACTATTCACTTACAACCCATTAAACACTTAGGTTATTTTATACCCTTACTTTTACCCACTTAGAGTATCTTTATACTCTCTCTTTGAGACTCAAAACATGTACCTAAACCCTGATACCCACTAGAAGGGTGTGAATAAGGTTTATGGCACTTTAAAAATTTGCTCTAAGTGATTTTTGCCGAAATAGAAATTTATCACAGCAACTACCAAATAAAAATCAGAGATAAAAAGATAGATAGAGAGGTAAAGTTATCAGACACCAAATATGTTATCGGGATTCAGCAACTTGCCTATGTCCCCACCTTTAAGCTTTCCCGCTTCAAGGATTTTCACACGATTCACTAATCGTACTCTTCTTTTCCAGCAGAGAGCAAGCCTTACAATCATTTTCTAGGCTTAGGAAGAATGTTGCGACCCGAGACCCACCCTAGGAATTAGAGTGAATCTTGGACGACTAATCATGACTTGCATGACTTACTTGACAAACCAACCTGCAAAACCCACAGAGCATATACAATAGAGGATAAAAATAGCGGAAACATACTCTAACATGGTACAGCGGAAGTCGACCAAACCTCTATGTATATACATACGTAAATCCAAGTTTATACAAAAAGGAAACCAAAAGAAAGTGCGGACATGCCCGCCAAAATACATGGATATATCTCTCTCAACTCACCCACAGCTATATCACTCAGAATCTACAACCACCTAATGGTAACCCTCTACTGGAGGTTCCTCCAAAGGTTCCTCGACGTACTCCTCCTCCACCCAAGGGCTCGGAGCACAGACATCGAATGGAGCAACCGCTTCGCTATCACCTGCCGACATAAGAAGTACGGCTGAGCATGGAATACTCAGCGGGTACCAAACACTAACCAACAGTCATAGCATAAAAATGGCACACATAAATCAGGAGCAATTCATATATGTTAAACGGGAACAATTCATGTCATACAAGGAAGTAAAGCAATTTATAATCATGCTTGTATTTCGTAAAAAACCGATAAAACCTCTTGAAATAATCGTGTGCTTGACTTGACTTGACTTGAAATATCATTTTCGTACTTGAAAGCTTGTCATGTTTTGTCTTGCTTGATCTTGTCGAGCGTGTCGTACGTGTTATGCCATGCCATGCGTGTCATGCGTGCTTGCTTGTGATCATGTAACTTGTGAGGTACACTTGTGAGATATCCATGTGAGATGCACTTGAGAGGGAAGGGAGACCCTTCTTTATGAGATGCACTTGAGAGGGAAGGGAGACTCTTCTTTATGCAATGCACTTGTGAGTGAGGGGAGTCCCCTCGTGGTATATTTGTTCTTGTTTCCTTGTGAAAAGTGAGGTAAAACATATCGTAGGATATGTCCCACCTCTAAACCTCGTTCTTGAAAACCTCGGTAAATTCATGTCATGCATGTTGTGCTCGTGGAAGCGTGTACATACTTGCATTTAAATTTAAATATGGCATTTGGAGAGTTAACAATACATAGAACATCAATCATTTGAGCAATTCAATATTCATGTAATTTAGGGAAAACAAGAAGGCATACTATCATAGGTCCTAGCAATTTCCACAATTAATTAAACATGCATTTCCTTAATTTACAATTCATTTCTTTCACTTTGGCATTTCATCAAACATGGTGAGTACATTATTTGTTAAGCCTATCACATGCTCTTCTAGGTGGGTTCATATTCACTACATGCTTGTATGTTTATTATTGGTGCAATTTCCTTTCCCATTTCATTCATCACGTCATCCACACGGCATCCATTCGCCAACATCCATCTCCATTCACCATCCACACAACCCATCTCATAACACATATATAGATGAAGGAAAATAAAGGGTAAGAGGAATGAGGGAAGAAAAATAAAGAACTATAACTAGGAGGGTAGCAAAAGGTACCGACCTTGACAAATGAGGAAGAAACCCCCTTTGCAAACGTGTGTGAGCTGCTGCCCTCGCTTGGGGAAGGTGCTCCTCACGAGCTTGAACCGAGAACTTGAGGGAAAAACGAGCTTGAGTGATCTAGGGTTCTTAAAACCCCTTAGATTTCTTCTTCAAAGCAAACCCTAGGTTAGGAAAACCCTTTCCTTTCCTCCTTAGCTCTCAAATGTTCTAAGTGTTGAGAATGAGCCCTAAAGGCTCGGGCAACCCTTAAGAGGAAGGAGTGAAACGCCTAAAAGACGAAAACACCCTTAATGAAATTTCTGCAAAAACATGAAGACCGAGCGATCGGTGTTTATGACTGATCGATCGGTTGCCTACCGAGCGATCAGTGTGTTGACCGAGCTCTTGACCAAAAATCAACTCTCTGGAAAATTTTCCCATACAAAATTTTCCACCAGTCGATAGCTACCGATCGATCGGTTTTGGACCGATCGATTGCTCCATAGACCGAGCGATCGGTGCTCTGCAGGTCCAAACTGTTTTGGCCATATCTTTTGACTCGTTCGTCGGATTTTGACGATTCAACTTGCGTTGGGTTCGTACTTCGAAAAGGAACATTTCTGACATTTCAAAATTTTTAATTTCTTCCTTATTTATTAATTGTACTACATTAAAGGAAAATTGGCTACGAAAGTGCCATGTATTAAGCATGAAAAAGTCCGGGGCTCTACAAAGAACCAATTGCAATCCTTTTGACAGGCTAAGGAATAACCTCTTCAAGAAAGACTCTCTCTTGGATACAAGAAGACACTCTTCTCAACAAGGTGCAAGAATCCTTGATTCTTGACTTTCACTAGAAATAGAAATTTGGTGGATTTGAATTCCGAATTGAAAGCTCCTAATTGAGCTAGATAAGAATGGAAATCAATGCTAACAATCTCTCAAGATTGATTGGAATTGAATGCTCAAGGAGTTAGGGATTGGTTTTCAAGATTTTCAATGCAAAAACAGAGTATTGATTGCTGTAAGTTTGTGATTGATGATTGAGCAATAAAACAGTGTTGGAATCCTTAATTTCATTCATAAATATCCTTTATATATAGATGAACAATCAATATGGCTGTTGGGGGTGCATTTAATGCGAGCTAGCCGTTGAAAACTAGTCGTTATAGGATTTTCCCGCAGGCACTCATCGACGAGTTAACGAAAATCCAGTATGTGTCGTCGATGAGTTGAGGCAGTAAGCAATTTGGAATTTACTGTCCCTCACTCTTCGATGAGTCCCTTGCACTTGTTGACGAGTTCACTAAAATTTTTTTAGTAAACTCATCTTGGTGAGACCAATTAGATGGGAAACATGCTAGGATCCTTAGGCATTCAAATTAACATTATTTTAATAATTTTAGGGCCTTAGATTGATGTTCAAATTATACTAGGTCTCCTAAGGTCTATCTAGGTAATCTTTGAGCAATTCATTCCAATTTCTTGAGGACTTTACAAGGTCCTATGACATCTAAACTAGTCTTCATTTAGAGACTATCTTGTCATGGAGCTTCAAAATGGCTTGGCTTTATGTATTAACTTGATTCCTTGAAACTTTTCTCCAGAATTGACTAGTGCTTGGACTTTCTTTGATGACCTTGATTTGATTTAAGCTCTTCAATTCTTCATATCTTGAAGTTTGATCTTGATGGATTTCTTCTCTGAAATTTCACATACTCAATGGAAATATTAGTACATCAAGAGTCATTTTATTATTGTGTTATCATCGAAACAATTTAGGGTACTTAGAGTTGTAACCTTGAGGCTAATAATCTCCCCCTTTTTAATGATGGCATAGTAATGTGAAAGACTTGGGTTGAGCTCCCCCTAAAAACAGATATTCTAGTAATATTTGAGGATAGCTCCCCCTCAACAAATGCATCATATATAAATTTTAGATCAAACAATCAATGATTTTTAACTTATGGAATCAAGAAAAGTTCCATGATCAGATTTTAAGTTTAAATTTGTTAATTAATACACAAGTTGTAATTTTGGAACCAAGAGAAGTTCCACAAAGGAAATCAATATTGAAAGATTTATTATTCACTACTGTGAAATGTTCATTCACTCACTGTTACTAGTTTCTCCCCCTTGGCATCATAAAAAATAGGCATATATGTCGCGATCCAAAATACCCCCTAGGAGTTAGGGATACTTTAGCTCATGACCGCCATATCATACCCTCCCGTATGATACATAAGGCACACATATCAACCTGTTAGAGTACACAAGTTACACTGTAACGACCTCAAAATCCTACAAGGCTAAAATAGGACTTTGGAATCGTCACATTACTTAACCCTGCTTAAAATCCATGCATACAAGGCATACTACACAAGTATCCAAAATGAGGATAAGAAAATTTCGATTTATATAAAACCAAGTCATCCTGCTCAAGCCCATGCTTAACATAACCACCCACAATAAACAATAGTCTAACATCCAACTGTAAGATAATCCACTGAGCAACCTCATTTAAAAGTCTACCACAAATCTCTCAACCAAAACAAAACATAACTAGTATGGGTAACTGTCAAAACCCCTGACTCCCTCCTCGGAAGGCTCACCTTCACCTCCTTCCTCGACGTATGCCTCCTCAATCCACGGCTCCACCGTGTGCTCCTGCTCTAAACCTGCCAAGACAAAGTCCGGCTGAGTACAAAAGCACTCGGTGTATATAAAATCTAACCAACAATAATAATAACTTGCACTTGATTAGAACTACATCCAATATCATAATAACATAATCAGAGTACGGAAGAACATGTGCTCATATACATCATATCATCACCTTGACTCGTGTACTTGTGAGAGCCTTAGACTTAGAAGACAATATACTTATGAGATGCTTATGCTTATGAGACCACGTGCTTGTGAGATGCTTATGCTTATGCACTTATTCAGATCATACAGTGATGTGACATGCCGTTCTTGGCGGATACGGACCATGCCTAAGAAATTATATAATTGACATGCCGTTCTTGGCAGATACGGACCATGCCCAAACTATGCTTATTCAGAATGTCATACGTATGCCATGCTTATGCTTATGAGTCTTGAGCAACTTATTCAGAACATGCATTTATTCAGATCCCTCATTGGGCTTATTCAGAATAACAGACGTATGCAATGCTTATGCTTGTGGTACACGTGTATGACTTGTGAGACGATTATCTTAACATACACATGTATCTGTGCTTAAGTGTCGAAATTAACATTCGAGTTGGTAATTGCTTAGATTCTGATCTCCCACCATGGAAACTCCACTATACTGTCCCATACCAAATAGTTAGAGAATTCCCGGTTTGAGAGATTTTCCTCTAAGTTCATACCTTCCCGACTATCAATTTCCATGCAAGTAATTAGACATACTTAACAAACAATCACATATACATATCTTTTCATGGTTTTTAGCACAATTCATAATCAATTTCCTACAATTCCATAATAGCATATTAGTATTTATCCTCTCAAGCATTTTCATAAACACCTTGGGTACGTAGATTATGAATCCCTTGTTCTTTCCACATTTCAAACACTTCGTTAAACCATAATCCATCCATACAACCTAATTACCATCCACATCCACACATTCATCCCATCCTCCATAGTATTTTCCATCCTGCATACATTACATCCACATCATTAATCTATATTTCCATCCATAATAGCTTAATTCATATAAAATTAGAGAAAAACACATTTAATTTCTATTTCTATCATATTAATATTCAAAAAATATCATAATAGGGTTGATTTGGATAGTATATCGACCTTAGGGATCCTTCCCTTGGATCCAAATCGCTCCCAAGATGATTTGGGGAAGCTTTGAGGACGATCTCCAAGCTTTCCTATCGATATCTAAGCTATCTCCTTCTTCTCCAAGCAATCTTTCTCCCAAAACCCTAGGTTTTCTCTCCATTTTTGCCAAATTAGGTTAGAAATAGGTAGAGTACTCTAATACCTCGAAATATGACCCCCTATTTATAGTCCCAAGGTTTGAGAGCCAAAAGACTAAAAGCCCTTACTGAAATTCTGCAAAAACACGAAAGACCGAGCGATCGGTGGTATGACCGAGTGATCGGTCGCCTACCGATCGACCGGTGTACTTGACTGAGCTCTCGGTCAAAAACACCCTCTCTGGAAAAATTCCCCATACAAAAAAGTTAACCAGTCGATAACTACCGATCGATCAATTGTGGACCAATCGATCGCTAATTTGGACCGAGCGATCGGTTGTGAACCGAGCGATCCCTAGCGATCAGTGCTCTGCAGATTTTTGACCCATTATACTGTTTTGTCCATAACTCTTGACTCGCTTGTCGGATTTCGATGATTCAACTTGCGTTGGATTCATCTTTTGAAAAGGAACATTTATGATATTTTAGAACTTCCAAATTCCACTTTATTTATGGACCAAATGTCCCAAAGTTGACTGATCTGCAAAAGGAGTTTAGAAACTCAGAATTCCAACTGCTTATACAAGGAAAAGACATTAAGGTTTAATACAGGACAAAAAATAATATCTGGGGTGCTACATACACATAGCGGAAACAATTTATAATGTATAGCAGAAGTAACTTACAATAATTACTCTTATCGATTAGTTCAAGTCTGAATCAACAAAATATATATATCTATCCAAAAGATGGAGTGGACAAGTCCCACTCTCAACATAAACAAAATATCATCTGTTTCTAATGTAGTCAATAGAAATCAAAGTCGGACCGCCTATCATGCGATCCATCATCCTGGTAGTGGTCCATAGAAGGCTTCGGGTCGTAGTACTCTTCCTCTACCCAAGGCTCCGAACCACACAAGTCAAAAGGAACCTGAGCACCTGCCGATGATAACAAATATCGGCTAAGCGTGGAATACTCAGTGTACACATACTACTAACAACAAGCAATAATATCATGGAGCATGTAAATCATTGAAACTGAAATCCTTAAAACACCTCGAAGCGTAGAAACCGTGAAATAGCACGTATGATGAAATTCGAAAACCAAATCCGTGTGAGTCATGCGATAATCATAGCCTTGTGAGTTCTTTGAGTCGTATTAAATTCGTAGAGCCTTAGAGCATTTATGATCCATAGAGCCTTAGAGCAAACCATAGAGCAAAACCATAGAGCAAAACCATAGAGATCTTAGAGCAATTACATTTGTGATCCTTAGAGTTTGTACATCGATCTTAGACCTTATCATAGAGTTCTTCTGATTTTAATATGATCCTTGGAGCTTGTGAACCGATCTTAGACAATATCATGGAGTTTCTTAAAATCATCATGTGAGTTAAAAACCCTTTCTAAAAATTTGAGAAATCCAAGGAAAACCCTGGTTCATGTGAGACATGCGAAACATATGAGAGTAATAGCATATTTAAACACAAAAGCCCTTAGAAGCATTAAACCAAACACATGGAGTGCTTAATAATAGTAATTTACATCCAAGTATAAAATCAACGTCACATACCACATCAATCAAAGATTATAGGATAGAATGAGGAGAACATTATATGGTGAACTAGTATTATCACAAGTTGGGTAGTAGAATGTATCTACCTTGGTGAAATCGATGAATTCGATTCCAAATTCTTGGAACAAGTGAGAACTTCGAGTTCCTTGTTGAAAAACACTAAAGAAGGGAATATTTGATCTTCTTCTTCAAGCTTTGAGTAAACCCTAGCTTTCTCCTTCCTTTTTCCTCTCAAACTCTCTCAAACATATGCCTTATGGGTTTTTGAAACCCTAAGGCACGAGCTGGGCCTTTTGATAGGCAAGGGGGTGATGGTTAAAGACTTAAAAACCCTTAATGAAGAAAATCTACATGTAACCAATCGATTGGTGGTCAGGACCAAGCGATCGGTGGCTTACCGAGCGATCAGTGGTTTCGACCGAGAGATCGGTTGAAAACACCCTCTCTGAAATTTTTCCCCATACAAAATCTTTGACCAGTCGACAGCTACCGAGCGATTGGTAGTTGACCGATCGATCAGTGTTATCACCGAGCGATCGGTGATCTCTTGTTTTTGCTGCAAAACCCTTTTCCACTACTTGGACCTTCTCCAATCCCATTCTAACACCTTATACACTCAAAACACACTCCTTTAGGCTATATATACCCATCAACACATGCACACCATATATCCAAACATTCTCATTATCATAAACCTATTAGTGTATAAGACTACACTCGAATACTATTCACACACTATTCACTGCTTAGTGAAATGAAGATTCGGGGTTCTACAATATAAGAGAACAAAAAAAATAAGAGAATATAGGTCAGGAAAATGGAATGTCATATAAAACCAAGTGTTTGATTACAAGAAAAGTTAGGCATTACATCCAATCAAACATAAACAAAGTCATGAAAAAAAATAAAAAAAATAAAAAGGAGGTTTTCAGAAATTCTTTTGTCTCTTCCTTGCACTGTTTGGCTTGGAAGTTGTTTCCTTTCTTTTGTAGATTCCCACCTTCGATAGGTCTTCAGAGTCACTTGAGATGACTTGCGCAGCTGGAGGGTCTTGAGGTTGCTCTTGAGAAGACTTTGTAGCCTTAGAAGGAGGTTGCTCTGCAGGAGGTACTGAAGATGTGGCTTGAGGAGGCTGTCTGGAAGGAGCTTGAGAAGGAGGGTGAGAGGGGATAAAGACTTCAGTTGGAATGGGAACAAACTGAAGCTTCTGAGAGGTGGAGGCTGAATCTATAGCAATGTGATCAACCTTGGCAGCCATGTCACCTATCACAGGAGCTTGATCCTTCAACAGATTGGCCATTTGATAAATGTAGCTCGAGTGGATAGTTACAGTAAGACTGATGCTCTTCACCTCATCCATAAGCTTCTCACTCTCTATAGAAGCATCTACATTCTTGCTTTGAATTAGGGTGATGATGGAGTCAACTCTGTCCTTGACTACACTCCTTTCCATTTCAATCTCAGTAAGTCTGGGTTCATTGTGCTTCAGCTCAGACTAAATAAACTCCATCTTTGACTCTAGAGAGGATAACCTATCTCTAGTCTTAGACTGGAGTCTCTCTATACTGGCTGTCTGTGAAGCCTGGAACCTCTCCAAAAAATCTCTCTGGTAATCTTGAAACTGCATCAGGCTCTGACTAATCTGTAACTGGAAGTGCTCTATACTAGAAGCTATGGAGGTAACCTGGGCAGTCAATATACTCAACAGCTCAACTGAATGTGCAGGCCTGGAAGGAGAACCAAAATACTGTCCTGGGTCCTCAAAATGATCTGAAGCCTATCTATGAGGTGACTCTGGCAAATCAGTATCAACCATAATATCTCCCCAATCATGCTCAGCCTCAGCCTCTACTGAAGTCTCAAGAACAGTCTCTGCAGTCCCTGGCTGATCTGTTGTCTCAGCTACAAGAGGAGGCTCGACTAAAGGAGAAGAGTGATGAATAGGAGAGTGAGTAGGAGAGAGTATGGGAGAATGAGAAGAATGAAGTGTGTAGAACCCCGTTTCTCGACGGGCATGCACGGAGAATAGTACCGGAGAAGGGCCATATATAAATGATCGGACTTTTCTCATTGATGACGAGATGTTATGTTACTATTTTGAGGAATAATAGGTTTTAAAACATGGTAAAGCCTTAAGAATGGTTCCAAGGTTCAATAGGGATAAATGAAAGAATTTGGGAAAAGTGCTAAGTGTTAAAATGGCAAAAATCAAGGCAAAACCAGTTGACCGATTTCACTACCAGTCGACCGATAGGCAACCGGTCAACCGATGCCCACAATCGGTCGACCGAATATCGCTCTAAATGTATGACATTTTATTCCAGAGAGGTCATTTTTGACCGGTCGATCGAAGGTCACTACCGGTCGACCAACCATGCAGACTTTTGCCCAGTTTGGCCTTTTTAAGCCATTCATCAAGGGTAGGATGGTCATTTGACCTCCACTTTTCCTATATAAACCCAATTTTATGGGATGAGGGTTTCATAAACCCTCAAGCATACATTGGAGAGATTTGAGAAAGTGGAAAAGAGTTCTAAGTGTCAAATTGAGGGATGTTTAAACATCCCTCAACTTTAAGGAGCTCTAGTTTGGTTGTCGTTTATTGGAATTGAGTGATGTTTGAAATTTTGGAAATATATTGAAGTCCTCTTCGAGGTTCATGCTTTACGCTTTTTTATATTTTGAGTGTAAGTTATGCCAAATGTGAGGTTTCCGAAAGGTGGTCGGCTGTCGATTCAGCAGTTATTTTGGACTAGTCCACTTGTGGGCCCATTTAGACCATTAAGAACTCATATTTAGGACTTGTACAAAACATGAAAGATATTCCCCTTCAAAAGGCGAATTCAACGCAAGTTGAATTGTCAAAAATCTGATAAGCGAGTCAAACGTTATGGTCAAAATACCAAGGCGGGAAAAACGGGAAGTAAGGCCCAAACCGGTCGACCGAACTTGTGACCGGTCGACCGGTCAACTGTTCATTTGTGCTCTGGCCAACATCCAGTGCTATTTTAAGGGTATTTTGGGGTTTTGGCAACCCCAAACTCTTATATAAACCCACATTACAATTGAGGGAGACTTTTTGAGGGGAAAAGAGAGAGAGAAAGGGAAGGAAGATTGGGGATTTCCAAGAGGGGTTTTGTGGAGATCAAGGGGAGTCCAAATCAAACATGGATCATCCTCAAGTGGTGGTGTCTTCTTCCACAAGATTGGAGCATTCTCTATAAGTGAGATCACCCTCTATCAAGTTGGGGTTCTCCAAATCAAGGGGTTTTTCTTCAAGATCAAGCTTTGATCTTCAAGGTTAGTATACCTGTAACGACCCCAAAATCCCACAAGGCTAAAATAGGACTTTAGGATCGCCACATTACTTAACCTGCTTAAAATCCATGACATGCAAGGCACACTAACACGAGTCTCCAAAAATGAGGATAATAAAATTCTGGTATATAAACTATAATCAAATAGCAAAAGTCTACGGTAAACATATACAACTCACTCTAAAACCAAAGAGTCTGATACACAACTAAAAAAGTCTACTATGCAACATCTACTCAAGTCTAATACAACTCTCTCAATCAAATGAAATAAAAACTAAGAGGTGTAGCCACCCAAGTCTCTGGCTCCCTCCTCAGAAGGCTCACCTTCACCTCCTTCCTCTGCGTATGTTTCCTCAACTCACGGCTCCGTCGTGTACTCCTGCTCTAAATCTGCCAAGACAAAGTCCGGTTGAGTACAAAGGTACTCAGTGTATATAAAATCCAACCAACAATAATAATATACCTGCACTTAGTTAGAAACATATCCAATAACATAAAAACATAATCAGACTGTGGAAGAACGTGTGCGCATATACATCATATCATCGCCTTGACTCGTGTACTTGTGAGAATCTTAGATTTGGAAGGCAATACACTTATGAGTTGCTTATGCTTATGAGACCACGTGCTTGTGAGATGTTTATGCTTATGCACTTATTCAGATCATACAATGATGTGACATGCCGTTCTTGGCGGATACGGACCATGTCTAAGAATCAAATGGTTGACATGCCGTTCTTGGCGGATACGAACCATGCCTAAGAATCAAATGGTTGACATGCCGTTCTTGGCGGATACGGACCATGCCTAAGAATCAAATGTAATTGACATGCCGTTCTTGGCGGATATGGACTATGCCATGCTTATGCTTATTCAGAATGTCATACATATGCCATGCTCATGCTTGTGGTCCACATGTGTGACTTGTGAGACTCTTACCTTAACATACATGTGCATATGTGCTTAAGTGTCGAAATTAACATTCGAGTTGGTAATTGCTTAGATTCCGATCTCCCACCATGGAAACTCCACTATACTGTCCCATACCAAATAGTTAGAGAATTCCCGGTTTGAGAGATGTTCCTCTAAGTTCTTACTTTCCCGACCATCAATTTCCATGCAAATAATTAGAAATACTTAACAAACAATTCACATATACATATCTTATCAGAATTCATATCGCAATTCATAATCAATTTACCACCATTTCATAAGAATATAATAGCATTTATCATTTCAAACATTTTCACAAACACCTTGTGTACGCATAATATGAATCCATTTCCCTTCTATATTTTCAAGCATTCATCAAACCATAATTCATCCATACAATCAATTCACTATTCACATCCACATATTAATCCCATCCTCCATACATTTCCCATCCTCCATACATTTCCCATCCTCCATATATTCTATCCACATCCAATCCACATTTCCATCAATAATTAGCTTACTTCATAGAAAATTTGGGAAAAATACATTTAATCTCCATTCTATCATTTCTATCAAATTAATATTCACAAAACATTAAAATAGAGTTGATTTGGATAGTATATCGACCTTAGGAATCCTTCCCTTGGATTCAAAACGCTCTCGAGGAGATTTGGAGAAGCTTTGAGGACGATCTCCAAGCTTTCCTTTCAATCTTCTAGCAACCTCCTTCTTCTCCAAGCAACCCTCTCCCTCAAACCCTAGGTTTTCTCCCCCTTTTTGCCAAATTAGGTTAGAAATAGGTAGAGTATTTTAATATTTCGAGTAGGACCCCCTATTTATAGCCCCAAGGTCTGAGAACAAAAAGACCAAAACGCCCATACTAAAATTCTGTAAAAATCACGAAAGACCGAGTGATTGGTGGTTATGACCGATCGATCGGTTCTCAACCGAGCGATCGGTGCTCTTGACCGGGCGATCGGTCAAAAAAGCACTCACTGGAAATTTTTCCCATACAAAATTTTGGACCAGTCGATAGATACCGATCGATCGGTTTTGGACCGATCGATCGTTGCTTCTGACCGAGCGATTGGTGCTCTATTTTGACTCATTTTACTGTTTTGGCCATAACTTTTGACTCGCTCGACGGATTTTGACGATTCAACTTGGGTTGGATTCATCTCTCGAAAATGAACATTTTTGGTGTGTTAGAATTTCTAAATTCCACTTAATTAATGGACTAAATTGTCCCCAAAGTTGACTGATCTGCAATTCCATTAGATAAAACCCACCATTGACTTGGCTTAAACTCAAAATAAGGAAAAACATTAAACATGAACTTCGAAGAGGGTTCCAACACCTTTCTAATGGTTCAAGAATCACTCAATTCCAGTAAACGGTACCAAAACTAGAGCTTCCTAAAGTTTAGGGTGTGATATGACATCCCTCCGTTACAAGTTTGATTACGCCTAGTTTACGCCACACCAAATAAATATATAATACAATAAACATCAAAACACCACAAGGACTATAATACCCCTAATAAAATGAAGTAAAAACATGAAAAAGATTCGGGGTCTCTACATCCTCCCCCCCTTAAAAGAATTTCATCCTCGAAATTACGTACCTTAGGTGAATAAATGTGGGTACTTTTCGCGGACTTCGGCTTCTCTCTCCCAAGTAGCCTCTTCTCTAGAGTGATGCTCCCATTGCAAGAGCACAAGAGGAATGACCTTTGAACGCAAAACTTGCTCTTTCCGGTCCAAAATTCGAGCCGGTTGCTCTACTAGAGTCAAATCTTCCCGAATTTCCAACGGTTCCAAATGAATGACATGTGAAGGATCAGCAATGTACTTCCTCAACATAGAGATGTGAAAGACATTATGCACACCTTCCATGTGAGGTGGTAAGGCGACCCGATAAGCAACTTCCCCGACTCGGGTGATGATCTCAAAAGGACCCACATATCTCGGACTGAGCTTGCCTCGCTTGCCGAATCTCATCACTCCCTTCGTAGGTGAGATCTTTACAAACACAAAATCTCCAACTTGGAACTCAAGATCTCTCCTCCGAGTATCGGCATAGCTCTTTTGTCTACTCTGAGCTGCCTTAAACCTCTCCCTGATCAACTGAACTCTATCCACAGTCTGACCAACGAGCTCGGGACCCAAAAGCTTCCTCTCGCCAACTTCGTCCCAACACAAAGGTGAACGACAACTCCTCTCATAAAGTACCTCAAACGGTGCCATCTAAATGCTAGCTTGATAGCTGTTGTTGTAGGTAAACTCAACCAACGGCAAGTGATCAACCCAACTACCCTGAAAGTCTAACATGCAAGCTCGTAGCATGTCCTCTATGATCTGGTTCACTCTCTCAGTTTGCCCATCTGTCTGCGGATGAAATGCCGTACTAAAATCCAAATGGGAACCCATGGCCTGCTGAAAACTCTTCCAGAATCTGGATGTAAATCTCGGATCTCGATCAGAAACAATGCTAACTGGCACTCCATGCAAACGAACTATCTCCTTGATATAGAGGTTAGCCAATTGATTGGAGTTGAAAGTGGTCTGATATGGAAGAAAGTGAGCTGATTTAGTCAATCGGTCAACCACAACCCAAATGGCATCAAAGTTCTTGGCCGTCTTTGGCAAACCAACAACAAAATCCATGGAGATATTTTCCCACTTCCACTCGGGAATAGGAAGAGACTGAAGAAGTCCTGCCGGCCTCCTGTGTTCGGCCTTCACCTGCTGACACACCAAACACTTGGATACAAAGGTAGCCACATCTTTCTTTATACCTTTCCACCAGAAATACTTCTTAAGGTTCTGGTACATCTTAGTACCTCCCGGATGCACGGTGTACTTGGACTTGTGTGCTTCATCCAGAATCTCCCTTCTTAAATCCTCATCATCCGGAACACAAAGTCTACCCTTGAAACAAACTCCACCATCCCTCCAAGAGAAATCCTCAAACCCGCTGTTAAGCGACTTATTCATAGCAGTGTGCAGTTCTCCATCATTCCACCGCAGGTCTTTAATCCTGTTCAATAAGGTTGGCCTGACCATAATGTTAGCCAACACGGCTCCAGATGCTCCCACACTGAAACCCGCATCGAGGCTAGACACCTCTACTAGTAACTTCCATTCTTGGACCATCAAGTGTGCCAAGAACCCAGTAGGTCTCCTACTTAGTGCATCTGCCACTACATTCGCTTTCCCCGGGTGGTACTGGATAGAACAATCATAATCCTTGAGGAATTTCACCCAACGATGCTGCCTCAAATTCAGCTCTTTTTGCGAGAATAAATACTTTAGACTTTTGTGGTCGGTGAAAACTTCAAACTGCGCACCGTACAAGTAGTGTCTCCAGATCTTAAGAGCAAAAACCAAGGCTGCTAACTCCAAATCATGGGTAGGATAGTTCTTCTCGTGGTCTTTCAACTACCGAGAAGCATAGACAATCACCTTCCCGTGTTGCATAAGAACACAATCTAACCCAACGAGTGAGGCATCACTATACACCACAAAATCTTCATTACCCGATGGAACAGTCAAGATTGGAGCGGTGGTGAGACGCTTCTTCAACTCAAGAAAACTCTTCTCACATTTCTCATTCCACTCGAATCTAGCGTTCTTTCGAGTTAGATGAGTAAGCGGAGCTGCCAAACTGGAAAATCCTTCTACAAATCTTTGATAATATCTAGCTAGGCCCAAGAAACTTCGAACCTCTGTAACACTCTTTGGCCTTCCCCATCCTTCCACTGCTTCTATCTTAGCAGGGTCAACTGAAATCCCCTCTTTTGACACCACATGACCTAGAAATGCTACTTTTTCTAGCCAAAACTCGCACTTGCTAAGCTTAGCATATAGCTTATGCTCACGGAGTGTCTTCAGGGTGATCCGGAGATGCATCTCATGCTCCTTCTGTGTCCTGGAGTACACTAAAATTTCATCCACAAACACGATCACAAAGCGGTCCAGAGTCGGCTTGAAGATCCTGTTCATGAGATCCATGAATCCTGCCGGGGCATTTGTCAAACCGAACGGCATGACTAAGAATTCAAAATGCCCATATCTGGTCCTGAAAGCAGACTTAGGCACATCTTCCGCCTTTATCTTCAGCTGATGGTAGCCCGACCTCAAATCAATCTTGGAGAAATACTTAGCTCCTTGCAACTGATCAAACAAGTCATTGATCCTAGGTAAAGGATATTTGTTCTTGATAGTGACCTTGTTCTGTTGCCGATAGTCGATGCACATCCTCATCGAACCATCCTTCTTCTTCACAAACAACACTGGAGCTCCCCAAGGTGATACACTTGGGCGGATAAATCCAAGACCAAGCAATTCGTCAATCTGCTCCTTAAGCTCTTTCAACTCTGCTGGAGCCATCCTATATGGCGCTTTAGAGATGGGTGCCGTACCCGGAGCCAACTCAATTGCAAACTCTACTTTTCTATCCGGTGGCAAACCCGATAAGTCTTTAGGAAAGACATCCATAAATTCCTCTACAACTGGAATACTTGAGGAATCTGGTGCTTCCGAGGTAGTAAGACTCAATACCGTGAAACGAGCTAAGTCCTTCTTCTTCAACCCTTGGAAACGAAAAGAAGGCTCACTGATTGGTTTAAAGTTAACCACTTTCCCAAAACAGTCGACATGCCCATGGTATTTGGAAAGCCAATCCATGCCTAAAATGACGTCAAAGTCTTGGAACTCAAGAATAATCAGATCAGCTGGCATCTCTTTCTGACCTACTCGAATATCACAAGCTCGATAGACCTTATTGGTGATGACCGAACTACCAACAGGAGTAGCAATCGACAATTCATGATCTAACAGACTTGGCTCCATCGGAAACTCTCGTGCAAAACTAGGTGTAACGAAGGAGTGAGTGGAACCAGTATCGATCAAAACATGAGCGAGGAAATCATTTATCAACAATGAGCCTGAATTAATACACAAAGCTAATTTGTCAAATCATGAATACATACATGCATCTTACATCATACCACATAACATTTAATATCACACACATAGCATCAGAACAATATTTTAATTCACTAAAACACAATTAAACGTACCCTGCACAACGTCGTCGGACGCCTGTGCATCCCGCTCCGAGGTAGCAAAGACTCGACCTTGAACTGGCTGGCGAGGCTGCTGAGGTCTAGGACCCTGTGGTGGCCTCCGCTGTGTGGACTGCCTACCTGGGGGCCTGACTCCCTGTGGCTGAGTCGACTGAAGCCCCTGCTGAATGCGGAGTGGGCAATCTTGGATCCGGTGTGAGACCTCTCCACAATGGAAACAACCTCCAGTAATTGCCCTACACTCTCCCACTCTATGCCTCTTTCCGCACTGGCTACATGTATCATACAACTGGGTACCAGCAGTAGGTGGAGCCACCTGAGATGCTCGAGGGGCTGCCTGAGTAGGCCTCTGATACGGGGTAGGCCTAGCAATGGGCATAGGACCTGCTATCCCCGACCTCTTGTCCTGGGGGACAAACCTGCTTGCTTGCATCTTCTCCCTCTTCTTCAAAAATTCCTGTGAATTCTTCTCAGCTATCAAGGCGTGCTGATACACCTCCCTACATGTTTCGAGTTGAAGTATCAAAACCTTCTCCCGGATAAAATCCTTCAAGCCTCGCTCAAACCTCTTTGCCTTCATTCTCTCCGTAGCAATCAAGTGAGGAGCGAACCTAGAAAGCTCTACAAACTTGGCGTCATACTCTGCCACTGACATCCTCCCTTGCTCTAAGGTAGAGAATTCAATCTCCTTCTGATCTCTCACAAACACCGGGAAGTATCTCTCGTAGAAGATGTCGAGCAACTCTCCCCAAGTCCACACTTGTCCGGCTCGCACCTCATTCCTCTGCCTAGATGCGGCCCTCTGTGATGCCCCGAACCCGTGCCTAGGGAATCAAGTTCCGAGACGCGTGTCCGTTCATCAAATCATGCAAGCGGAAGACTTTACCCGTAAAAATGTGGGAAATTTAAACATTTATCAGATGCTCCCAAAAAGAAAATAATACCTGTCATCACAATAGCCATCATACAAACCATATACCTGTATTATTTACATCAAGTTTGTTTTACAAAAGTAGGCGTCTCTATCACGCCAGGTACAACTTGTACAAGCTTCCAAAATATCCAGATAGATTTTTCACTTACTGGTCAGCAGCTCCAAGATCTGCTGACACAAAAAGTCAGTGAGCTATGAAGCCCAATAAAACCACAATCCTTCTAAACTATTTTCCCAGAATAACACGCATCAATAATGATATAATAAGCAGTTCAATTTGCATGTTACAGTAAAATAGAACAGTATATAATAAATTGTGACCCAAGGTCACTTAGGGTTACGTCACCCTAACAGAGGTTCCCGACCTCACATTACTTTCTAATTATGAGGTTCAGTTATGAATGTATTATATTACCAAATTATCATTTCGATCATCAATCCTGTTTCATTTCGAGTCCTAAGACTCTATTAATTGGCCACAGCCCACAAATGTTTAGCTTAAAGTCTCTAAATCATAACCATAATACATTGATTCATTTAGACTCACACACGCTGTTCCGGCTTTCACCTGAACATGACCAAACCTTGAGTATACCAACCCAACTCACCTGGAATCCGATGATTCCATACCGAACCATGAGTCCACCAACTCAGACAATACACCAACCCTGAGTATACCAACTCAGACCACTTCGTATCTGAAGCTTACACACACAACATGGGCATTCACCCAATAAGGACATATTTTTTTTTTCCATTCAATTGACTGGCCACATCTACCGTGTATTCGCCGCCATTGCCCTGGGTATCAGTTATGAAGGAACCCCGACCAACCTGCCTACCGTCATCTCCTGGCTAGTCTACGGAGGAACCCCGACATCTATACCAATGCCGACATCTCCTGACGTTCAACTAAAAAGGGACCCCGATAGACACGGTGCCGACATCTTCTAACCCACCCAGAGAGGAACCCCGGACTATACACTATCTAATATTCAGCCACTTTAAACTCCCTAGGACTCCGACATCTCCTGACTATCAGTCACGGAGGAACCACGGGCCATGCAGGACACTACCACTCCTGACCTAGTCCAAGAGGCACCACGGATGACCTAAACAAATAGACCGACATCTCCCGACTATCAGTCACGGAGGAACCCCGGGCCATGCTGGACACCGTCTCTCCTGACCTAGCCAAAGAGGAACCACGGACTATACTTAACCCTGGTTAGATTTTCTAACCACAGGTTAACCCCAGTTAACCCAAGCCTCGCTTGATTAACTGAAATACTTGGGCCTTGAGCCCGTGAACTAACTCCGTTAACACACCGTCCCGTTAGGAAACGTTTTCAAGCTAATGGATGTCTTCATAGCCTTACAAGACATGCAAAACAACTTTTCGTCACCCTAGAGTGGCGATACAATTTACCCGGGACCCGATCTGGGCTCCCCGAGAGACCACATACAATCGCAACATCACATAGGGGTCTCCGCCCCTTTTTCATTCACGTCAAGAGACATGCATATACATCACATGAAATAATATAGCAAAATAAGCGGAAAATGAGAAGAAAAGAGAGGGGTTTTACTTGCTTCACGTGTTTCGAGGTGACTAGAGTCTAAACGGACACCGCCAACGCGCTCGGAAGGATGATCAACCCCAAGGTAGAGCGCATGCAACTTTCTCTCTCAACTTTCTCTCTCTACCTTTTTCTCTTTCTCTCTCTACATGCAAAACGAGACGCCGGAGAGAAAATCAGACGCTGCCAACGCGTCGGGGACGACGAAAAACCCTAAGGGGACCTCCCTTTCCCTTTCTCTCTCTTCCTTTCTCTCTCCTCTTTCTCTCTCTTCCTTTCTCTCTCCTCACTTTCTCTCTCTAAAGTGCTGTGGCAGAATACTGTCTCTACAGAATTTTTGTGAGGTAATGAGGGTTTTAACCCTCCTTATATAAGAAATGAGATGGGTTCATGTGCAAAACCACATGACCAATAAGGTGTAGAGTTGACCGGTCAACTCGTTTGACCGGTTGACTGTTTGACCAGTTTTTGAATTGTTTTTGTATTTACGGTATCCGAAACCTTACTACATAGAGTCCAATTTTGACGAAACTTTAGGTGACCGAACTTGGGGCAGTCCGACACCTACTGTAAAAATTTCGGAGAAAAATACTGAGTTTTGACAGCTGCACTTTAGTCCGGAAGAAAATTACAAAACCCACTAATTTTTTGATTTCGCACACAAAACACGCTTTCGCTTATTCGTTTGAGATAACTAACTGCCGAGACGACAGACATTAGTCCCCACGGCTGACTGACACGCATTAGTGCCAACTGCACGGATTTCTATTAGGATCTCTAACAGATATTGGGTCCCACTTAATTTCTGGAAGTATGAAAAATTCCTGTTTTTCTCAATTTTATCACACATAATGGCCCCGCGGTCCCGTGAAATGGTACATGACGGAACCGATATGGTAGGGGTGTGTCCTGGCAGTCGACTGGTACACTGTGTGCGAATTTCGCTAAACGATACTGAGATTTCCTCGATGCACTTCAATCCCGAGCAAAGTTCACTTTTTATTAATTTAACAAATAATTAACTAATTAACCTCCATTAAGGACCCATAAACACATAATTTTATTATATTAAAATTCTGGGCCGTTACAATCTCCCCTCCTTACAAAAAATTTCATCCTCGAAATTTATATATACACTAGTCATCAAATAACTGAGGATGATTGCTTCTAATGACATCTTCAAGTTCCCATGTGGCTTCCTCTATGCTATGGTGTTCCCATAAAACTTTAACTAGCTTAATCGTTTTGTTTCGTAACACCTGTTCCTTGCGGAACAAAATTATCACTGGCTTTTCTTCAAAAGTTAAGTCCTCTCTGACTTGAATTGGTTCATATCGTATCACGTGCGAGGGATCATGTACATATTTTCTCAACATGGATATGTGTAATACATTGTGAACCCTTGCCAGCTCTGGTGGTAATGCCAAACGGTAGGCTACACCTCCTATTTTAGCCAAAATCTCAAAAGGTCCAATGAATCGCGGACTTAACTTTCCCCGCTTTCCGAATCGTACAATACCTTTTGATGGAGAGATTTTCAAGAAGACATGGTCGCCGACTTGAAACTCTAAGTCTCGGCGCTTTCCATCTGCATAGCTTTTCTGTCGACTTTGTGCAGATAATAACCTCGATCGAATCAACTCGATCTTCTTTGTTTTTTCTTGCACCAACTCAGGTCCCAGTAGTTTACGTTCCCCTACTTCAGTCCAACATACTGGTGATTGACAACTCCTGCCATACAAGGCCTTGTAAGGAACCATTTGAATACTTGCCTGATAACTGTTATTATATGCAAACGCGATCAATGGCAAGTGATCATCCCAGTTTCCTTGAAAGTCCAGACTGCATGTGCGCATCATATCTTCTAGAGTTTGTATTGTGCGCTCAGACTGTCCATCGGTTTGTGGATGATAAGCTGTACTCATGTTTAGCTGCGTACCTAAAGCTTCTTGCAAGCTCCTCCAAAATCGGGAAGTAAATTGCGGATCGCGATCTGACACAATAGATACCGGCACACCATGCAGCTTCACAATCTCCTTGATGTACAACTTTGATAAATTTTCCAGGGTTATGGTATCCTTTATAGCAAGAAAGTGAGCCGACTTCGTCAATCGATCAACTATCACCCAAACGGCATCATGTCCACTCCTTGTTTTTGGTAACCCCACCACAAAATCCATCGTAATGTGCTCCCATTTCCACTCGGGAATAGGCAATGAATTTAACAATCCAGGTGGTTTCTGATGTTCTGCCTTGACTTGCTGACAAACAAGGCATCGAGATACATACTCTGTAATTTCTCTCTTCATGCCGTTCCACCAGTAGTTATTCTTTATATCCTGATACATCTTTGTACTTCCGGGGTGCACCGCAAAACGAGATCGATGCGCCTCATTGAGCAGTTCATTCTTCAACTCAGGATTTCTAGGCACACAGATTCGACCTTTGAATCGAAGTATTCCATCTTCAGATTCTTCAAAATCACCCATTTTTCTTTGAAGAATCTTATCTTTGATAACTTTGATCTCCTGATCTTCCAACAGTGCTTCTTGAATCTTTTGTAATAACACTGGCTTGGCCTGAATACTAGCCAACTTGGCACTATTACCCTGGAATCCTAGACTCAGATTCCAACTCTTGAATTCTTCGATCATCTTCCATCGCTCGGCCCTCATATATGCTACAGATCCAACTGTCTTTCTACTCAGGGCATCAGCAACCACGTTACCCTTACCAGGATGATACTGGATTACATAATCATAATCCTTCAAGAATTCCATCCATCTATGCTGTCGCATATTGAGTTCCTTTTGGGAGAATAGATACTTTAAACTCTTGTGATCACTATAGATCACCAACTTCTCTCCATAAAGATAATGTCTCCAAATTTTTAGTGCGAATACTACCGCAGCTAACTCCAGGTCATGCGTGGGATAATTCCATTCGTGAATCTTGAGTTGTCTCGACCCATAAGCAATGACCTTTTTGTTTTGCATTAAGACACAATCGAGTCCCTTACTGGAAGCATTGCAATACACCTCAAATCCTCCAGATCCTGAGGGAGTTGTCAATACTGGAGCGGTTGTTATTCTCTTCTTTAATTCTTGAAAGCTTCACTCCCGAGATGCCATCCATTCGAACTTCACATCTTTCTTAGTCAATTCCGTTAATGGAGCTGCTATCTTCGAGAAACCTTCTACAAATCTGCGGTAGTACCCAGCCAATCCCAGAAAACTTCGAACTTCAGTAACAGTGGATGGCCTTGGCCAATCGGTTACTGCCTGAATCTTGGAAGGATCAACAGATATTCCATTTCTTGACACAATATGTCCAAGAAAGGCTACTTCTTCCATCCAAAACTCGCACTTGGAGAACTTAGCATACAACTGATTATCTCTTAATGTCTGTAGCGTAATCCTCAAGTGCTCAGTGTGCTTCTCATGACTAGGTGAGTACACCAAGATATCATCAATAAATACCACAATAAACTGATCCAAGTACGGTCTGAAAAGACGATTCATCAACTCCATAAAGGCCGCAGGCGCATTTGTCAGTCCAAAAGGCATCACCAAGAACTCATAGTGACCATACCGAGTTCGGAATGCTGTCTTCTGAATATCTTCTTCTTTGACCCTCAATTGGTGATATCCGGACCGTAAATCAATCTTTGAAAACATTTGGGCACCTTGCAACTGATCAAATAGATCATCGATCCTGGGGAGAGGATACTTATTTTTGATCGTCGCTTGATTCAGCAGACGATAATCTATACACAGACGCAGAATCCCGTCTTTCTTTCGGAAAAATAACACCGGTGCTCCCCATGGTGAAACACTAGGACGGATCAAGCCCTTATCTAATAGGTCTTGCAACTGAATCTTCAGTTCTTGCAACTCAGCCGGAGCCATCCGATACGGTGTTTTAGATATCGAGTCTACACCCGGAGTAACATCGATTGTAAAATTGATTTCCCTAGTAGGAGGGAGTCCTGGTAATTCATCAGGAAACACATCTCGAAACTCTCTGACCACCGGGGTATTCCCTAAAGTGTCATCTTCATCTTTATCGACCACCACTGCAGCTAAATATCCTATACACCCCTTATCTAGAAGGTGACATGCTTTAATTGCTGATATTAGCTTGGGTGCTTGACCTCGAATAATCCCTTGCATTTCAAACTCTGGGATGTTCGGAATTCGAAATATCACTTTCTTGGCATTACAATCTACCACTGCATGGTAATTAGCCAACTAATCCATCCCTAGGATAACATCATAATCCTTCATGCCTAACACGATCAGATCTACTAACATCCGTACACTATTGACAAGTATGGGACACCTATCATAGACTGTTTTTGTGCACAGAACTTTCCCTGATGGTGTAGATATAGACATCATGCTTTTGAGTGTATCAGGCTTGTAACTTATGTGTTTAGCAAAACGAGCAGAGACAAACGAATGTGTAGCACCAGGGTCAATCAAAGCATAAGCAGGTACTTGAAATACTAAAAGTTTACCTTCGATGACACCTTCGGTTTGCTGTGCCTCTTCCTGGGTAATTGCAAACAGTCTTCCTTTTCCGCCTTCCAACGCTAGTGGTTGAGCCTTAGGGCAATCCTTCTTGAAGTGTCCAGGCTTTCCGCACTGGAAGCAAACCTTCGCTCTACAGTCCTTGGTCAAATGGCCCTGACCACATTTCTCGCACTTAAGCCCCAATCTTCCTGTAGACCCTTGGTTTTTCATGTCTTCGAACTTTCTTTTCCCAGTAAACTGTCGGTTATTCTCCTTTATCCAGGGCTTCTCAACTGTCCCTTTGCCTTTACCAGCACTAGACTGTGCCAGTTCTTCATGCACTCGCTCTACTCTGAGTGCTCTATCTAATATCTTTGAGAAGGAGGTAAATAGTTGAGCTGCCAATTTCCCTCTGATAGCCGGCTTCAATCCTTCTTCAAATTTCTCAACCCTCCACTGCTCATCCTTGACAAATCTTGCAGCGAACCTCGAGAGTTGATTAAACTTTTGTTCATACTCGCTAACCGACATGTTTCCTTGGGTCAGCTGAAGAAACTCCATCTCTTTCCTCTTTTTCATCGACGCTGAAAAATAGCGCTCATAAAACAATTCAGTAAATCTTGCCCAAGTCACAGGCCTCTGATGCGGTGGAACTGTCCTTTCCACTGTGGTCCACCAATGTTCCGCTTCTCCTTCAAGTAGAAAGATAGCGAACTCGGGCTTGTCATTTTCTGGCAAGGACATAGCCCTAAAAACTTTTTCCAGACTTCTGATCCAGTTCTCCACCTTCAGCGGATCAGTCGTGCCTGAAAAGGCTGAAGGTCCAAGCCTTTTAAACTTTTCCAATCGGGTCACATTCCCATGCTCTGGCATTGTCGCGCCCCAAAATACCCCCTAGGAGTTTAGGGATACTTTAGGCGTGACTATACGTACCTGCCAAACCATCCTGTTATGAACAAGATAATTAAAGTACTAAACAATGAAAATCAGAGCGCGGAAGCTAAACATAAATGCGGAAGCGTAAACTAACTTTTTCTTTTCTTCTAAGATTTCCAAAATAGTATTCCAAGTTAACATATATACAACATGTCTAAGTCTAAGGTGGACAGGCCCACTTATCAAAATGTCAAAATACATAAGCACCCTCTCGTACTCTCCCCTCAACAGTAGTCGAGGTACGGCCACACGTCAAGGTCTCGATCCGCCTGAGACTGCAGTGGGATAGACGGCTCTCTCTCCTCGATGTACTCTTCCTCGACCCAAGGCTCTGGGTCGAGGGCTCCCTCAGTACTTGCCGACATGAAAGTACGGCTGAGCATGGAATACTCAGCGAGTATAAGCTTCTAGCTATCCATAACAATAATAAATACGCAAGGAGTAGTACAATACCAATCATCAATTCCAGGCGATAGTAAGATCATAGAATCAAACAATATTAAACATGGAGCAATATTATCATCTTGATGTGCATGAATGCAAAAACGCCGACAAAACTCATGCTTGAAAACCCGTTTCCATGTCTCGATATGCATTGTAAAAATCATGTATGCGTGCATGCATGATGTCTTGTCATCATCTTGTAACCTTGCATCTTGTAACTTGTGAGCCAGAGGCTAGCACCCGAATCTCCCTGGGCTGCCAACCTCCTTGATATGCCATGCACTTGTGAGCCAGAGGTTAGTACCTGAATGTCCCTGGGCTACCAACCTCCTTGATATGCAATGTTTTCTTATGAGCCAGAGGCTAGCACCCGAATCCCCCTGGGCTGCCAACCTCCTTGATATGCAATGCACTTGTGAGCCAGAGGTTAGTACCCGAATGTCCCTGGGCTACCAACCTCCTTGATATGCAATATTTTCTTGTTGTTATTATATGCATATGAAATTGAAATCGCGGTTCATGCTCACATGCGTGCTCGTGTATGTGTCAATAGTCACCATCGTGGAACGAGGATAGCAAGAGAGATATGGCATCATAATTCGATTCATCATATAAGCATAGGAGCACTTAAGAAATTTGCACATTACTTGATCACACTACTTGATCAATTCATCATTCATAAGAGTACATGCATGAGGCCTATTTCCATTTTTTCATTCAAGTCATTATTTCATAGTTTAGGTATTTTGTCAAACACTTAGCATGCAAGTTTCCTCATTGTTCATTTTATCATTTTTAGTGCATATTTTACATTCAATCACACAAGGTAAGTTTATTATTTGTGTAATGCCCATCCTCCATTTTCCAATCCACAACCCACACATACCATACATCACCCATTCGGCATCCAATCGCCACATCCAACATCCATCCAAGCATCCATACCATTTCTTTATCTTGTTTATATTTATTAGGGATGATACATTTCACAAGAAAGCAAACATAATAGCATAAATCACATTTCATAAAGAAAACTTAGATTTATTGCTAGGGTAAGTTAGTAGGGTGTACTAACCTTGAATCAAGGCTTGATCCTTGGTAGAAACCTTGATTGAAGCTCCAACTTGAAAGAAGAAGTCCTTGCTTGAAGAAAGCTTGAGTTGAGGAAGAAACCCCTTGAAAAAACTTGTGTGAGTTGCTGCCCTAACTTTGGAGGAGGAGTCCCACACGAGTTGAACCTTGGATTTGAAGAATCCAAGCCTTGAAATAAACCTTGGGTAGCCTACACTCTTGATTTCTTCTCAAGAGGAAAAACCTAGGTTAGGAAATCCCCTTCTCCTCTCTCTATCTCTCAAAATACTCTAAGGATGGTAAATGAAGCCCTAAAGGCTCGGGCAAGCCCTTATGGGTAAGGGTTTAACGCCCAAAAGATGAAAATGCCCTTACAAAAATTTCTGCAAAACACGGGGACCGAGCGATCGGTGCTTATGACCGATCGATCGGTTGCCTACCGAGCGATCGGTACTTTGACCGAGCGATCGGTCAAAAAACTACTCTATGGAAAATTTTCCCATACAAAAGTTTTGAACGTGCGATAGCTACCGATCGATCGGTTTTGGACCGATCGATCGCTGACTGGACCGAGCGATCGGTGCTCTGCATGTCTGGACTGTTTTGACTCGCTCGTCCGATTTCGACGATTCAACTTGCGTTGGGTTCGTCTTTCGAAAATGAACATTTCTGATGTTTCGGAATTTTGGATTTCTCCCTTATTTATTAATTTGACTACGAGGAAGACCAATTAGGCACGAAAGTGCTATTCATTAAATATAGAAAAGTTCAGGATGCTACAGGCATGGTAGCAATGGGGATACGACTACCATTCCCATTGCCACTCATATTCTGGGCCTGTTGTTGCTGAATTAGGTTGGCTAGGGCTGTAATAGCCTCGAATGCCCCAGCCAAGGTATTTTCGGGTGCTCGTCGAGGTGGCATGATTCACCTATCATTATAAAGTAACAAACTTTTAATAATAAAATGAAACTGAAATGCACTGAGAATTCGATATCCAAAAATTGACATTTCATTCACTTCATCTTTAATATATACAAAGCAATACTGTACAGTATATAGTACACCAGCGTATACAAAACATCATGTAGCTGTACACATACAAAAAGTGATCTAATGATGGAAAGATCGAGTAGGGCATCTATTATATTCCAAAACGCCAAAACAATATAGATGCACCACGCTCCTCCACCATGATCCTATACTTCGTAAGTCTCAACCCCTATCGGTGAGACTGCTACACTACCCTCCTGCGGTGCCTGGTCCTCTATCTCAGGTCTAGCCTCTCTCAACAACCAATCAATCTCGATCTTTCTTAGGGATTCGCGCATTGCTTGTGCGGTCAATCCCTTGCGGAGTGGTTTTACCGACTTTAGGTGTATAGTGCGGTAACACGACCATCTGGCGTGACGTCTTCTTTGCATAGTCACCGCCCATTCAAACAGAGCTATCTCCCTCTTTGTGGGAATTCGGTGCGTCCTTGCCATTCCTGCACATGCACATATTCCAAATCAATGTCTGATTTCGAAACATGACATGAACAACAATCACTCAGTTAGGAATATCGAATAAATCTCTAAGGGATCGCCTATCCAACGGTTCTTAGGTGTATTATGCTCAAGTATGATTTGTGTGATGGTTATTGCTATTGGCTCTGATACCAATTGTGATGCCCCGAACCCGCGCCTAGGGAATCAAGTTCCGAGACGCGTGTCCGTTCGTCAAATCATGCAAGCGGAAGACTTTACCAGCAAAAATACGGGAAATTTAAACATTTATCAGATGCTCCCAAAAAGCAAATAATACTTGTCATCACAATAGCCATCATACAAATCATATACCTGTATTATTTACATCAAGTTTTTTTTACAAAAGTAGGCATCTCTATCACGCCAGGTACAACTTGTACAAGCTTCCAAAATATCCAGATAGATTTTTCACTTACTGGTCAGCAGCTCCAAGATCTGCTGACACAAAAAGTCAGTGAGCTATGAAGCTCAATAAAACCACAATCCTTCTAACTATTTTCCACATAATAACACGCATCAATAATGATATAATAAGCAGTTCAATTTGCATGTTACAGTAAAATAGAACAGTATATAATAAATTGTGACCCAAGGTCACTTAGGGTTACGTCACCCCAACAGAGGTTCCCGACCTCACATTATTTTCTAATTATGAGGTTCAGTTATGAATGTATTATATTACCAAATTATCGTTTCGTTCATCAATCATGTTTCATTTCGAGTCCTAAGACTCTATTAATTGGCCACAGCCCACAAATGTTTAGCTTAAAGTCTCTAAATCATAACCATAATACATTGATTCATTTAGACTCACACACGCTGTTCCGGCTTTCACCTGAACATGACCAAACCTTGAGTATACCAACCCAACTCACCTGGAATCCGATGATTCCATACCGAACCATGAGTCCACCAACTCAGACAATACACCAACCCTGAGTATACCAACTCAGACCACTTCGTATCTGAAGCTTACACACACAACATGGGCATTCACCCAATAAGGACATATTTTTTTTTTCCATTCAATTTACTGGCCACATCTACCGTGTATTCGCCGCCATTGCCCTGGGTATCAGTTATGAAGGAACCCCGACCAACCTGCCTACCGTCATCTTTTGGTTAGTCTACGGAGGAACCCCGACATCTCCTGATGTTCCACCAAGAAGGGACCCCGATAGACACGGTGCCGACATCTTCTAACCCACCCAGAGAGGAACCCCGGACTATACACTATTTGATGTTCAGCCACTTTAAACTCCCTAGGACTCTGACATCTCTTGACTATCAGTCACGGAGGAACCACGGGCCATGCAGGACACCGCCACTCCTGACCTAGTCCAAGAGGCACCACGGACGACCTAAACAAACAGACCGACATCTCCCGACTATCAGTCACGGAGGAACCTCGGGCCATGTTGGACACCGTCTCTCCTGACCTAGCCAAAGAGGAACCACGGACTATACTTAACCCTGGTTAGATTTTCTAACCACAGGTTAACCCCAGTTAACCCAAGCCTCGCTTGATTAACTGAAATACTTGGGCTTTGCACCCGTGAACTGACTCCGTTAACACACCGTCCCGTTAAGGAACGTTTTCAAGCTAATGGATGTCTCCATAGCCTTACAAGACATGCAAAACAACTTTTCATCACCCTAGAGTGGCGATATAATTTACCCGGGACCCGATTTGGGCTCCCTGAGAGACCACATACAATCGCAACATCACATAGGGGTCTCCGCCCCTTTTTCATTCACGTCAAAAGACATGCATATACATCACATGAAATAATATAGCAAAATAAGCGGAAAATGAGAAGAAAAGAGAGGGGTTTTACTTGCTTCACGTGTTTCGAGGTGACTAGAGTCTAAACGGACACCGCCAACGTGCTCGGAAGGATGATCGACCCCAAGGTAGAGCGCATGCAACTTTCTCTCTCTACCTTTTTCTCTTTCTCTCTCTACACGCAAAATGAGACGCCGGAGAGAAAATCAGACGCCGCCAACGCGTTGGGGACGTCGAAAAACCCTAAGGGGACCTCCTTTTCCCTTTCTCTCTCTTCCTTTCTCTCTCCTCTTTCTCTCTCTTCCTTTCTCTCTCCTCACTTTCTCTCTCTAAAGTGCTGTGGCAGAATACTGTCTCTGCAGAATTTTTGTGAGGTAATGAGGGTTTTAACCCTCCTTATATAAGAAATGAGATGGGTTCATGTGCAAAACCACATGACCAATAAGGTGTGGAGTTGACCGGTCAACTCGTTTGACCGGTTGACTGTTTGACCAGTTTTTGAATTATTTTTGTATTTACGGTATCCGAAACCTTACTATATAGAGTCCGATTTTGACGAAACTTTAGGTGACCGAACTTGGGGCAGTCAGACACCTACTGTAAAAAGTTCGGGGAAAAATACTGAGTTTTGACAGCTGCACTTTAGTTCGGAAGAAAATTACAAAACCCACTAATTTTCTGATTTTGGACACAAAACACGCTTTCGCTTCTTCGTTTGAGATAACTAACTGGCGAGATGACAGACATTAGTCCCCACGGCTGACTGACATGCTTTAGTGCCAACCGTACGGATTTCTATTAGGATCTTTAACAGATATTGGGTCCCACTTAATTTCTGCAAGTATGAAAAATTCCCCTTTTTCTCAATTTTGTCACACATAATGGCCCCGGGGTCCCGTGAAATGGTACATGACGGAACCGATATGGTAGGGGTGTGTCCCGGCAGTCGACCGGTACACTGTATGCGAATTTCGCTAAACGATACTGAGCTTTCCTCGGTGCACTTCAATCCCGAGCAAAGTTCACTTTTTATTAATTTAACAAATAATTAACAATTAACCTCCATTAAGGACCCATAAACACATAATTTTATTATATTAAAATTCCGGGTCGTTACACCCTCCACCAATGTTCAGTCTCGCCTTCCATGACGAAGGAGGCCCATTTCACCCTCTGCTCATCGGTAGCCTCAAGTACGGTGAAAATCTTCTCTAGTTGCATGATCCACAACTCGGTAACTGAGGGGTCCGTACTACCGTAGAAGGCTGGAGGATTCATTCTCCTAAAAGCTTCCACTCCGTTATGCCGGGGTGGGTGAACATCAACCGCCCTCTCTTGCCTAGCTTGACCAGCAGCTAGCAGCGCAGTTTGCTGAGCCATAATTTCAGCCTGCCTCTCCATGGCTGCAGCAATAGCTTCCATGGCCCGACCCACATTCACTTGGGGGGTACCGTCTGGAGTATCCCCATCAGTCACACTGCCTCCTCCATTCCTATTATTTCTTCCACCCCTTCTCATGCTTACAATCCTGAGAAGAAGAAAACAATCCATTTAGAACACACTCACATAAAATTCCTAAGTCTACGCTTAATCAAAACTCAATCCTCAACAATTTTAAAGTCCTGAACTTGATGTTGCTTCCCTAAGGTTCACATCTTCCTATACCCTACACTTAATACCTTAGCCCCAAGGACTCTAATGCCTTGAGCACTGATTGATATCCTCTGGTGTCAGTGTCGCGACCCAAAACCCACCCTAGGAGTTAGAGTGAATCGTGGACGACTAAATCATGACTTACATGACTTGCTTGACAAACCACCTGCAAAACACCCACAGAGCATATACAATAGAGGATAACAGCGGAAGCATAACTATAAGACACAGTGGAAGTCTAACAAACCTCTAAGTATATACACATGGTCCAAGTTTTAATACAAAGAAATCAAAACAAAGAAAGTGCGGACATGCCCGCCAAAATACATGGATATAATCACTCATGCTCACCCACAGCTAATCCACTCAGAATCTAACACCACCTACTGATAACCCTCTACGGGAGGTTCCTCCAAAGGCTCCTCGACGTACTCCTCCTCCACCCATGGACCAGGAGCACAAACATCAAATGGAGCAGCAGCTCCCTCAGAACCTGCCGACATAAGAAGTACGGCTGAGCATGGAATACTCAGCGGGTACTAAATACTAACCAACAGTTATAGCAAGAGATAGCAATGCATACCCAGGAAACAATATAGATATATATGAATCAGGAACAGTTAATATCATACAAACAAATAAGGAAATTCATAATCATGCTTGCAGTTCATGAAAAGCCGATAAAATCCTTGAAAAACACCATGCACTTGACTTGACTTAAAATACCCTTCGCGTAATTGGAAACTTATTTACCGTGTCATGCTTGTCATGCTTGTATCATGCGTGCCATGTCATGCTATGCGTGTCATGCGTGTATCATGCTTGCTTATTCGGAATTTAAACATGTTCACATGCCTAGTTGCCGTTCATAGTCCGTCGCAACTAGTATCCTATATGCTGAATGATATGCCTAGTTGCCGTTCATAGTCCGTCGCAACTAGCATCCATGCGAAATGTGTATGCCTAGTTGCCGTTCATAGCCCGTCGCAACTAGCATCCATGCGTGTCATGCCATGCCTTGAGTGTCATGAGATGCTACGCCATGCGTGTAATGCGATGCCATGCCATGCGTGTAATGCGATGGGATGAGAGACCTTTCCCTATGCAATGCATGATCATCTTGTCCTTGCCAAAAGCGAAGTGAAACATATCGTAGGATATGCCCCACCTCTACATCTCGTCCTTGAAAACATCGGTAAATCACGTCGTTTCATGCCGTGCTCGTGTAATCGTGTACACACTTGCGATGGAAATTAAATATGACATTTTTGGGGAATTCACAATATGTTGCACATTACCATATATACAAGTAATAAATTAAACAATTTAGGGAAAGCGCGAAAACACACTATCATAACCTTAGCAATTTCCATGAATGTTTAAGCATGCATTTTCTTTATTTATTATTCTTTTCATTCATCTTGGCATTTCATCAAACATGGTGTGTTCATTATTGATTTACCCTACAACATGCTTTTCTAGATGGATTTTACTCAAATCATGCATGTATGTTCATTATTGGAACAATGCCCTCCACATTTTAATCATCACAACACAACCATTGGCATCCAATCGCCCATTCCATTCACAACCATCCATCTCATAGCACATGTGTAAATAAAGGAAAACAAAGGGAAATAAAGGGAAAAGAGGAACTATAACTAGGAGGGTAGCAAGAAGTACCGACCTTGAACAATGAGGGGAGAAACCCCTTTCCAAAACGACCGTGTAGCTGCTGCCCTAGCTTGGAGAACGCTCTCCACGAGTGTTTGAGCCGTGATCTTGGAGAAGAGCCGAGCTTGAAGTAATCTAGGGTCTCAAAACCCTTTGATTTCTCTTCCAAAGACAAGCCCTAGGTTGAAATCGCCTTCTCCCCTTTCTCCTATTCTCTCAAACTCTCTAAGTGTCGAATGATGCCCTAAAGGCTCGGGCAAGACTCTTAAGGTAAGAGTAAACCGACCAAAAGACCATAATACCCTTACTGAAATTTCTGCAAAAACGCGAGTACCGAGCGATCGGTGTTAATGACCGATCGATCGGTTGCCTACCGATCGATCGGTTTCATAACCGAGCGATCGGTTAAAATTTCACTCTCTGGAAAATTTTCCCATACAAAAATTTTGACCAGTCGATAGCCTCCGAGCGATCAGTTTTGGACCGATCGATCGCTCCATGGACCGAGCGATCGGTGGTCTGCAGGTCCAAACTGTTTTGGCCATAACTTTTGACTCGTTCGTCCGATTTTGACGATTCAACTTGCGTTGGGTTCGTACTTCGAAATCGAACATTTCTGACTTTTTGGAATTTCCAATTTATTCCTTATTTATTAATTATACCTCTTTAAAGGTAAAATGGCAACGAAAGTGTCATGCATTAAATGTGAAAAAGTTCGGGGCTCTACAATCAGACCCGGAGTGACATAACCTGACTCCTACTAAGAGGACAACTTAGCCCAAGAGAACCTATTGCCTTGAGCTCTGATACCACCTCTGTAACGACCCCAAAATCCCACAAGGCTAAAATAGGACTTTAGGATCGCCACATTACTTAACCTGCTTAAAATCCATGACATGCAAGACACACTAACACGAGTCTCCAAAAATGAGGATAATAAAATTCTGGTATATAAACTATAATCAAATAGCAAAATTCTACGGTAAACATATACAACTCACTCTAAAACCAAAGAGTCTGATACACAACTAAAAAAGTCTACTAAGCAACATCTACTCAAGTCTAATACAACTCTCTCAATCAAATGAAATAAAAACTAAGAGGTGTAGCCACCCAAGTCTCTGGCTCCCTCCTCAGAAGGCTCACCTTCATCTCCTTCCTCTGCGTATGTTTCCTCAACCCACGGCTCCGCCGTGTACTCCTGCTCTAAACCTGCCAAGACAAAGTCCGGCTGAGTACAAAGGTACTCAGTGTATATAAAATCCAACCAACAATAATAATATACCTGCACTTAGTTAGAAACATATCCAATAACATAATAACATAATCAGAGTGTGGAAGAAGGTGTGCGCATATACATCATATCATCACCTTGACTCGTGTACTTGTGAGAATCTTAGACTTGGAAGGCAATACACTTATGAGTTGCTTATGCTTATGAGACCACGTGCTTGTGAGATGTTTATGCTTATGCACTTATTCAGATCATACAATGATGTGACATGCCGTTCTTGGCGGATATGGACCATGTCTAAGAATCAAATGGTTGACATGCCGTTCTTGGCGGATACGGACCATGCCTAAGAATCAAATGGTTGACATGCATTTCTTGGCGGATACGGACCATGCCTAAGAATCAAATGTAATTGACATTCCGTTCTTGGCGGATACGGACCATGCCATGCTTATGCTTGTTCAGAATGTCATACGTATGCCATGCTCATGCTTGTGGTCCACATGTGTGACTTGTGAGACTCTTACCTTAACATACACGTGCATATGTGCTTAAGTTTCGAAATTAACATTCGAGTTGGTAATTGCTTAGATTCCGATCTCCCACCATGGAAACTCCACCATACTGTCCCATACCAAATAGTTAGAGAATTCCCGGTTTGAGAGATGTTCCTCTAAGTTCTTACTTTCCCGACTATCAATTTCCATGCAAATAATTAGACATACTTAACAAACAATTCACATATACATATCTTATCATAATTCATATCGCAATTCATAATCAATTTACCACCATTTCATAAGAATATAATAGCATTTATCATTTCAAGCATTTTCACAAACACCTTGTGTACGCATAATATGAATCCATTTCCCTTCTATATTTTCAAGCATTCATCAAACCATAATTCATCCATACAATCAATTCACTATTCACATCCACATATTAATCCCATCCTCCATACATTTCCCATCCTCCATATATTCTATCCACATCCAATCCACATTTCCATCCACATTTCCATCAATAATTAGCTTACTTCATAGAAAATTTGGGAAAAATGCATTTAATCTCCATTCTATCATTTCTATCAAATTAATATTCACAAAACATTAAAATAGAGTTGATTTGGATAGTATATCGACCTTAGGAATCCTTCCCTTGGATTCAAAACGCTCCTGAGGAGATTTGGAGAAGCTTTGAGGACGATCTCCAAGCTTTCCTTTCAATCTTCTAGCAACCTCCTTCTTCTCCAAGCAACCCTCTACCTCAAACCCTAGGTTTTCTCCCCCTTTTTGCCAAATTAGGTTAGAAATAGGTAGAGTATTTTAATATTTTGAGTAGGACCCCCTATTTATAGCCCCAAGGTCTGAGAACAAAAAGACCAAAACGCCCATACTAAAATTCTGTAAAAATCACGAAAGACCGAGCGATCGGTGGTTATGACCGATCGATCGGTTCTCAACCGAGCGATCGGTGCTCTTGACCGGGCGATCGGTCAAAAAAGCACTCACTGGAAATTTTACCCATACAAAATTTTGGACCAGTCGATAGATACCGATCGATCGGTTTTGGACCGATCGATCGTTGCTTCTGACCGAGCGATTGGTGCTCTATTTCGACTCATTTTACTGTTTTGGCCATAACTTTTGACTCGCTCGGCGGATTTTGACGATTCAACTTGGGTTGGATTCATCTCTTGAAAATGAACATTTTTGATATTTTAGAATTTCTAAATTCCACTTAATTAATAGACTAAATTGTCCCCAAAGTTGACTGATCTGTAATTCCATTAGATAAAACCCACCATTGACTTGGCTTAAACTCAAAATAAGGAAAAACATTAAACATGAACTTCGAAGAGGGTTCCAACACCTTTCTAATGGTTCAAGAATCACTCAATTCCAGTAAACGGTACCAAAACTAGAGCTTCCTAAAGTTTAGGGTTTGATATGACATCCCTCCGTTACAAGTTTGATTAAGCCTAGTTTACGCCACACCAAATAAATATATAATACAATAAACATCAAAACACCACAAGGACTATAATACCCCTAATACAATGAAGTAAAAACATGAAAAAGATTCGGGGTCTCTACAATACCGTACTAACTATTTTAGTAATAACCTAGGTTTATTTTAAAAGCATGCTTGTGGATTTCTTTAGTTCATGCTTTTCTTGATTTGATTTATTAAATCCCTAAATTAAACAAGATTAAGAAGAAATTGTGGATGTGTGAGATGTTGGATGTGGATGAGGCAATTGGATGCTATGTGTTGTGATGGATGATGTGTGATGAAAATGTTGGAAGGGCATTGTACACATAAGGAACACACCCCATGTCTTTGATGGAATGGTTGAATGAGAAAACATGAATTAAATAAATATAAGAATGTTGCACACTACTTGTTTGATAAAATGCATGAATGACCTTGAAAACCAAGACTAAGAAAATATCAATAAAGGTTAAAGAAATGTTGCATGCTAAGTGGTTGACAAAATGCATGAATGAGAAGTCAAGGAAATTAAAGGAGATTATTAAAGCATGAGTTATGTAGTTTTCTTAAAAATGATAATTTTAGATTAATGGCCCTACATGCTTGTTTTAAATTCCAACATAGTTATAAAAAGAATTGAAATGCAATATGTGTCCTTTGAAGCATCTATGATAGTATGATTGTCACGAATGACACACACACCAAGCATGCATGCAGGGACCAAAATTTTAAGCAGGATCAACATGTAAGAAAACCACGATGTTAAGATATGTGATTTGCGACATGAATGACAAAGCTGGACATCGGGCAGGTCAAGGGTAGGGCATATCCCTCAGATATGTCATACCTGGCTCACAAGAAAACAAGCAAGTTAATTTGCTGATGTGTTCCGTCCCATTATAGTTTGGGCATTAGTAAAGCAAGAACAAGAACAAGAACAAGAATAACTAGTGTGTTCCGTTACACCATAGTCTGGGCACTAGTCAAGTCAAGGCAAGGAGGCTAATGTGTTCTGTTTCATTATAGTCCGGGCATTAGTCAAGCAAGAATAACTAGTGTGTTCCGTTTCACCATAGTCCAGACACTAGTCAAGTAAAGACATGAGGCTAATGTGTTCCGTTCTACCATAGTCTAGGCATTAGTCAAATAAGATACTAATGTGTTATGTTCAATCATAGTCCGGGCATTAGTAAGCAAGAATACTAGTGTGTTCCGTTCCACCCTAGTCCAGGCACTAGTCAAGTCAAGGCAAGTTTACTAACTGTTCCGTCCCATTATAGTTCGGGCATTAGTAAAGCAAGTACAAGATGCTAATGTGTTCCGTCCCATTATAGTTCGGACATTAGCAAAGCAAGGCAAGAAGCTAGTATGTTCATCCATTTTATAGTTCGGGTACTAGCCAAATAAGATAAGTGAACTAAAGAACCTCATAAGACATGTAATAAACTCACAAGACTCACAAGGTAATGGAAAACACATATGGGTTAAAGCATGAATAGAATGTATGATTTAAATTATGATGTTCAAGAATTGTACAAGTGTTAGTTATATTAGCTTCCGCACTCTGATTATGTATATGTGAAAATGAATTGTACCATGCATGATATATTATTGTTTTTACATGTTATTGTTATTACTATTGTTAGCCAGTAGCTTGTACTCGCTGAGTATTCCATACTCAGCCGTACTTTTATGTCGGCAGGTACACCGTACGCTTATCGAGGTAGTTTATGGAGAGTAGGAGGTTGCTCGGAGTGTCAGTCAGATGTTAAGGGTTTGACATGTGGCCCTAGGGTTGGGATTAGTGAGAGAGAGACATGTATTTTGGGTTCTTATGTCTAGGGATGTTTGTATCACTTGAGTTGAGACTCAAGTTAAGGAGTTCATGTACATGTCTTAATTTCTATTCAGTTACTGTAATCAATTTCACTTGGAATATAGTTAAGTCATTAAAGGAATTTTTAGTTTACTATTTAGTTTGCCTTGTATACTCTTGCAGGATGGTATGGAGGATAAGTCACGTTGTCAAAGTATCCTAACTCTTAGGGGTATTTTGCGGCGCAACAAAGTGGATTTGAGGAAGGAGGTGCAGATGGAGTAGGGTGAGTAGGTGGAGGAGTGGGTAGAGTGGTGGAAGAGGGAATAGAAAGATCTGTAGTGGTTTGGGGTTTTGGAACCCGAACATTACTAGACTCTTAAACTATACCCCATACGCATGATGGTGGCCTTGGTGTATACATTAGAGTCAGTAATGGACTACTTGTTCTGATAGACATATAGAGGGACTCTGAAGTGCTTAAAGATATGAGTCAAAGCAAGCCCATAAGGTAATCTACCTGAGGATTTCTTTGATGCATCCTTCATGACATTAACAATAATGAAGGAGAGATCAATATGTTTGGTGCTTAAGATGAACCAAATCAAGAAGACATCAAAGTAGGTAATAAAATCCCTGCCACCACCACGGGGAATGATATCATAGGTAATAATGTGGTGTGCAAGTCTAGCATCAAGGGTCAGATCCTTGAGCTTAGGAGGAATGGGGTTAGTGATGTCTTTATTGACACACATCACTTTCAATGCCTCTATGACATTGAATCCCTCATGGGAAACCCACTGATTAGTGATGTATTCTTGAAATTCACCAGTAGGCAATTTCAAAATTGATCTAAGGTCGGCCACATTAAAGGAAATAAGAATACCTTAGGCATAAGAGGTAAATTTTTGGGAAGTTTTGTCAAAAACAAGATTGGAGTAAAATTGTTTGCAAAGGCCAGTGTCGCGCCCCAAAATACCCCCTAGGAGTTCAGGGATACTTTAGGTGTGACTGTACGTACCTGCCAAACCATCCTGTAATGAATAAGATAATTACAGTACCAAACAATGATAATCAGAGCGCGGAAGCTAAACATAAATTGCGGAAGCGTAAACTAACTTTTTCTTTTCTTCTAAGATTTCCAAAATAGTATTCCAAGTTAACATATATACAAAACATGTCTAAGTCTAAGGTGGACAGACCCACCTATCAAAATGTCAAAATACATAAAAGACCCTCTCGTACTCTCCCCTCAACAGTAGTCGAGGTATGGCCACACATCAAGGTCTCGGTCCGCCTGAGACTGCAGTGGGATAGACGGCTCTCTCTCCTCTATATATTCTTCCTCGACCCAAGGCTCCGGGTCGAGGGCTCCCTCAGTACCTGCCGACATGAAAGTACGACTGAGCATGGAATACTCAGCGAGTACAAGCTTCTAGCTATCCATAACAATAATAAACACGCAAGGAGTAGTACAATACCAATCATCAATTCCAGGCAATAGTAAGATCATAGAATCAAACAATATTAAACATGGAGCAATATTATCATCTTGATGTGCATGAATGCAAAAACGCCGACAAAACTCATGCTTGAAAACCCGTTTCCATGTCTCGGTATGCATTGTAAAAATCATGTATGCGTGCATGCATGAATGTCTTGTCATCATCTTGTAACCTCGCATCTTGTAACTTGTGAGCCAGAGGCTAGCACCTGAATCTCCCTGGGCTGCCAACCTCCTTGATAGATGTTTTTCTTGTGAGCCAGAGGCTAGTACCCAAATGTCCCTGGGCTACCAACCTCCTTGACAATAGGTGATTTTTATTACTTGTTTCTTGTGAGCTAGAGGCTAGCACCTGAATCTCCCTGGGCTGCCAACCTCCTTGATAGATGTTTTTCTTGTGAGCCAGAGGCTAGTACCCAAATGTCTCTGGGCTACCAACCTCCTTGACAATAGGTGATTTTTATTACTTGCTTAGTTTTCCAATCCACAACCCACACATACCATACATCACCCATTCGGCATCCAATCGCCACATCCAACATCCATCCAAGCATCCATACCATTTCTTTATCTTGTTTTATATTTATTAGGGATGATACATTTCACAAGAAAGCAAACATAATAGCACAAATCACATTTCATAAAGAAAACTTAGATTTATTGCTAGGGTAAGTTAGTAGGGTGTACTAACCTTAGATCAAGGCTTGATCTTGGTAGGAACCTTGATTGAAGCTCCAAAAAGGGTAGGGAACAACCCTTGCTTGAGGAAGACTTGAGTTGGGAAGAAACCCCTTTAAAAAAAACGTGCGTGAGTGCTGCCCTAGCTTGGAGGAGGAGTCCCACACGAGCTTGAGCCTTGAAATCGAAGCCAAAAGAGTTGGGGGATCTAGGGTTCTTAAACCCCCTTTGATTCCTCCTCAAAAATGAAACCCTAGGTTAGAGTCTCCTTCTCCTCTCTCCCTAACTCTCAAAATCCTCTAAGTATGTGAATGAAGCCCTAAAGGCTCGGGCAAGCCTTAAGAAGAAAGGGTTTAACCCCCAAAAGATGAAAATGTCTTTACAAAAATTTCTGCAAAACACGGGGACCGAGCGATCGGTGGTTATGACCGATCGATCGGTTGCCTACCGAGCGATCGGTACTCTGACCGAGCGACCGGTCAAAAAACTACTCTCTGGAAAATTTTCCCATACAAAAGTTTTGACCGTGCGATAGCTACCGATCGATCGGTTTTGGACCGATCGATCGCTGACTGGACCGAGTGATCGGTGCTCTGCATGTCTGGACTGTTTTGACCATATCTTTTGACTCGCTCGTCCGATTTCGACGATTCAACTTGCGTTGGGTTCGTCTTTCAAAAATGAACATTTCTAACATTTCAGAATTTCCTATTTCTCCCTTATTTATCAATTTGACTACGAGGAAGACCAATTAGGCACGAAAGTGCTATTCATTAAATATAGAAAAGTTCAGGATGCTACAGCCAGGGTACATGGACTCTCGAAGTTCAAGAAATTTATGCCATTTGAGGGCATGGAATTTAGAAGTAATCACATCTAGACTTATTTCTTTGAACAAGGAAAAATCGGAAACTTTACCATACAGGGGTTCTCTTTTGATGAATATTCTGGTGTAGTTCTCTTGAGCCGCTTTGGTCTTGAACAGATTCAAGGTTCCTTCTTGAGATGGCTATGAGGGTTTGCTCTTGGAAGACTCTCCAACCTTTTTCTTTCTCTTCCCGGAAGCAGAGGGCTTATTCATTGATTTTGGCACTGAGGGGTTCTTCATACGAGGAGCCATGGAGTTTGGAATGAAAAGGAATGATTGCTGAGGAGCTTAGATGGGAATGAAGAAGGTTTGGAAGCAAGAGGAATGCGAGGGAAAGAAGATTTGAAACGATGGAACAGTGAAAAAGTGGGAAAAATTAGGATTAAATTTATAGATCCAAGGTCACTCGTCAACGAGTAGGTCTGACTCGTCGTCGAGTGGCTTCAAAATCCTGAGAAAATAACTCACTCGTCGACGAGTAGTATGAACTTGTCGCCGAGTGGCTCAAAATTAGCCACTGGAATGCTCACTCATCGACGACTACAATTCTGTACTCAGACTCGTCGACGAGTCCCTACATAAATTCTGAAATTTTGAAAATTTTAAGCTATAAACTGAAATTTTACACTTTTTAACACATCCTTTTAAGAATTATCAGATATTCTTAGACATTATAAGATGCAATACAAGGCCAACAGAATTCAACAATCAACACATATCAAAGTGAAGCATGATCAATCAATATTGACAATTTTCAACTTTAGGCATATTTTCATTTGATATCCTCAAGTCTAGCCATGCCTAATTCTCTTCTTAAAGTATTAAATCTTTCATAAGGAAGAGGTTTAGTAAATATGTCTGCAAGTTGGCTATTTGTGTCCACAAATTCCAACATTACATCTCTATTTTGAATATGATCCCTTATGAAATGATATCTAATTTCAATATGTTTGGTTCTTGAATGTTGAATTGGGTTCTTTGTCATACATATTGCACTTGTGTTATCACATTTAATTGGAATCTTATCATAAAACAATTTGAAGTCTTCTAATTGTTGCTTCATGTATAATGTTTGAGCACAACAACTCCCAGCAGTTACATATTAGCCTCAGCTGTAGATAGAGCTATAGAGTTTTGTTTCTTACACGACCATGAAACTAGAGAGTTTCTTAAGAAGTGACAAGCGCCACTAGTGCTTTTCCGATCAACTTTGCAACCATCAAAGTCGGCATCAGAATAACTAACTAGTTCTAGTGATGTGTTCTTAGGGTACCATAATCCTAGTTCAATTGTTCCAATTAAGTACTTAAACATTCTTTTAATTGTAGTCATATGTGATTTTGTAGGATTAGCTTGAAATCTAGCACACATGCAAACACTAAACATAATATCTGGCCCAATAGCAGTTAAATATAATAAACTACCAATCATACCTCGATATTTTGTTTCTTCTACACTTATGCCATTTTCATCTTTATATAGCTTTGTGGTTTGACTCATGGGAATATCAGCATTCTTTAAGTTGTCCATCTCAAACTTTTTGAGTAGTTCTCTAGTGTACTTGGCTTGATTTATGAAGATGTCTTCTTTTGATTGCTTGATTTGAAGTCCAAGGAAGAAGTTCAATTCTTCCATCATGCACATTTCAAATTCATCCTGCATGGACTTAGCATATCATCATTTTTAGATTTGATAAACAAGGTAGTATCTATTTTACCTCTAATGAACTTGTTTTCAAGTAGGAAACCACTGAGTCTATCATGCCAAGCTCTAGGAGCTTGCTTTAAATCATATAGAGCTTTAGTGAGTTTAAATACATGATTAGGCATGTTAAGATTTTCAAAGCAAGGAGGTTGTTCTGCATAGACTTCCTCCCAAATAAATCCATTCAAGAAAGTACTTTTGACATCCTAGCATATGCAAGTAACATTCTAATAGCTTCAAGTCTAGCAACAGGGGCAAAGATTTCATCATAGTCAATTCCCTCTTCTTGGTTGTATCCTTGAGCTACTAGTCTAGCTTTATTTTTAACAATATTTCATTCTTCATCATTTTTATTTCTAAAAATCCATTTAGTACCTATTATAGATTTGCTTTTAGGTCTAGGTACTAAATCTCATACTTGATTTCTTTTAAATTGATTTAATTCTTCTTGTATAACAATTCCCTAAGATTCATCATTAATTGCTTCAAGAGCATTCTTTGGTTCAATTTGAGAGAGGAATGCAAGGTTATTACAAATGTTTCTTTTTGTTCTTACACTTTGTTCCATATTACCAAGAATTTTTTTTAGGATGATCTTTTATTAATCTCCATGCCTTAAGAAGATGAATTTTATTTTCTTTTTTATTTTCATCTAAGTTCTTAACTTCTAAGGTTTTATCAACATCATTATCTTGGTTTGCATTATCTTCTTTGTTGATTTCCAAGTTTGCTCTACTTTTAGATAAGTTATTCATTTTGACAATTTGATCATCATCTTCAATTCTTTTAAATGGATTAGACTCATCAAATATTATATGCATGGATTCTTCTACAATTAGGGAGGTTTTATTAAACACTCTATAAGCTTTGTTATTAGTTGAGTAACCAAGAAAAAATCCTTCACTGGATTTTGGTTCAAATTTCTTTAAGTTTGGCTTACTGTTTAGAATGAAATATTTGCAACCAAATACTTTGAAATAACCAATATTGGGTGCTCTACCATTCCAAAGTTCATAAGGGGTTTTATTTAATTTATTTCTAATGATAACTTTATTAATTACATAACAAGATGTATTGATGGCTTCAGCCAAAAAATAATTAGGTAAATTATGTTCATTTAACATAATCCTACCCATTTCTTGTAAAGATCTATTCTTTCTTTCAACTACTCCATTTTGTTGAGGAGTTCTAGGGACGGAGAAATTATGGTTAAAACCATTTTCTTCACAAAAGGATGTAAGCTCTTTATTCTTGAATTCTCCACCTCTATCATTTTTATAGAATTAATGGAGTAACATTTTTCATTTTGTACTTTTTACAGAATTTTTCAAACAAAACATGCACTTCACTTTTATGAGATAGAAATAATACCCAAGTGAATCATGAATAGTCATCTACAATAACAAAATCATAAAGTTTTCCGACTAAGCTAGCAACATCATTTGGCCCAAACAAATCCATATGTAATAATTCTAATGGCCTAGAATTAGATATTACTAGTTTCTTCTTGAAGGATGATTTGATTTGTTACCTAGTTGGCAAGCATCACATACTTTATCTTTTAAAAACTTGGTTTTAGGCAAACCTTTAACAAGTTCATTTCTGGAAAGTTTAGTTAACAAATCTATACTTGCATGGCCTAGCCTTCTATGCCATAGCCAACTAGTCTCATTAATAGCAGAAAAACAAATTAGGTTTTGAGAGATAAGTTCATCAAAATCAATTGTATATACATTTTCATATCTATGAGCTATGAACATGGTGTTAATGTTATCTTTGTCCTTAATGATGCAAATATTAGATTTAAAGGATACATTTAGTCCTTTATCACACAATTGACTAATACTAATTAGATTATGTTTAAGACCTTCAACAGGTAAGATATTCTCAATAAAAATAGTTGAGTTCTTACCAACATTACCAATACCGATGATGTAGCACCCCGGACTTTTTCATCCTTAATGAATAGCACATTCTTAGCTAATTGGCCGTTTTTGTAGTCAAATTAATAAATAAGGGAGAAATCGGAAATTCCAAAACGTTAGAAATGTTTGTTTTCGAAAGACGGATCCAACGCAAGTTGAATCGTCGAAATCCGACGAGTGAGTCAAAAGATATGGTCAAAACAGTCCAAACATACAGAGCACCGATCGCTCGGTCCAGTCAGCGATCGATCGGTCCATAACCGATCGATCGGTAGCTATCGCACGGTCAGAAATTTTGTATGGGGAAATTTTCCAGAGAGTGAGTTTTTGACCGGTCGATCGGTCAATAACACCGATCGCTCGGTAGGCAACCGATCGATCGGTCATAACCACCGATCGCTCGGTCGTCGTGTTTTTCAGAATTTTCATTAAGGGCTTTTTCGTCTTTTGGGGGTTAAACCCTTTCTCCTTAAGGCTTACCCGAGCCTTAGGGCATCATTCACTATACTTAGAGAGATTTGGGAGATAAGAGAGAAGAGAAAAGGGTTTCCTAAACCTAGGTTGCTTTTGGAGAAGAAATCAAAGGGGTGAAGACCCTAGATCGTCCCTAAGCATGTTTTCTTCAAGATTTCAACTCAAGCTCGGGTGGGGTGCATTCTCAAAGCTAGGGCAGCCCTCACTCACGTTTTTGAAAGGGATTTCTTCCCCAACTCAAGCTTCTTTCAAGCAAAGGCTTCATCTTTCAAGTTGGAGCTTCAATCAAGGTCCCTACCAAGGATCAAGCCTTGATTCAAGGTTAGTACACCCTACTAACTTCCCCTAACAATAACCTAGTTTTTCTATGAACTATATGATTTTGCTACCATGTATTTCTCCCTTATGAAATGTATCATATTCACTAAATATAAACAAGGTGAGGAAAATGGTGTGGATGCATGGATGAGAGGTTGATTGAGGCGATGGGATGCCGAATGTATGGTGTATGAATGTGTGGTGTGAAGAATGGAAAATGGAGGATGGGCATTTTACCAATAATGAACATACCTTGATTTTTGGATGGAAAGTAGGCACTAAAAAGAAGAAGATGAACCATTAAGGAACCTTGCATGTTATGTGTTTGACAAAATGCCTAAACTAGGAATAAATGACATAAATGAAGAAAATGAAAGTAGGCCTTATGCATGTGTTCTTATGAATGATGAACTATTCAAATGCCACGTAGATTACTCAAATCCCTATATGGTTATACTGTGGATTAACTTGCTATACACTACTCTTCATGTCATATTGTCATCATGATATTACAAGTGCTACACACACCACACATGCATGCATGAAACCGGGTATTTCCAAGATTGTATTTGTATATGATGAATCAAGAACATGACAAGGAGGTTGGTAGCCCAAGGAAGGGTGCTAGCTTCTGGCTCACAAGAGAAATGGAACAAGAACATGACAAGGAGGTTGGTAGCCCAAGGAAGGGTGCTAGCCTCTGGCTCACAAGAGAAATGGAACAAGAACATGACAAGGAGGTTGGTAGCCCAAGGAAGGGTGCTAGCCTCTGGCTCACAAGTATACAAGTCAAGAACAAATCAAGACATGAAATACAAGACAAGACACGACACACATACATGATTTGACCGAGACACGAAAAAGGTTTCCGAGACTTGAGTTTTACCGAGGTTTTTGCATTCATACACGCATGTCAAGATATGGCTATGTATCTTATGCTTTCACTATTGCTTTAAATTAATATCTTGTATTGCTCACTGTTGTTATGCTTTCGCTATTGTTATGGTTAGCTAGTAGTTTGTACTCGGTGAGTATTCCATGCTCAGCCGTACTTTTATGTCGGCAGGTACTGTGGATGTCCTCGACCCTGAGCCTTGGGTCGAGGAGGAGTATGTAGTGGAGAGGGAACCTCCTATCCCATGGCAGTCTCAGGAGGATGGGGACTTGGATGTGTGGCCATACCTCGACTACTGTTGAGAGGAGAGGATTAGAGAGTTCCTTTTTGTATTTTGATAGGTGGGCATGTCCACCTTTACTTTGATTGTATTTGGTAAATGTTAACTTGGAATACTATTTGGAGTTATAGAAGAAAAGAAAAAGTTGGCTTATGCTTCTGCACTTATGTTTAGTTTCCTCGCTCTGATTATCATTGTATTATATTATGTTTAGCCTCTTGCATTACAGGATGGTTTGCCAGGTACATGTAGTCACCTCTAAAGTATCCCTTAACTCCTAGGGGGTATTTTGGGGCGCGACAGAGGTGGTATCAGAGCTCTAGGCATTAGAGTCCCTAGGGTCACAGAGGAATGAGAACGAGGTATTAGAATTACCTTAAAGAGTTGTATTCCAAGTATGGACTAACAAGTTAGTCCTAGTCGAAATAGGTTGAACTTCAACCGAACTTAGAGTCCTACGCTAGGAACATGGATTGTATGTGATGCCATTGTTGTGTATACCATGTGTTCATTAATTGTGTTGTGCTTATTAAATATGCTTGATGAATATGTATTGAGTGAATTGCGAAATTTGTACTAAATGCGTATCCAAGTTAGACTCACGTTGTATTGTCGTTCTCAGGAGAAATCATGAGACGCAATACCCGGGGTCGCGGGTACAACACGAGGGGCAATGGAGGTGATGCTCCATCGGGTGATGATCAACCCGGCTTTGCCCAAGCATTTGCATCCATAGCCGAGACTTTGGCTATGTTGGCGGCAAGGCAACCGGCCACTCCGCCTAATGCGGCACTTATACCGGCTCCTCCTAACCGAGCCCAAGCCGGGATAGAAGCTTTTCGGAGGATGAGGCCTCCAACTTTTTGTGGAAGCATTGATCCACTTGTCGCCGAGGGTTGGATTCGGCAACTTGAGAAGATATTCTTGGTATTGGCACCTACGGAAGTAGAGAGGGTCACATGGGCTGCCTTTATGCTTGAAGGCGAGGCCGACCATTGGTGGAAGTCTGCACTTCGGACCCGAGAGTTGACCCAGCAAGGTCAAGATTGGACTTGGGAGGAATTCTTGGAGGTTTTCAACAAGAAGTACTTTCCGGTCGGGATGAAAGAAAAGATGGAAGTCGAATTTATTACCTTGGAGCAAGGTAATATGTCCGTAGCGGCTTATGAAGCCAAATTTTCGGAGCTATCTCGATTTGCTCCACACATGATAGCGACCGAGGCTATGAAGGCCCGGAAATTCGAGAGGGGGTTGAAGGCCTATCTTAAGGACCGAGTCTCGATGTTTAGACATGAGACATATTCCGAAGTTGTTGATAAAGCACTATTGGCCGAGTCGAACTCCGAGGAGTTCTTCAAAAGGAGAGGAATGGAAAAAGGACAGTCGAGTAATTCAGGGGAGAAAAGAGCAAGGACGAGCTTGTATCAGTCCGTAGGGCCGGCTCAGTCACAGAGGATGTATTCAGCACCACAGGCTCCCCGCTCTTTTGCTCCACCGGCCTTTCGCCCGGCTACCTCGTATGCTCCTCGCCCCGCAGTGACTCAGGCTACGGGTTATACTCCTCCCACTTATTCACATGATGTCTGCACCCTTTGTGGAAGGAGGCATCCAGCGGGGGAATGTCGGAAGGCTACAGGAGGCTGTTTTCATTGTGGCGACCAGGGCCACATGATTCGGGATTGTCCCTGACGTCAATTGCCAGCTCAGTCTTCGGGGAGCAGGCCCCCGATTAGGCAGACATCTCAGCCTAGCTCTTCTCAGGCTTCGAGGGCCTCATAGTCTACCTGGCCTCCTCGCCCAGCCACTCAGGGCCGAGTCTTCGCCCTATCGGAGAGAGACGCACGTGCATCCGACGATGTCGTGCAAGGTACGCAAAAAAATTCTAGAGTCTAAGTTGTGTAAATTTCTATGGTTTATTATGTGATTATTTATACTAAGGGTTACCTATGTATGATGCTTGTTACTATTTGAAATCTACTGATATTAGTTACTTAATCGCACAGGCGCTTTATTAGTGAACGAGTGTCTCGCTCGAGTGTTGATAGACACAGGATCTACTCACTCTTTTGTCTCCCCAAGTTTTGCAAAGGGTTTTTCGACTGAGGCTACTCCGTTGGAGTGGGAGTTGACCATTGCAACTCCACTCGGCAAGTCAGTTGATACGGACAAGATATTCAGGGATAGTGTGGTTCAAGTGGGGGAGAATGAACTGTTAGCCGATCTTATCGTCCTGGATTTCCAAGATTTAGACTTTGACGTCATTCTTGGTATGGATTGGTTGGCAAACCATCACGGGCATGTTGCGTGTTTTGAAAAGATGGTGAATTTCAAGCCGGAAGGGGGTAAGCCTTTTCACTTTCGAGGATTAAGAGAGAGGGACATTGCTCGCCTCGCAGCCTTGAGTATAGCACACCCAGAAGCACAAAACTCATCGGCTATTCCAGTTGTGAGTGTGTTCTTAGATGTGTTCCCGGAAGAACTTCCTGGATTACCTCCTGATAGAGAGATCGAATTCGCTATAGAGCTTGCTCCGGGTACTGCTCCGATTTCAAGGGCACCATATAGAATGACCCCTATAGAGCTTGAAGAATTAAAGAAACAGATTGAGGAGTTACAACAACTTGGTTTCATCCAACCAAGTGTCTCGCCGTGGGGAGCTCCGGTTCTCTTTGTGAAGAAGAAGGACAGGTCTATGAGGATGTGTATAGACTACCGTCAGTTGAACAAGGTAACTATCAAGAATCGTTATCCCTTGCCAAGGATAGACGACTTGTTTGACCAACTGAAGGGAGCGAGATTCTTCTCCAAAATTGATCTTAGATCGGGGTATCACCAATTAAGGATCAAGGCGGAAGATGTTCAGAAGACGGCTTTCAGGACTCGGTATGGGCATTACGAGTTCCTTGTCATGCCTTTTGGGCTGACGAATGCACCGGCGGCATTCATGGATTTGATGAACCGGGTGTTCCGATCTTACTTGGATCGATGCGTGATTGCATTCATTGATGACATTTTGGTGTATTCCCAGACACGGGAAGATCATGCACAAGACCTCCGCCTTGCTCTGGAGATGTTGAGAGAGCATAGGCTATATGCCAAATTGAGTAAGTGCGAGTTCTGGCTAGAGAAGGTCGCATTTCTTGGACACGTGGTGTCGGCCGAGGGCATTACTGTAGATCCAGCCAAGGTTGAGGCAGTCATGAGTTGGGAGAGGCCCAAGAGCGTCACGGAGATATGTAGTTTCCTCGGATTGGCAGGCTACTACCGGAGATTTGTGGAGGGATTCTCCAGTTTGGCTGCACCTCTCACCTACTTGACAAGAAAAAGTGCAAAGTTCAGTTGGAGTGACCGATGTGAAGTAAGTTTCCAAGAGTTGAAGAAACGCCTCACCACAGCCCCTGTCCTTACTGTGCCATCTGGACCTTTTGGGTATGAGGTGTATAGTGATGCCTCGCACGTCGGACTCGGGTGTGTCCTAATGCAACACAAGAAAGTCATTGCCTATGCATCAAGGCAGTTGAAAGAGCATGAAAAGAACTACCCCACTCACGACTTGGAGTTTGCGGCGGTCGTGTTTGCACTCAAAATTTGGCGACATTATCTGTACGGGGTGGAGTTCTATGTGTACACGGACCACAAGAGCCTCAAGTACCTCTTTTCCCAAAAAGAGCTCAATTTGCGACAACGACGTTGGATTGAGTTCTTAAAAGACTATGAGTGCACGATCCAATATCACCCGGGAAAAGCAAATGTGGTGGCAGACGCTTTGAGTAGGAAACCATCGGGGTTGTTGGCTCACATGTTGGTGCGGGAATGGAGACTGTTAGACGATTTGGCAAATCTGGACATCAGTGTGAATGATTCTGTCCGCAGTCCTGTTTTGGCAAATGTTACGGTTCGGCCGTACCTTATAGATTTGATCCAGGAGTACCAGGCCACGGATGCTGACTTGTTGGCTTTTCGGGACAAGGAAATTGCCAAGGGTAGTACGGACTTCTCTCTCAATAGCCGGGGTGCTATTACATTCAAGGGAAGACTTTGTGTCCCAGCCAATGCAGACCTTCGAAGAGAGATCATGGATGAAGCTCACCGTTCAAAGTACACAGTGCATCCTGGGGGTACGAAGATGTACCGGAACCTCAAGAGTCACTTTTGGTGGCGAAACATGAAGAGGGAGGTTGCAGAGTATGTGGCACGGTGTTTGGTGTGCCAACAGGTGAAAGCGGAGCATTTGAGACCGGAGGGTCTTTTGCAGTCTCTCCCTATTCCCAAATGGAAATGGGAACATATCTCTATGGACTTTATCGTGGGATTGCTGAAGACGGTCAAGAAGACCGATGCTATATGGGTAGTTATTGATAGACTCACGAAGTCCGCTCATTTCTTACCGTACCGGACTACATTCAACTCCAATCAGTTAGCGGAGCTATACATCAAAGAAATAGTCCGATTGCATGGGGTGCCAGTGAGTATTGTGTCGGATAGAGACCCAAGATTCACATCCAGGTTTTGGAAAAGTTTTCAGGATGCTATGGGTTCCCGACTAGACTTTAGCACGGCTTTCCACCCACAGACCGACGGGCAAACAGAGAGGGTGAATCAAGTGATAGAAGACATGCTCCGAGCTTGTATGTTGGATTTTAAAGGAAGTTGGGAGGATCACCTACCTTTGGTGGAATTCGCCTACAATAACAGTTATCAAGCAAGCATACAAATGGCACCTTTTGAAGCCTTATATGGAAGAAGTTGTAGATCTCCCTTGTATTGGGATGAGGTTGGAGAAAGAAAGATTTTGGGCCCTAAGCTGATTGAACGAACCGCGGATAGGGTCAAGCTTATACGGGAGAGGTTGAAGACTGCACAGGACAGACAGAAAAGCTATGCCGACAACCGAAGGAGGGATCTTGAATTCCGAGTCGGTGATTTTGTGTTGGTAAGGATTTCACCGACCAAAGGTGTTATGCGATTCGGGAAGAGAGGCAAGCTTAGCCTGAGATATGTGGGTCCGTTCGAGATCATTACTCGAGTCGGTGAAGTTGCTTACCGTGTTGCTTTGCCCGCTCACATGGCGGCGGTCCACAACGTGTTTCATATCTCCCAGCTTCAGAAGTACATCCCGGATCCTTCTCACGTCATCGAGCTTGATCCGGTTGAGATTCGAGAGGATCTCACTTTGGTTGAGAAGCCGGTTCATAATTTGGATCGAAGAGACCAAGTACTTCGCAACAAGACTATACCGCTAGTCCTAGTGCAATGACAACATCACGCGAGAGAAGAAGCCACGTGAGAGCGTGAAGCTGAAGTCAAAGCAAAGTATCCTGAGTTGTTTGAATAGGTTTGTGTATATGGCTTGTGATTTTGATTTGGTTTTGTACATGTATGTATCGTCCAAATTTCGGGGACGAAATTTTTGTAAGGGGGGAGAATGTAGCACCCCGGACTTTTTCATCTTTAATTAATAGCACCTTCTTAGCTAATTGGCCATTTTTGTAGTCAAATTAATAAATAAGGGAGAAATCGGAAATTCTGAAACTTCAGAAATGTTCGTTTTCGAAAGACGGATCCAACGCAAGTTGAATCGTCGAAATCCGACGAGTGAGTCAAAAGATATTGTCAAAACAGTCCAGACATACAGAGCACCGATCGCTCGGTCCAGTCAGCGATCGATCGGTCCATAACCGATCGATCGGTAGCTATCGCACGGTCAGAAATTTTGTATGGGGAAATTTTCCAGAGAGTGAGTTTTTGACCGGTCGATCGGTCAATAACACCGATCGTTCGGTAGGCAACCGATCGATCGGTCATAACCACCGATCGCTCGGTCGTCGTGTTTTTCAGAATTTTCATTAAGGGCTTTTTCATCTTTTGGGGGTTAAACCCTTTCTCCTTAAGGCTTACCCGAGCCTTAGGGCATCATTCACTATACTTAGAGAGATTTGGGAGATAAGAGAGAAGAGAAAAGGGTTTCCTAAACCTAGGTTGCTTTTGGAGAAGAAATCAAAGGGGTGAAGACCCTAGATCGTCCCCAAGCACGTTTTCTTCAAGATTTCAACTCAAGCTCGGGTGGGGTGCATTCTCAAAGCTAGGGCAGCCCTCACTCACGTTTTTGAAAGGGATTTCTTCCCCAACTCAAGCTTCTTTCAAGCAAAGGCTTCATCTTTCAAGTTGGAGCTTCAATCAAGGTCTCTACTAAGGATCAAGCCTTGATTCAAGGTTAGTACACCCTACTAACTTCCCCTAACAATAACCTAGTTTTTCTATGAACTATATGATTTTGCTACCATGTATTTCTCCCTTATGAAATGTATCATATTCACTAAATATAAACAAGGTGAGGAAAATGGTGTGGATGCATGGATGAGAGGTTGATTGAGGCGATGGGATGCCGAATGTATGGTGTATGAATGTGTGGTGTGAAGAATGGAAAATGGAGGATGGGCATTTTACCAATAATGAACATACCTTGATTTTTGGATGGAAAGTAGGCACTAAAAAGAAGAAGATGAACCATTAAGGAACCTTGCATGTTATGTGTTTGACAAAATGCCTAAACTAGGAATAAATGACATAAATGAAGAAAATGAAAGTAGGCCTTATGCATGTGTTCTTATGAATGATGAACTATTCAAATGCCACGTAGATTACTCAAATCCCTATATGGTTATACTGTGGATTAACTTGCTATACACTACTCTTCATGTCATATTGTCATCATGATATTACAAGTGCTACACACACCACACATGCATGCATGAAACCGGGTATTTCCAAGATTGTATTTGTATATGATGAATCAAGAACATGACAAGGAGGTTGGTAGCCCAAGGAAGGGTGCTAGCTTCTGGCTCACAAGAGAAATGGAACAAGAACATGACAAGGAGGTTGGTAGCCCAAGGAAGGGTGCTAGCCTCTGGCTCACAAGAGAAATGGAACAAGAACATGACAAGGAGGTTGGTAGCCCAAGGAAGGGTGCTAGCCTCTGGCTCACAAGAGAAATGGAACAAGAACATGACAAGGAGGTTGGTAGCCTAAGGAAGGGTGCTAGCCTCTGGCTCACAAGTATACAAGTCAAGAACAAATCAAGACATGAAATACAAGACAAGACACGACACACATACATGATTTGACCGAGACACGAAAAAGGTTTCCGAGACTTGAGTTTTACCGAGGTTTTTGCATTCATACACGCATGTCAAGATATGGCTATGTCTCTTATGCTTTCACTATTGCTTTAAATTAATATCTTGTATTGCTCACTGTTGTTATGCTTTCGCTATTGTTATGGTTAGCTAGTAGTTTGTACTCGGTGAGTATTCCATGCTCAGCCATACTTTTATGTCGGTAGGTACTGTGGATGTCCTCGACGCCGAGCCTTGGGTCGAGGAGGAGTATGTAGAGGAGAGGGAACCACCTATCCCATGGCAGTCTCAGGAGGATGGGGACTTGGATGTGTGGCCATACCTCGACTACTGTTGAGAGGAGAGGATTAGAGAGTTCCTTTTTGTATTTTGATAGGTGGGCATGTCCACCTTTACTTTGATTGTATTTGGTAAATGTTAACTTGGAATACTATTTGGAGTTATAGAAGAAAAGAAAAAGTTGGCTTATGCTTCTGCACTTATGTTTAGTTTCCGCGCTCTGATTATCATTGTATTATATTATGTTTAGCCTCTTGCATTACAGGATGGTTTGCCAGGTACACGTAGTCACCTCTAAAGTATCCCTTAACTCCTAGGGGGTATTTTGGGGCACGACAGATGATCTTCCCTTTCACGTTGTCCCCGAAGGTCACATGTCCTCCATCCTTTGGAGAGATTGAGATGAATAGATCTTCGTTCCCTGACATATGCCTTGAGCATCCACTATCCAAGAACCATCTTGTCTTGGAGGAGTTAGATTTCAAACATACCTACAAGACAAAATTTAAGTAACTCCAACATATGTTCCTCCCGGTACCCACACAGTTTTGGTTGGAACTCAAACTGATTTTTGGATGGTCTTGGGAGGGTGAGATCCTTTAGGGACCCAAATCATGTTTGGTCCTTTATGGATGGTCTTGGGAGTGTATGATCCTTTTGGGACCCAAATTTTCTTAGTTGTTTTCTTTCCATTAAAAGTAAAAAATGCATTAGAAGGTGGGTTTAATATATTGGTTGATTTTGAAAAGAAATTTTGATACTCCTTTTGTTTTGAAAAAGGGTTGTATCCAAGATCAGCCTTTCTAAAGACACATCTTTGTTGGCCCAAAAGTCTTTCAAGATTTTTTTCTCCCGTAGATAAAGTGAGCAATTTTAGTCAAGTCAATGACTTTAGCTTTTAGCTCTTCACACTCACAAGATAGTCTTTGGGGTGAATTTAAAATTCTTTTAACTTTTCATTTAAAATATTGTTTTCTGTTTCAAGAATGAGTTTTTCATTATGTAAATCATTTTTCTCTTTTAGTAAAGAGTCATTTGAGTTTGAAAGAGAAATATTGTCTTTCTTAAGTTGTTTGTTCTTTGAACTAAGTTTTAGAAATTCAATGTAGAGATCATCAAAAGCTTCTCTAATTTCTTCATAAGATAAAGAGTCATTAGGTGAAGAGTTTACCTCTTCATCTTCAAGAGCCATGGGGCAAAGGTTGGCGATCTCTTCCTCACTTGAATTATCATCCGACCCACTTCCTTCAGATTCATCCCAAGTTGCCTTCATTGCCTTTTTCTTGAATCTTTGGCCTTTCTTTGGTTGAGAACACTCGGTCTTGATGTGTCCTGGCTTTTTACATTCATAGCAAATGACTTGCTCTTTCTTGCTTGATTCTCCTTTGAACATTTCCTTGGAGAATTCTCTTTTCTAGGGCCTCTTTTTGAAGTTCTTCTTGTGCTTCAAGAACTTCTTGAACTTCCTTGCCATTAGAGTAATGTCATCATCTTCATCACTCGTTATGACCTCATGTGTCATTAGAGATCCAAGAAGTTCATCCATTGGAAGCTTGGTCAAATCCTTAGCTTCTTGGATTGTAGTGACTTTGGGACCCAACTTTTTAGGAATGAGCGAAGAACTTTCCTAACATTTTCTATATTAGAATAAACTTTACCAAGAGATTTTAGTTCATTCAAAATGTTAGTAAAGTGAGTAAATATATCACATATTGATTCATTTTTTTCTATTTTGAAAAGTTCATATTTATGAACTTACATGCTTATTTTTTCTTCTTTAGCTTGATTAGTGCCTTCATATGTGACTTGAAGTTTGTCCCATATTTCTTTGGCGGAATCACATCCAGAGATTCTATTAAACTCTTGTGGACTTAGAGCACAATATAAATTGCTAATTGCTTTAGCATTTGTTTGGATGAGTTTAATATCAGCCTCATTCCATTCATCTTCAGTTTTAGGAATTCTAATACCATCAACTACTTTATGAGGTAGGTGAAGTCCTTTGACAATAACTTTTCAGCAATCATAGTCAAGAGCTTGGATATAAACCATCATCCTGGTTTTCCAATAGTTATAGTTTTCTCCATTGAATAAAGGAGGACGGGTGGTGGATTGGCCATCTCCTAAGATAGTAGCAAATATATTTGCCATAAGGGATCTTTAACTCAAGATGGTTAAATCCCAAATAGAGCATAGAGCTCTGATACCAATTGATGCTCAGATAATAGACCCTAGAGGGGGGGGGGGGTGAATAGGGTTTATGACACTTTAAAAATTTGTTCTAAGTGGTTTTGCGGAAATAGAAATTTATCACAGCAATTACCAAATAAAAATCAAAGGTAAAAAGATAGAAAGAGAGGTAAAGATACCAGACACTAGATATGTTATCGGGGTTCAGCAACTTGCCTACATCCCTGCCTTTAAGCTTTCCTGCTTCAAGGATTTTTACATGATTCACTACTTATACTCTTCTTTTCTGGCAAAGAGCAAGCCTTACAATCCTTTTCCAAGCTTAGGAAGAACTTATTGCAATCCTTTTGATAGGCTAAGGAATAACTTCTTCAAGAGAGACTCTCTTGGATACAAGAAGACACTCTTCTCAACAAGGTGCAAGAATCCCTGATTCTTGACTTTCACTAGAAACATTAATTTGGTGAATTTGAAATCTGAATTAAAAGCTCCTAACTGAGCTAGATAAGAATGGAAATCAATGCTAACAATATCTTAAGACTGATTGGAATTGAATGCTCAAGGAGTTAGGGATTGAGTTTCAAGATTTTCAATGCAAAAACAGAGCATTGATTGCTGTAAGTTTGTGAGTGATGATTGAGCAATAAAACAGTGTTGGAATCCTTAATTTCATTAATAAATATCCTCTATATATAGATGAGCAATCAATATGGTCGTTGGGGGTGCATTTAATGCGAGCTAACCGTTATAAGATTTTCCCGTTGGCACTTGTCAACGAGTTAGTGAAAATCCAGTATGAGTCATCGACGAGTTGAGGCAGTAAGCAATTTGGAATTTACTGTCCCTCACTCGTTGCCGATTCCCTTGCACTCGTTGACGAGTTCACTGAAAATTTTTTAGTTAACTCATCTTGGTGAGACTAATTAGATAGGAAACATGCTAGGACCCTTAGACATTCAAATTAATATTATTTTAATCATTTTTAGGGCCTTAGATTGATGTTCAAATTATACTAGGTCTCCTAGGGTCTATCCAGGTAATCTTTGAGCAATTCATTCCAATGTCTTGAGGACTTTACAAGGTCCTATGACATCTAAACTAGTCTTCATTTAGAGACTATCTTGTCGTGGAGCTTGTGGAGCTTCAAAATGACTTGGCTTTATGTATTAACTTGATTCCTTGAAACTTTTCTCCAGAATTGACTAGTGCTTGGACTTTCTTTGATGACCTTGATTTGATTTAAGCTCTTCAATTCTTCATATTTTGAAGTTTGATCTTGATGGACATCTTCTCTGAAATTTCACATACTCAATGGAAATATTAGTACATCAAGAGTCATTTCATTATTGTGCTATCATTGAAACAATTTAGGGTACTTAGAGTTGTAACCTTGAGGCTAACAATTCACTTTACTTTTCTCAAACCAAGGACACGTAGAAGGCCTTAGGCCTTAACGAGAACGGTGCCAAGCACTATTCACTGCACTATTCATTGCACAGTGAACTCGGATTCTGGGGGTTCTACATCCTCCCCCTTATAAGAATTTCGTCCTCAAAATTAGGACGATACTAAATCATGCGGGGACACTTTTTCCCATATTTTACCTTGAACTCTGTCACCTAGTTATACTAAAAGACATATTAATCCTTCATCAAGCAACGCAAGACTAGGCACTTGCTTGTTGGCAAAGCACTTAGATTTTTCATATTACTGAACACCTACGAAAAGTAAGAAAACTTTCATAACTTAATATAGTGTGTTTATACACATAGGAAAAATATTGAAACATAACATTACATCATTCTTTTCAAAACAAAATTTCAATCTATTGGCATTCACGTAACATCATTAGGTGCTTGAGCACCTTGCTCTGATGTAGCGAAGGCTTGGCCATTGTTAGCTTGACGTGGCGGCTGTATAGGTTGCTGATGTAGAGCCCCAGAACTTTTTGCCATGTATTGGGACTCGTGCCAAGGCATTTTGCCTTTGTAATCTTTTTCCTTTCTATGAAATGAGGAATTTTGAACAACTTAACTTTTAAAAGGTAGTGTTCCCAAGTCGGATGTGTCGAAAAACCCGAGTTACTGAAACCATTGGCGGATCAGTCGACTTCAGGGGCAATTTAGTCAATACATAAAGTAAAAATTAGAAATTTTGAAATGTCAGGAATGTTCCTTTTTGAAAGACGAATCCAATGTAAGTTGAATAGTCAAAATCGAACAAACGAGTTGGAAGTTATGGCCAAATTACCAAGGTGTGGAAAAATGGGAGAAAACAACAAAATCTGGAGGGTGCGATCGATCGCAAGTCAGGTGCGATCGATTGCATGCAGGTGAAATGATTCCCAAACGCTCGGGGTTATATGCGATAGATGGATCCCCAGGTGCGATAGATCGCAGGGATCTGCGATCGATCGCAAGAATGTGCGATCGATCACATGCAGGGGAAAAATCAGACCAGAAAGGTTCGGGTTCATGTGTGATAGATCGCATCCAGGTGCGATCGATTGCAAGGACCTGTGATCGATCGCAGATAAGTGTGCGATCGATCGCATGCGGTAGCAGATTCTGGATTTGAGAGTCTTAAACTCTTTTCTTGTTTAGGGATCCTCATTTGAGGTATTTCTAACCTAGAGAGGAGAGAAAGAGGGGAGAAAGAAGAAGAGGATTTTGGGAAAATCCTCCAATGTGGCTTTGATTGGAGATCAAAGGGGGTTCAAACTTGAAGATTTTCAAAAAAGGATCCTTCCTCAAGCACTTAGAGTTCCTCAAACTCAAAGAGGGATTCTTCCTCAAGTTGGAACTACACACTAAGGGTGTTCTTCAACCCCAATCAAGGTCGGTACCCTACACTACCCTCCTAGTTCATAGTCTCTTTTATTTTATATTTTTCCTAAATTTCTAAACAAGATAAGGAGATGGAATGAATGGATGGTTCTGTGGACGTGAATAGGCGATTGGATGCCGTGGGTTGTGTTGTGATGATTAAAATGGGAAGGGCATTTCACCTCAATAATGAACATATGTGATGTGGATTGAATGAAGAATGATTCATGTAGAATAAAATGAAAGATTTAGGTGTTAACCAAAATACACATACCATGTGTTTGATGAAATGCCTCAATGGAGAAAATGATGATTTGTAGTGGAAATTGTATGTTTAAATGTTTATGGATTTGCTAGGGTTTATGATAGTGTGCTTACTTGCTTTCCCAAAAAATTTGAATGAATGATTACTTGCCCAAATTATTAATGTTCTGTGTATTGCGAAATCCTCAAATTGTCATATTTAATTTCAAATGAAAGTATGCACACGATCCCACGAGCACGGCATGCATGACATGTTTTATCAGTATTCTTAAGAACAAGACTTAGAGGTGGGACATATCCTACGATATGTTTCACTTCGCTTTTGACAAGAGGACAAGAACAAGCATTTCTTAGGAGGGAGTTTATGTAGAGCCCCGGACCTTTTCACATTTAATGCATGACACTTTCGTTGCCATTTTACCTTTAAAGAGGTATAATTAATAAATAAGAAGAAATTGGAAATTCCGAAACGTCAAAAATGTTCGTTTTCGAAGTACGAACCCAACGCAAGTTGAATCGTCAAAATCGGACGAACGAGTCAAAAGTTATGGCCAAAATAGTTTGGACCTGCAGACCACCGATCGCTCGGTCCATGGAGCGATCGATCGGTCCAAAACCGATCGCTCGGAGGCTATCGACTGGTCAAGATTTTTGTATGGGGAAATTTTCCAGAGAGTGAAATTTTAACCGATCGCTCGGTTATGAAACCGATCGCTCGGTTATGAAACCGATCGATCGGTAGGCAACCGATCGATCGGTCATTAACACCGATCGCTCGGTACTCGCGTTTTTGCAGAAATTTCAGGAAGGGTATTATGGTCTTTTGGTCGGTTTACTCTTACCTTAAGAGTCTTGCCCGAGCCTTTAGGGCATCATTCGACACTTAGAGAGTTTGAGAGAATAGGAGAAAGGGGAGAAGGCGATTCCAACCTAGGGTTTGTCTTTGGAAGAGAAATCAAAGGGTTTTGAGACCCTAGATCACGTCAAGTCCGGCTTTTCTCCAAGATCACGGCTCAAGCACCCGTGGGGAGTGTTCCCCAAGCTAGGGCAGCGCCTCACGGTCGTTTTTGGAAGGGGATTTCTTCCTCACTTGATCAAGTCGGTACTTCTTGCTACCCTCCTAGTTATAGTTCTTCTTTTCCTTTATTTTTCTTTGTGTTCCTTTATACATCCATGTATTATGAGATGGGTTGTGAATGGTGAATGGTGAATGGAGATGAATGTGGGCGATTGGATGCCGTGTGTATTGATGTGATGGATGAACGGGGAGGGCATTGTACCCATAATGAACATACATGTGTGATGTGAGTAAAACCCACCTAGAAAAGCATGTTGTAGGGTTAATAAATAATGAATGCACCATGTTTGATGAAATGCCAAGGTGAATAAAATGAATAATAAATTAAGAAAATGCATGTTTAAGGTTTATGGAATTTGCTAGGGTCATGATAGTGTGATTGTTCGCTTTCCCTAAATGATGTGAATACTAAATTGTTCAAATCATTGATGTTATGTGTCATGAATTACTCAAATGCCATGTTTAATTCCAAATGCAAGTATGCACACGACCTCACGAGCACGCATACATGACATGATTTACCGAGGTTTTCAAGAATGGGATTTAGAGGTGGGGCATATCCTACGATATGTTTTACCTCGCTTTTGGCAAGGACAAGACAATCACGCATTTTCATAAGAAGGGTCTCCCTTCCCTTGCAAGTGCATACATATCATAAGAAGGGTCTCCCTTCCCTCGCAAGTGCATCTCACAAGTGAATCTCACAAGTGGAAGGACAAGCATGAGCATTCTAGGAAGAAGGGTCTCCCTTCCCTCACAAGTAGTTTACTTTTCCGAGTAAGCATGACATGACATAGCATGACAAGCATGAGTATTCTAGGAAGAAGGGTCTCCCTTCCCTCACAAGTAGATTACTTTTCAGAACAAGCAAGCATGATACACGCATGGCATGACATGACACGCATGATACAAGCATGACACGGTAGACAAGGTTTCAAGCATAAAAAGGGTAATTTCAGTCAAGTCAAGTGCACAAGATTTCAAGGGTTTTACCGGCTTTTATGAATGCAACATGATGAATTATATTGCTTTACTTTATTGTCACGATATGAATCATTCCTGCTTTATGTGCGTGAATTGTTTCCTGCTTTATGTATGCTATCCGTATGCTATGACTGTTGGTTAGTGCTTAGTACCCGCTGAGTATTCCATGCTCAGCCGTACTTCTTATGTCGGCAGGTTCTGAGGGAGCTGCTACTCCATTTGATGTTTGTGCTCCTGGTCCATGGGTGGAGGAGGAGTACGTCGAGGAGCCTTTGGAGGAACCTCCCGTAGAGGGTTATCAGTAGGTGGTGTTAGATTCTGAGTGGATTAGCTGTGGGTGAGCATGAGTGATTATATCCATGTATTTTGGCGGGCATGTCCGCACTTTCTTTGTTTTGATTTCTTTGTATTAAAACTTGGACCATGTGTATATACTTAAAGGTTTGTTAGACTTCCGCTGTGTCTTATAGTTATGCTTCCGCTGTTATCCTCTATTGTATATGCTCTATGGGTGTTTTGCAGGTGGTTTGTCAAGCAAGTCATGTAAGTCATGATTTAGTCGTCCACGATTCACTCTAACTCCTAGGGTGGGTTTTGGGTCGCGACAGTTTACACTTCCCTCCCTTCCATGAGGGGTCTCCCCTCACTCACAAGTGCATTGCATGTAAGAAGGGTCTCCCTTCCCTCTCAAAGCATATCATGAAAGAAGGGTATCCCTTCCCTCTCAAGGCATCTCACAAGTGCATCTCACAAGTACATGAGCATGTTGAACTCTCAAGAAAGCACGCATGACAAGCATGATACAAGCATGACACGCATGACATGGCATGACACGCATGGCACAATAGACAAGTTTTCAAGTACGAAAATGGTATTTTAAGTCAAGTCAAGTGCACGATGTTTTTCAAGGATTTTATCGGCTTTCACGAAATGCAAGCATGATTATCAACTGCTTTACTATCGCTTGATGATATGAATCGTTCCTACTTTATATCTGTGAATTGCTTCCTGCTTTCCATATAGTTATTGTTTGCTATGATTGTTGGTTAGTATTTGGTACACGCTGAGTATTCCATGCTCAGCCGTACATTTATGTCGGCAGGTTCTGAGGGAGCCGCTGCTCCATTCGATGTTTGTGCTCCTGGCCCATGGGTGGAGGAGGAGTACGTTGAGGAGCCTGTGGAGGAACCTCAGGGTGAGGGTTACTATTAGGTTGTGGTAGATTCTGAGTGGATAGCTGTAGGTGAGTTGAGAGAGATGTATTCATGTATTTTGGCGGGCCTGTCCGCACTTTCTTTGTCTTGATTTCTTTTGTATCAAACTTGGATCACGTATGTATATACATAGAGTTTTGTTAGACTTCCGTTGTGTTTTGTTATATATTTCCCTATTATTATCCTCTATTGTATATGCTCCAGGTCTTTTGCAGGTTGTTTTGGTCAAGCAAGTCATGCAAGTCATGATGAGTCGTCCAAGATTCACTCTAACTCCTAGGGTGGGTTTCGGGTCGCGACAGAGGTGGTATCAGAGCTTAGGCATTAGGTCCTTAGGGCCACTTAGAATCTAGTTCCACAGCTTGACAAGAGGATATGCCTGGAAGCAAGTTAGGAAGGAAGTAAGTCGAAAGAGAGTCATGATTCTAAGTGTGAGACTAAATTTTAGTCTTAGTCCAAAATGGTTGCTCCAACCAAGTGCGTGTCTAGAAACGCTAGAACACTAAGTCTATTATGTATATACAGATGGTTGTGATGTGATGTATATTAGTATTATACAACTAATACAAATTGGAATTATTGTGAAATAGAAGTATGATGAATTTTGGTTCCATGTTAGACTCATGTGGTGCTATTGATCTCAGGACATTAGTCATGAGGCGGGGCACACGGGGTCGCGGACCACACACTAGGGCTTCATCTTCTTCTCGAGATGAGGGTGAGCAGCCGGACCTCTCTCAGGTTCTCAGTTCTATTGCAGAGACTTTAGCCTTACTGGCGGCTAGGCAAGCTACTCCATTGTCTGCATCACCTACTCCACCGCCTGTGGCTCCAGTACATCGTACAGCTGGGGGTGAGGCATTCAGGAGATTAAGGCCTCCATCATTCCATGGGAATGTGGACCCTCTTGCCGCGGAGGCTTGGATCCTCCAGTTGGAGAAGATCTTTGCGGTCCTCTCGCCTTCAGAGGAGGATAGAGTAGCATGGGCAGTTTTCATGCTTGAGGGTGAGGCACACCATTGGTGGTTGTCTGCCTTGAGGACTCGAGAGTTGACTATACAAGGTGAACCCTGGACTTGGGAGGAGTTCAAGGACACCTTCTACAAGAGGTATTTCCCAGTTAGAGCTCGGGAAAAGAAAGAGATAGAATTCATAAACCTAGAACAAGGTTCGATGTCGGTGGCGCAATATGAGGCCAAGTTCTCGGAGCTATCACGCTTCGTGACTCATATGATCGCTACCGAGGCGATGAAGGTGAGAAGGTTTGAGCAAGGGCTCAAGGATGTTATTATGGAGAAAGTATCGGTCTTCAGGCACACCACTTTTACTGAAGTGGTGGATAAAGCCTTGTTGGTCGAGACCAATTCTGAGGCGGTGTCCAAGAAAAGTGTAGAGCCCCGGACTTTTTCATGTTTGATGCATGGTACTTTCATAGCCAATTTGCATTTAAAGTAGTACAATTAATAAATAAGGAAGAAATTAAAATTCTGAAATGTCAGAAATGTTCCTTTTCGAAGTACGAACCCAACACAAGTTGAATCGTCAAAATCCGATGAACGAGTCAAAAGATATGGCCAAAACAATTTGGACCTACAGAGCACTGATCGCTCGGTCCATGGAGCGATCGATCGGTAGCTATCGACTGGTCAAAAAATTTGTATGGGGAAATTTTCCAGAGAGTTGATTTTTGGTCAAGAGCTCGGTCAACACACCGATCGCTCGGTAGGCAACCGATCGATCGGTCATAAACACCGATCGCTCGGTCTTCGTGTTTTTGCAGAAATTTCATTAAGGGTGTTTTCATCTTTTGGGCATTTCACCCTTTCCTATATAGGATTGCCCGAGCCTTTAGGGATCATTTACCACACTTAGAGGATATTAGAGAGGAAGAGAGAAGAGAAGGATTTTCCTAACCTAGGGTTTGATTTTTGAGAAGAAATGAAAAGGGTTTGTGAACCCTAGATCACCTCAAGCTTGGATTGCTTCAAGATTCCGATTCAAGCACGCGAGGAGGAGTTTCTCCAAGCTAGGGCAGCGCCTCACGAATCTTTTTGGAGGAGTTTTCTTCCTCATTGATCAAGGTCGGTACTTCTTGCTACCCTCCTAGTCATAGTTCTCTTTTTTCCTCCATGTTTCTTTGTTTTCCTTCATCTATACTTGTGCTAGGAGTTGGGATGTGTGGATGTCGTGAATGGAGATGGAATGGGCGATTGGATGCCAATGGTTGTGTTGTGATAATTGAAATGGGGAGGGCATTGTATCCATAATAAACACACATTTATGATGTGAGTAAACTCACCTAGAAAAGCTTGATTTAGTTTTAAAGGAATAATGAATAATGAACACACCATGTTTGATGAAATGCCAAGGTGAATAAAGTGAGTTGTAAATTAGGAAATGCATGCCTAATAAATTATGGAAATTGCTAGGACCTATGATAGTGTGTTTTCTTGCTTTCCCTAAATGATGTGAATATTGCATTGCTCAATCATTGATGTTATATGTGTTGTGAATTACCCAAATGTCATACTTAAATTTAAATGCAAGTATGTACACGATTCCCACGAGCACGGCATGCATGACATGATTTACCGAGGTTTTCAAGAACATGGATAGAGGTGGGACATATCCTACGATATGTTTTACCTCGCTTTTCACAAGAAAACAAGAACAAACATCCCACGAGGGGTCTCCCCTCACTCACAAGTGCATAGCATAAAGAAGGGCCTCCCTTCCCTCGCAAGTACATACATACTGTAACACCCCAAAATACCCCCTAGGAGTTTAGGGATATTTTAGGTGTCACACTACGTACCTATCAAACCATCCTGTAATGCACAAGATAAAATACAGTACTAACAACGATAATCAGAGCGCGGAAGCTAACATATATGCGGAAGGGTAAACAAATTTTCATTTCTTCTAATGATCCAAAATAGTATTCCAAGTTAACATAGATAGAAGACATGTCTAAGTCTAAGGTGGACAGGCCCACCTATCAAAATATCAAAATAAACAAGACCCTCTCATACTCTCCCCTCAACAGTAGTCGAGGTATGGCCACACATCGAGGTCTCGGTCCGCCTGAGATTGTAATGGAATAGCCGGCTCTCTCTCCTCTATATACTCTTCCTCGACCCAAGGCTCCTGGTCGAGGGCTCCCTCAGTACCTGCCGACATGAAAGTACGGCTGAGCATGGAATACTCAGCGAGTACAAGCTACTAGCAGACCATAACAATAATAAAAACACACAATAGTAATATCATACAAGCAGTAATAGAAACATCACAAAAGAAACAGTATAAGGCATGATACAATACAAGCATCCTGACATGCGTACATGAATGCGAAAACGCCGATAAAACTCATGCTTGAAAACCCCTGTCATGTCCCGGTATGCCTCGTAGAAATCATGTATGCGTGCATGCATGAATGCATGATCATCATCTTGTAAACCTCCATCTCGTAACTTGTGACCCAGAGGCTAGCATCCGAATCTCCCTGGGCTGCCAACCTCCTTGATATGCAATGCACTTGTGAGCCAGAGGTTAGCACCCGAATCTCCCTGGGCTGCCAACCTCCTTGATATGCAATGCACTTGTGAGCCAGAGGTTAGCACCCGAATCTCTCTGGGCTGCCAACCTCCTTGATATGCAATGCACTTGTGAGCCAGAGGTTAGCACCCGAATCTCCCTGGGCTGCCAACCTCCTTGATATGCAATCTACTTGTGAGCCAGAGTTTAGCACCCGAATGTCCCTGGGCTACCAACCTCCTTGTTATGAAATGCACTTGTGAGCCAGAGGCTAGCACCCGAATGTCCCTGGGCTACCAACCTCCTTGATATGTAATGCACTTGTGAGCCAGAGGCTAGCACCCGAATGTCCCTGGGCTGCTAACCTCCTTGATATGCAATGCACTTGTGAGCCAGAGGCTAGCACCCGAATGTCCCTGGGCTGCCAACCTCCTTGATATGCAATATTTTCTTGTTGTTTATTATATGCACATGCTCTTGAAATCTCGGTTCATGCTATCATGCGTGCTCGTGTACGTGTCCATAGTGACAATCATGATAATGGGAATAACCAAGATATGACATTACAATTCAATTCGTGATATGAACATCAGTAACATAAGTAGTTTGCATAACATTTGATCAATTTATCATTTATAAGAACGCATGCATAAAACCCATTTCTATATTCTTCATAGAGATCATTTATTCATAGTTTAGGTATTTTGTCAAACACTTTCATACATTATTCCTTAGTAGTTTATCTCCTTCTTTTAATGCATATTTTCCATTCAATCACACAATGGTAAATTTGTTATTTGTACTATGCCCATCCTCCATTTTCCAATCCACAACCCACACATCATACATCACACATTCGGCATCCAATCGCCGTATCCAACCTCCATCCAAGCATCCCTACCCTTTCTTTATCTTGTTTATATTTATTATAGATGACACATTTTACAAGGAATACAACATACTAACAGGAATCATACTTCATAAGGAAAACCTAGATTTATTGCTAGGGTAAGTTAGTAGGGTGTACTAACCTTAGATCAAGGCTTGATCCTTGGTAGAAACCTTGATTGAAGCTCCAACTTGAAAGAAGAACACCTTTGCTTGAAGGAGACTTGAGTTGGGGAAGAAACCCCTTTCAAAAACGTGCTTGGGTTGCTGCCCTAGCTTGGAGAACGCTCTCCACGAGTGCTTGAGCCGTGATCTTGGAGAAAAACCGAACTTGAAGTGATCTAGGGTCTCAAAACCCCTTTGATTCTTCTCCAAAAGCAAAACCCTAGCTTAGGAAACCCTTTCTCCTCTCTTCTAATCCCCCAAATCCTCTAAGTGTTGAGAATGAGCCCTAAAGGCTCGGGTTAAACTCTTAAGGTAAGAGTGAACCGACCAAAAGACCATAATACCCTTACTGAAATTTCTGCAAAAATACGAGTGCCGAACACGTTGAGCTGTGAATAGTGCCGAACACGTTGTGCTGTGAATAGTGCCGGACACGTTGTGCTGTGAATAGTGCCGGACACGTTGTGCTGTGAATAGTGCTGAACACGTTGTGCTGTGAATAGTGCCGAACACGTTGTGCTGTGAATAGTGCCGAACAAGTTGTGCTGTGAATAGTGCCGAGTACGTTGTGCTGTGAAGGGTGCCGAACCCGTTGTCACGTTGTGTTGTGCATAGTGCTGAGCTCGTTGTCCGTTGTCTTATGTACAACGTGCCCGTTGTGAGCTGTACAACGTACACGTTGTTTGCTGTACAACGTACACGTTGTTTGCTGTACAACGTACCCTTTGTCTGTTGCACAACGGATGCACAACGTATACGTTATCAGAGCTAGAGCTACGTTATTAGAGTATGTTGTCTATGCATTGTCTGTGCCTTATCAGAGCACGTTGTCAGAGCACGTTATCAGAGTTACGTCCTTAGTGCCTTCCGAGCTACGTCCTTAGTGCCTTCCGAGCTACGATTGCCTGGAGGTCCAGACTGTTTTGGCCATATCTTTTGACTCGTTCGTCGGATTTCGACGATTCAACTTGCGTTGGGTTCGTCTTTCGAAAACGCACATTTCTAACATTTTGGAATTTCCGATTTCTCTCTAATTTATTAATTAGACTATGAGGAAGGCCAAGTAGCTACGAAAACGGTATTCATTAAGTATAGAAAAATCCGGGGTGCTACACATACATAACATGAAGAAGGGTCTCCCTTCCCTCTCAAGTGCATTGCATAAAGAAGGGTCTCCCTTCCCTCTCAAGGCATCTCACAAGCGCATCTCACAAGTACATCTTACAAGTGTATCTCACAAGTTACATGATCACAAGTAAGCACGCATGACATGACACGATACACAAGAATCAAGCAAGATAGACAAGACGAGTTTTCAAGCACGAAAATGGTACTTTAAGTCAAGTCAAGTGCACGGTGTTTGCAAGGGTTTTATCGGTTTTTATGAAATGCAAGCATGATTATAAATTGCTTTACTTCCTTGTATGATATGAATTGTTTCCGTTTAACATATATGAATTGCTCCTAATTTATGTATTGCCATTTTTATGCTATGACTATTGGTTAGTATTTGGTACCCGCTGAGTATTCCATGCTCAGCCGTACTTCTTATGTCGGCAGGTGATAGCGGAGCGGCTGCTCCTTTTGATGTCTGTGCTCCTGGCCCATGGGTGGAGGAGGAGTACGTTGAGGAGCCGGTGGAGGAGCCTCAGGGAGAGGGTTATTATTAGGTGGTGGTAGATTCTGAGTGAATAGCTGTGGGTGAGATGAGAGATATACATTCATGTATTTTGGCGGGTCTATTTGCACTTTCTTTTGGATTTCTTTTGTGTAAACTTGGATTTGTATATACATAGAGGTTTGTTTAGACTTCCGTTGTGTTTTATGGTTATGTTTTCGCTATGATGTCCTCTATTGTATATGCTCTGTGGGTTTATGCAGGATGGTTTGTCAAGCAAGTCATGTAAGCCATGATTAGTCATCTAAAGTTCACTCTAACTCCTAGGGTGGGTTTCGGGTCGCGACAAAAATGGAATTTGCAAGAGGCCAATGTAGTAGTTCAGCACCTCCGGAGAGGCGGGCCCGGATTGGTCCTTATCAGTATACGTGGCCAGTACCACCGATGAGGCCATCTTATGCGCCTCCAGTTCCACGGCCGTACATACCTCAGGCACCACGACCTCAGGCTCTTCCAGCTCCATGGCCTGTTGCACCCCAGATAGCGAGGCATGCTCCACCTCCGACCCCTCTGACTTACACGTATGAGGCTTGCACTTCGTGTGGCAAGAGGCACCCGGTAGGAGATTGCCGAAGGGCATTGGGTGGATGTTTCCATTACGGTCGACAGGGCCACGTGATCAGGGATTGCCCTAGCCGGCATTTACCAGGCCAGTCTCAGGGTGTTAGGCCCCCAGCACGCCTAGCAGGATCATACCAGGCTTCCTCTCAGCTTGCACGTTCTACACCTCCGTCTCGCCAGGGAAGCCATTCCATTTTTGGGGGTTGAGAAGTAGAGATATCACTCGCTTTTTGGCACTAAGCCTAGCGAACCCCGAGGCAAAGGACTCTTCGACTATCCCGGTCTGAGTGAATTCTTGGACGTATTTCCAGAGGAGTTACCAGGGTTGCCTCTAGACAGGGAGATTGAGTTTGTGATCGAGCTTGCGCTAGGCACAGCTCCCATCTTTCGGGCTCCGTATAGAATGGCCCCGATTGAACTCAAAGAGTTGAAGACTTAGTTGGAGGAATTGCAAGGCCTTGGTTTCATTCAACCAAGTGCCTCACCGTGGGGTGCCCCAGTTTTTTTTGTTAAGAAGAAAGATGGCTCGATGCGAATGTGTGTCGATTACCAGCAATTGAACAAAGTCACTATAAAGTCATTACATAGAATTGATGACTTGTTCGATCAGTTGAAGGGAGAAAATTTTTTCTCTAAGATCGATCTTCGGTCGGGTTACCACCAGTTGAAGATCAAGGCCGAGGATGTGCCCAAAACTGCTTTTTGGACTCGATACAGACACTACGAGTTCTTGGTGATGCCTTTTGGTCTCACGAATGCGCTGGCAGCCTTTATGGATTTAATGAACCGGGTGTTCCGGCCATACCTGGATCGATGCGTGATCGTGTTTGTTGACGATATCTTGGTGTATTCTCAGACACGGGAAGATCACATGCGAGACCTTTGTCTTGCTTTGGAAATGCTGAGAGAGCACAAGCTATACGCCAAACTTAGCAAGTGTGAGTTTTGGTTGGAAGAGGTGGCATTCCTAGGCCACGTTGTATCCGCGGAAGGCATTTCGGTAGATCCGAAGAAGATAGAGGCAGTCATGAGTTGGGCGAGGCCCAAGAGTGTCACAGAGATACGCAGTTTGTTACAGGCTATTACAGGAGATTCGTAGAGGGTTTCTCCAGCCTTGCAGCACCGGTCACTTACCTGACAAGGAAGAATGTGAAGTTCGTATGGAGCGATAAGTGCGAGATCAGTTTCACGGAACTGAAGAAGAGGCTTACCACGGCCCCCGTCCTTACAGTGCCATCCGTACATGGTGGTTATGAGGTGTACAGTGATGCCTCACATGTTAGACTTGGGTGTGTGCTCATGGAGCACAAGAAAGTCATTGCCTATGCATCCAGGCAATTGAAGGAGCACGAAAAGAATTACCCCACGCATGACTTGGAACTTGCGGTGGTCATGTTTGCACTCATGATTTGGCGACACTACCTTTACCGGGTAGAATTCTATGTGTATACAGATCACAAGAGCCTCAAGTATCTCTTTTCCCAAAAGGAGCTGAATCTAAGGCAACGACGTTAGATGGAATTTTTGAAAGACTATGACTGCACCATCCAATACCACCTGGGCAAAGCAAACATTGTAGCGGACGCTTTGAGTAGAAGACCTCCGGGGTTGTTAGCACACATGTTGGTGCAGGAATGGAAGCTACTTAAAGATTTGGCAAATCTGGATATCATTGTGAATGACTCTGTCCATAGTCCTATCTTGGAAAATATCACGGTTCAGCCATACATTATAGATTTGATCCAAGAATCCAAGCCACGGATGCTAAATTGTTGGCTTATTGAGACAAGGAAGTTGCCAAGGGTAGTGAAGACTTTTCTCTCACTAGTTGGGGTGCTATTACGTTTAAAGGAAGGCTATGTGTTCCGGACAATGCGGATCTTCGATGAAAGATCATGGATGAAGCACATTGTTTGAAGTACACAGTGCATCCTGGGGGTACCAAGATGTACCGGAATCTTAAAAGTCATTTTTGGTGGTAGAATATGAAGAGGGATGTTGCGGAGTATGTGGCATGGTGCTTGGTGTGCCAACAGGTGAAAGCAGAACACATGCGACCTGCTGGTCTATTGTAGTCTCTTCCTATTCCCAAGTGGAAATGGGAGAACATATCCATGGATTTCATAGTTGGTTTGCCAAAGACAGCAAGGGGCTCAGATGCGAATTGGGTTGTAGTGGACCATTTGACAAAGTCCGCGCACTTCTTACCTTACCAGACTACTTTCAACTCTAGTCAGTTGGCCGCACTATATCAAGGAAGTGGTACGGCTACACGGGGTGCCAGTCAGTATTGTGTCAGATCGGGATCCAAGATTCACGTCAAGATTCTGGAAACATTTTCAGGAAGCTATGGGTTCCCGACTTGATTTCAGCACCGCCTTTCATCCACAGACAGATGGACAAACTGAGAGAGTAAACCAAGTTATCGAAGACATGCTTTGGGCGTGTATGTTGGATTTCAAGGGCAGTTGGAAAGAACACTTGCCCTTGGTTGAATTCGCCTACAATAATAGCTATCAGGCGAGCATCCAAATGGCACCATTTGAGGCCTTATATAGGCGAAGCTGTAGGTCTCCTCTCTATTGGGATGAGGTAGGAGAAATAAAGGTGTTGGGTCCGGAGTTGATCGAGCAAACTGCTAGTATAGTCAAGATCATCCGGGATTGGTTGAAAGCCGCTCAAGATCATCGAAAGAGCTATGCGGACACGCGTCGCAGGGACTTGGAATTCCAGGTTGGACATCAAGTCTTTGTGAGGGTATCTCCTAGCAAAGGAGTTATTAGATTTGGCAGGCGAGGCAAGCTTAGTCCTCGGTATGTTGGACTGTTTGAGATTATCACGAGAGTTGGTGAGGTTGCTTACAGGGTAGCTCTTCCACCTCACATGGCCGCCGTCCATAATGTGTTCCACGTGTCTATGCTTCGAAAGTACATTGCGGACCCTTCGCATGTACTTGAATTGGAACCGTTGAAAATTCGAGAAGATCTCACGTTGGTTGAAAAGCCGGTTCAAATTTTGGATCGAAGAGATCAAGTGCTTCGCAACAAGGTTATTCCTTTGGTTCTTGTGCAATGGCAGTACCATGCTCGAGAAGAAGCTACATGGGAGCGTGAAGCCGAGATCAAAGCGAAGTATCCCGAGTTGTTCGAATAGGCTTGTGTATATGGTTTGTGATTTTGTTTTGGTTTTGTAATGCATGTCCCATCCAAATTTCGAGGACGAAATTTTTGTAAGGTGGGGAGGATGTAGAGCCCCGAAAATTTTTGCCATGTATTGGGACTCGTGCTAAGGCATTTTGCCTTTGTAATCTTTTTCCTTTCTATGAAATGAGGAATTTTGAACAACTTAAGTGTTAAAAGATAGTGTTCCCAAGTCGGATGTATCGAAAAACCCGAGTTACTAAAACCATAGGTGGATCAGTCGACTTCAGGGGAAATTTAGTCAATAAATAAAGTAGAAATTGGAAATTTAGAAATGTCAGGAATCTTCATTTTCGAAAGACGAATCCAACGCAAGTTGAATCGTCAAAATCGGACAAATGAGTTGGAAGTTATGGCCAAATTACCAAGGTGTGGAAAAATGGGAGAAAACAACAAAATCTGGAGGGTACGATCGATCGCAAGTTAGGTGCGATCGATCGCATGCAGGCGAAATGAGTCCCAAACTCTCGGGGTTATATGCGATAGATAGATCCCCAGGTGCGATAGATCGCAGGGATCTGCGATCGATCGCAAGAATGTGCGATCGATCGCATGCAGGGGAAAAATCAGACCAGAAAGGTTTGGGTTCATGTGCGATAGATCGCATTCAGGTGTGATCGATCGCAAGGACCTGCGATCGATCGTAGATAAGTGTGCGATCGATCGCATGCAGTAGCAAATTCTGGATTTGAGAGTCTTAAACCCTTTTCTTGTTTAGGGATCCTCATTTGAGGTATTTCTAACCTAGAGAGGAGAGAAAGAGGGGAGAAAGAAGAAGAGGATTTTGGGGAAATCCTCCAATGTGGCTTTGATTGGAGATCAAAGGGGGTTCAAACTTGAAGATTTTTAAAGAAGGATCCTTCCTCAAGCACTTAGAGTTCCTCAAACTCAAAGAGGGATTCTTCCTCAAGTTGGAACTACACACCAAGGGTGTTCTTCAACCCCAATCAAGGTCGGTACCATACACTACCCTCCTAGTTCATAGTCTCTTTTATTTTATGTTTTCCCTAAATTTCTAAACAAGATAAGGAGATGGAATGAATGGATGGTTGTGTGGACGTGAATAGGCGATTGGATGCCGTGGGTTGTGTTGTGATGATTAAAATGGGAAGGACATTTCACCTCAATAATGAACATACGTGATGTGGATTGAACGAAGAATGATTCATGTAGAATAAAATGAAAGATTTAGGTGTTAACCAAAATACACATACCATGTGTTTGATGAAATGCCTCAATGGAGAAAATGATGATTTGTAATGGAAAATGTATGTTTAAATGTTTGTGGATTTGCTAGGGTTTATGATAGTGTGCTTACTTGCTTTCCCTAAAAATTTGAATGAATGATTACTTGCCCAAATTATTGATGTTCTGTGTATTGCGAAATCCTCAAATTGTCGTATTTAATTTCAAATGAAAGTATGCACACGATCCCATGAGCACGGCATGCATGACATGTTTTATCGGTATTCTTAAGAACAAGACTTAGAGGTGGGACATATCCTACGATATGTTTCACTTCGCTTTTGACAAGACCACAAGAACAAGCATTTCTTAGGAGGGAGTTTACACTTCCCTCCCTTCCATGAGGGGTCTCCCCTCACTCACAAGTGCATTGCTTGAAAGAAGGGTCTCCCTTCCCTCTCAAGGCATATCATGAAAGAAGGGTATCCCTTCCCTCTCAAGGCATCTCACAAGCGCATCTCACAAGTACATGAGCATGTTGAACTCCCAAGCAAGCACACATGACAAGCATGATACAAGCATGACACGCATGACATGGCATGACACGCATGGCACAATAGGCAAGTTTTCAAGTACAAAAATGGTATTTTAAGTCAAGTCAAGTGCACGATGTTTTTCAAGGATTTTATCGGCTTCATGAAATGCAAGCATGATTATCAACTGCTTTACTATCGTGTGATGATATTCTTCCTACTTTATATCTGTGAACTGCTTCGTACTTTCCATATAGTTATTGTTTGCTATGACTGTTGGTTAGTATTTGGTACACGCTGAGTATTCCATGCTCAGCCGTACATTTATGTAGGCAGGTTCTGAGGGAACCGCTGCTCCATTCGATGTCTGTGCTCCTGGCCCATTGGTGGAGGAGGAGTACATTGAGGAGCCTATGGAGGAACCTCAAGGTGAGGGTTACTATTAGGTTGTGGTAGATTCTGAGTGGATAGCTGTGGGTGAGTTGAGAGAGATGTATTCATGGATTTTGGTGGGCCTGTCCACACTTTCTTTGTCTTGATTTCTTTTGTATCAAACATGGATCACGTATGTATATACATAGAGTTTTGTTAGACTTCCGTTGTGTTTTGTTTTATGTTTCCGCTATTATTATCCTCTATTGTATATGCTCCAAGTCTTTTGCAAGTTATTTTGGTCAAGCAAGTCATGATGAGTCGTCCAAGATTCACTCTAGCTCCTAGGGTGGGTTTCGGGTCATGACAGCTGGGGCCTCGAAGCCTGAAAAGACTCCTGTTGCATGGGTAGTTGACTTGGTAGTCTTGTTCCCTGGGTTTGAGTACATGGCCGACAGCTTGAATAATCTCTAATCTAGTGCCTCATGTCACTGCAATGGTAAAATGCTCCTGTAAGAGCTCGGCAATCCCCAGTCAAGTGCTTTCCCCTACAATAACTGTAGAACTCGAACGTAGATGCAAAAGGTATTGGTTACACCTGTCAGTTGACTCGTATAGTAGTAGGGCTAGGAACTTGTGTTGCAATAGGATGGCTCTGCACCTGCGTAGGTCCAGGAGCTGTATACGGGGAAGTCCTGGCTGAGCCACTGAACTGACCTCTATGCATGACTCTCCCGAAACCGCCCTCTCTACTCCTAAGAAACTCCTCTGAGTTCTTCTCGGCGATCTTCGCCTTCCCCACAATCTCCTTCCAAGACTCCACCTAGAGTATAGAGACTCGATCCTTGATAAAGGCTTTTAGCTCATTCTCAAACTTCCTAACTCGCATTTCCTCCGTCATGATAAGGTGTGGTGCGAATTATGACAACTCAACAGACTTGGCCTCATACTTGGCCACACTCATCTCCCTTTGTACCAGAGACATGAATTCCATCTCTTTCTACTGTTGGACAATCTTGGGAAAATACTGCCCATAGAAGGCATCAAGGAATTCTTCCCAAGACCATGGCTTTCCTGTCCTGGTAGTGTCTCTATGCCTTAGTGCCGCTCTCCACCAATGATCGGCTTCGCCTTTCATCATGAAGGAATCCTAGTCTACTCTCTGCTCATCTGTGCAACGAAGAGCACGAAAGATCTTCTCAAGTTGCATAATCCATGTGTTGCGACCCAAAATACCCCCTAGGAGTTAGGGAAACTTTGACTCGTGACCGCCGTACCATACCTCCAATATGATATATAAGGCACGCATAGAAACCTGTCAGAGTACACAGACATGCATAACGGAAACGATTTACAATGCATAGCGGAAGCAAAACACAACAAACATACTCCTATTACTTGGTCCAAGTTTGAACCAACGAAATACAACTGTATGTATAAGAATCCAAAATGGTGGAGTGGACAAGTCCCACTCTCACTTAACAAAACATTGTGTCTTTCTAAGTCGATCAATAGAAGTCGAAATCATGATGCCTATCTAACGAGCCATCATCGTGATAGTGATCCATGGAATGCTCTGGGTCGAAGTACTCTTCCTCTACCCAAGGCTCCGTACCACATAAGTCGAATGGAACCCGAGCACCTACCGATGATAACAAATATTGGTTGAGTGTGGAATACTCAGCGTATACAAACTACTAACAATAAAGCAATAATAGCATAGAGATTGCGAATCATGGAGAATGAAATCCTTAAAACATGTCAAGCGTGGAAATCGTAAAAATAACACATATGATAAAATCCGAAACCAAAACCATGTGAGTCATGCGATAATCATAGCCTTGTGAGTTCTTAGAGTTCCTTAGAGTTGTTTATGATCCTTTTGAGACATAGAGCAATACCATAGAGCATAACCATAGAGCCAATACCATAGAGATCTTAGAGCATTTCATTTATGTTCCTTTCGAGCTTGTGAGATGATCTTAGACATTATCATAGAGTTCTTGTGAGTGGATTATGATCCTTTTGAGCTTGTGAACCGATCTTAGAGATATCATAGAGTTGCTTAGAATCATTCATAAAAGTCACTTATTCAAAATCCTTTTTCGTACTTTGAAAAATCCATGGAAAAACCTCGATTCATGCTAGACATGTGAACATATGAGCATATGAGAAAGATAACATGTTTTAACATCCAAAAACCCTTAGAGGCATTTACACAAACACATAGAGTGCATAATAGTGATAGCTTACATCAAAGTATAAAAACAACCTCTTCACACCTTAACAAATCAAAGCTTATAGTATAGAATGAGAAGAATAACATATGGTAACTAGTAGTATCACTAGATTGGGAGTAGAGTGTATCTAACTTGGTGAAATCAATGATTTTGATTCCAAAAGCTTGGAACAAGTGATAACCTTGAGTTCTTGGTTGAAAGCCAACAAAAGGAAGGAAGGATCTTGATCTCCCTTCAAGCTTGAGCAACACCTAGCTTCTCTCCTTCTTCTCCTCTTAAATCTCTCTTAAAATAATGCACAAAGGGTTTCTGAAATCCTAAAGCATGAACAAGCCCTTATATAGGCCCAGGGGTAGTGGCTAAAGACTTAAAAACCCTTAATGAAGAAAATCTGCGTATGACCGATCGATTGGTGGTACAGACCGAGCAATCGGTGGCTGACCGAGTGATCGGTGGTTTCAACCGAGCGATCGGTTGAAAACACCCTCTCTGGAATTTTTTCCCATAGAGATTAGTTAACCATTCGATAGTTACCAAGCGATCGGTTTAAGACCGGTCGATCGGAGGTTATCACCGAGCGATAGGTGACCCCTGTTTTGCTATAAAACCCTATTTTCACTACTTGGATCTTCTCCAATCCCATTTCCAACACCTTTTATACTTTAAACACACTCCCTAAGGATATGTAGACCTATTAAAACATGCACGCCATAAATCCAAACACGTATATTAACATAAGGCCCATTAGTGTACAAAACCACACTTGAGCATTATTCACTACTTAGTGAAACAAAGATTTAGGGTTCTACACCATGCCTCTGCAACCATGGGGTCTGAAATTCCATAAAAGGTAGGGGGATGGAGTCTTCAAAATGCCTCGAGTCTCGAAGTATGATGTGTAGGAGGTGGATGCACCAATGCAGTGGCAGCAGTAGGTTGTTTGGCTGCTTGCATGGTTATGGTTTCAACCATACTATTTAGCAAATGAGATATGTCAGGTTGTTCATCACCCGATGGAGCATTACCTCAATTTCTCCTAGTACGGTCACCGCGATCCCGATTGCCACGTCTCATGATTGAATCCTGAGAACAATAGCAAGGCATGAGTCTAACTTGGAAACCAACTTATCTCGACCCCGATTTCAACAATCACCTAATGTTTATAGATACATAATAATACCCAGAAGTATATAATAAGTAATATCAACATACAATCAATGTTTCCTAGCGTACGACACCTAGTTCGATTGAAATTTCAATCGGTTTTGACTAACAATAATTTGTTAGTCTACACTTAAGAGCAATAACAAATCCTAAGTATAACTTGAATCAAGCTCCTATATAAGCGTATCGTATATATCCAAGTATACATACAATAGTATAATCATACAACTGGTTTTAGCTAAGTTCTCACGCTCGTTTTAAGGTATTAAATTAATGAGTAGTTTATCCATTTGACTTATTTAAGCAAATTCTTTTGAATCTTTGTGATAGGTATGCTACTTCTAAGATCGACATGATGCTTGCAAGATGTGTGAAATGAATGCTATGTATGATGCCCATGCTTAGTATGATGCTCATGATATGGATGAAAGTGCATGATGCTTATGCCATGTATGAAGTGCATGCTATGGATGATGCTTATAAGATGCATGAGATGCATGATATGCATGATTGTCCTTAGAGTTATAATGTATTTATCATTTTGGACTGAGCATTTGGGTCTAGAACATGTTGCAGAATGAACGCGCATCTGTATCTAGAACTTTTGGACTGAGCACTGAGTCTATAACGTGCTACAGAATTAACGCGCATCTGTATCTAGAACTTTTGGACTGAGCACTGATTCTATAACGTGCTACAGAATTAACGCGCATCTGTATCTAGAAACTTGCATCAAACATCCATGAGCTTGTCCAAAATTATTTTTTCTTATCATTTCCTTTCAGGGTCCCTACTAGTCATGGGTATGCATGAACTCATATCGGCTTATCACTTGTGCTTGTTTGTGATAGAAGATGTATAAGCACACCGATGAAATGACACAGAATACATTTGATAGTACATATATTTTAACCAAAGTCCATAGTTCCGTAAAGACTCTAAATCTACTAAACTGGTAAGATGGAATCGAACCGATAGTCTCACTCGGGAGACAATTCCCTATTTGAAAAATCACTCGGTGAACCCCAAATAAAATATTCGAGTTGAGAACTCACAAACCCAAGGGGGGATGGCTAGCTTTCCCTATAATTCTTTCTACCCTTTTTAAGATTTAATAATTAAATTATTAACTAATTGAAAATAATAATCAAGTGCGGAAGGAAAACAAGCAAACCACAACACAAGGTTTTTTATGTGGAAACCCTTCCGGGAAAAACCACGGGACCTAGTCCAGCAAAGAGATATCACTAAGACAAAGTCAACAAGAACTTACAAGACTCGAACTTGACTCCTTCGGACTCGACACTACGATCCTTCAGTTCTTAGTCCTCCACGCCTCAAAAAGTCATCACGTACCCGCAAGTCCCGTGATCAACCGCAATCGCTCGTACTTCTCTTAGATCTCCACAACAACCACGATCCTTCTCGGATCGATCTCCTTCTACGAAGGCTCCGGATCACAAACACCGGCGAAAGACACACACGTGTCGGGATTATCAAATTAATTTTCTAACAATCTCTAGAGGGATCTTAAAACCATGAAGATCACACAATGCAAGAGCTAAGAATAGAAAAGTTATTCTTGCATTCTCTAGAGAGGTTGTGAGAGGAGGGATCAACCATAATCAATGAAGAATAAAAGTGTAGCACCCCGGACTTTTTCATCTTTAATGAATGGCACTTTCATAGCTAATTGGCCGTTTTCGTAGTCTAATTAATAAATAAGGGAGAAATTGGAAATTCCAAAAGGTTAGAAATGTGCGTTTTCGAAAGACGAACCCAACGCAAGTTGAATCGTCGAAATCCGACGAGCGAGTCAAAAGATATGGTCAAAACAGTCCAGACATACAGAGCACCGATCGCTTGGTCCAGTCAGTGATCGATCGGTCCATAACCGATCGATCGGTAGCTATCGCACGGTCAGAAATTTTGTATGGGGAAATTTTTCCAGAGAGTGAGTTTTTGACCGATCGATCGGTCATAAACACCGATCGCTCGGTAGGCAACCGATCGATCGGTCATAACCACCGATCGCTCGGTCTTCGCGTTTTTGCAGAAATTTCAGTAAGGGCTTTATCGTCTTTTGGGGGTTAAACCCTTTCTCCTTAAGGCTTGCCCGAGCCTTAGGGCATCATTCACTATACTTAGAGAGATTTGGGAGATAAGAGAGAAGAGAAAAGGGTTTCCTAAACCTAGGTTGCTTTTGGAGAAGAAATCAAAGGGGTGAAGACCCTAGATCGTCCCCAAGCACGTTTTCTTCAAGATTTCAACTCAAGCTCGTGTGGAGGTGCATTCTCCAAGCTAGGGCAGCACTCACTCACGTTTTGAAAGAGGTTTCTTCCCCCAACTCAAGTCCCCTTCAAGCAAAGGCTTCCTCCTTCCAAATAGAGCTTCTATTTCAAGGTTTCTTCAAGATCAAACCTTGATCTAAGGTTAGTACACCCTACTAACTTTCCCTAGCAATAACCTAGGTTTTCTAGTGTAAATGGTGATTATATATATTATGCTTTTCCTTCCCTATGCATTGTATTAACTCAACAAATATAAACAAGATAAGGGGAATGGAATAAATGTGTGGATGGGATGTCGATTGAGGCGATTGGATGTCGTATGGACGTTGTGTGATGTGTGAAAAGGAAAATGGAAGATGGGCACTTTACAAATAACGAATGTACTTTGATGTCTTGATGAAAAATACGCACTAAATAAAGGAAATGGAAGGACTAAGAAATGTGGCCCACCGGGTGTTTGATAAAATGACTAAACAAGGGATAAATGGACTTAATGAAGAAAATGGAAATAGAAATTGTGTAAATGTTCTTATAAATGATAAATTGCTCAAATGTGCTATATGTTGCCTAAATTTTCATACCACTATTTTAAGGATTGAAATGCCATAGTCATGTGATCCGCCCATTCAAGTATGTCATCATGATTACCACTATTGACAAGCACACAAGCACGCATGCATGCATGAAACCGGGTTTTTCCAAGATTGTATTTGTATATGAAATGAATCAAGAACATGACAAGGAGGTTGGTAGCCCCAGGAAGGGTGCTAGCCTCTGGCTCACAAGTGAAATGCAAGAGAGAACATGACAAGGAGGTTGGTAGCCCAAGGAAGGGTGCTAGCCTCTGGCTCACAAGAGAAATGAATCAAGAACATGACAAGGAGGTTGGTAGCCCAAGGAAGGGTGCTAGCCTCTGGCTCACAAGAGAAACGGAACAAGAACATGACAAGGAGGTTGGTAGCCCAAGGAAGGGTGCTAGCCTCTGGCTCACAAGTATACAAGTCAAGAACAAATCAAGACATGAAATACAAGACAAGACACGATACACATACATGATTTGACCGAGACACGAAAAAGATTTCCGAGACATGAGTTTTACCGAGGTTTTTGCATTCATATACGCATGTCAAGATATGGCTATGTATCTTATGCTTTCACTATTGCTTTAAATTAATATCTTGTATTGCTCACTGTTGTTATGCGTTCGTTATTGTTATGGTTAGCTAGTAGTTTGTACTCGCTGAGTATTCCATGCTCAGCCGTACTTTTATGTCGGCAGGTACCGTGGATGTCCTCGACCCCGAGCCTTGGGTCGAGGAGGAGTATGTAGAGGAGAGGGAGCCACCTATCCCATGGCAGTCTCAAGAGGATGGGGACTTGGATGTGTGGCCATACCTCGACTACTGTTGAGAGGAGAGTGTTAGAGAGTTCCTTTTTGTATTTTGATAGGTGGGCATGTCCACCTTTACCTTGATTGTATTTAGTATATGTTAACTTGGAATACTATATGGAGTAATAGAATAAAAGAAAAAGTTGGCTTATGCTTCCGCACTTATGTTTAGTTTCCGCGCTCTGATTATCATTGTATTATATTATGTTTAGCCTCTTGCATTACAGGATGGTTTGACAGGTACACGTAGTCACCTCTAAAGTATCCCTTAACTCCTAGGGGGTATTTTGGGGCGTGACAAAAAGAAACCCTAGGAGAGAGTTCTCCAGCCTCTACTCTCACAAACTAATAAGATCTCTATGAATTAGGTCAATAGAATTCGTATTTATAGATTCCAAAGAGATTGCATGTGAATAGAACTCTTATTTAGCAAGGATGGATCTATCCATGGTGTGGACGGATCTATCCATTGCCCACGGATCTATCCGTCATCACCAAGGATAGATCCTTCAAAGTCTATTCATGTAAGCACCGATCTATCCAAGTTAGCACCGATCTATCTATCACACCAAGGATAGATCTATCCATATGTTGATCGATCTATCCGTCATTACCAAGGATAGATCCTTCAAAACACAACTCTCTGGAAAAAATCCTCATACATATTTTTTCACCACCGATCTATCCAACATGGAGAAGGATAGATCCTTCATTCCATACTTAGCCAATTTCGAATGACTTGAATACAATAACTTTTTTATGGAATTATACTAACCTCCTAGGTTGATAAAAAGGTGTTCTAAGTCAAAAACCAACTGAGGTAATGGGTCACTAAGTCACTTACCTTCCTAGATCCGGAGGTGATACTTGATGTAGATTTCTTCTCTTTTCTTTGGCTTTTTGAAGCTTTACCAAGTATGACAAGTTGACTTAAAAATGACTCCACTTAGACTTACGTTTTGATACATAATTAGCCAATATATTTTGGACTTACAATCTCCCCCTTTGGCAATTCTGTGTCAAAACTCCTAGACAAACATATAAAGGACGGACTTCTAAAAACTGATTCATAAAAGGAAAGATTAACTTTACATGACTCAAAAAATAAAATTATATGACGTAACCATTTACAAATGACTCATCAAACTTCTCATGCAATTCAATGTCGAAGTCAGCAACCTGTTATCTACACATGCTAAAAACAAAGAATACCTGTGAAGCATGGAGAAATAGATATAAAACATAATAATCCATAGGCCATAGGCAGACTTAAGTATGCTCAAAACTTCTCCCCCTTTTTGGCACAAAATGCCAAAGGTAGATAGGAAGCCAATATCACAATAGATATACCAATTAATCACATATGTAATATCAAAGCAACCACAATACAAACAAGCAACTGTAGACAATGAGGGGACTTTAGAGCGGAGAACAAGGTATAGTAATATAAAGCAAAAACTCCCCCTCAACACCACAACTTGATCTTCTCCCCCTAAGATCAAGGACACCACCTAAAGGACAGAGCAACTCATACTAGAAAGGCCCATGCCAACAAAAAAGAAAAAACAAAAAATAATAAACTAAAAAATATCATGTGTCACACAAACATGCATTATAAGCATTCCAAGCAATAGTAATTTAAAATTACTAGGCCAAGGAAAAAACATGATTAGTTAGACCAACTGAGGATAAGCATCTAACTAAATCTCGCGGAATGCTAAAGCATAACCAATTCACTTAGTCACAATTAGTGAACAGTTCAAAAGTGAAGCTTTGTGTGTAGTGGTGGTCTGACTAGATACTAAATCAAGGTTTCTTTCCCTTTCTAAGGATATGACATTAACCACTAAGGGGACTCCTAGAGACTCAAATCTAAGAAGTCAAACCTAGTTAGATCCAATTATGCTAATTTTTTTATTTTATTTTTACATTTTAGTGCACCTTTATCCATTTTGATTTGACCTAATATTTTTATTTTACTTTGGTCAAAAACATCCTCACTATTTTGATGTTCTTTTTCTGAACATATCTTTTCATGCAATATTGGCTTTCACACTATCCAGGTAGGTAGCTCTTCTCTATTGGCAGTAGGGGCTTTTACTCTTGCAACTCAGAAAGATACCTAACTTGTTGAAATAGGTAGTCATTACTACTATTTGCACCCAATAGTAGCTTTCACACTAGCCTAGTAGGTAGCCCTTTTTATTGCAACAATTTTTTTCTCATGGAGGATACACAAAATGGAGATGACTAACTATATGGTCAATCTAGACAGGTCATCCTAGGTCACACTTTATGGATAAGTCATACACCTACAGATTAAGAAATAGACATCTCAACAGAATCAGTCAGAGTGCATGTGATAGTGCAAAACATACACACATGGATAAGTCTCTAACCGTGCAAGATAAAACTAGTCTAATTTTCAGCCTAACCAAGAGACTATGAAGGTAATATATCCTCAATCAGCAACAAACTCATGTTCAACCTTAGACAAGTATAGAAATAAAGATCACACAAGGAATGCAAATCATGCAAGTCTTACAAGGGCAACATGACAAAAATCTTTTTGGATTTTATAGTTTTTCAATGTTTTTGAGATTTTTCAAAATAAATAAAACAGAAAAATAGACCATAGCTAATAAAAACTAGTAAAAAGAAAAAACTACTAGTATACACAAACTTCATAGTACTAGGATAAGATAGAACACTAACAGTACACCCTAGGCTATGACAGACACAGGCTAAGTGAAGCCCTTTAGGTCTTCTTTTCTCACCCAAACAGTTTTAGCAGTTTGATTGACCCTTTGGTCTCTAACCGTTTTAGTTGAGGTAGGTATGACCTTTTGCCTCTTCCTCCTGTTCCTCCTATTCCAAGATTGAGTCCTAGAATTATGGCGGGCATTATGGTTCTCCCTGTTACCTCTTTTATTTCTAGCATAAGGAGTGTCATGACCATGCCACTGTCTAGAGTTATTATAGATATTCAATATACCATCATTTAACTTCCTAGACATCTCCACTAGGATATCAACTCTCCTTTGAAGATTCCCATTAAAATTGATTTGGTTCCTAGAATCATGATTCGGCATTCTTCGAAGTTTAGGACATCGAGGCCTAATATGACCCTTCACTCCACATTTATGACATGTAGGAATGAATTTCTGAGTAGAATGGTCTTTCCTATTCTCAGGAGGGTGCCTTTTATCACCAGGCTCAGTGTTCGAGGTGGATGAAGTTCCCTTCTCATCTCCACACCTCGGATTTTGCTTAAGATCAGCCAACTTGATTTCAAGACTTGTCTTTTCATCAAGACAAACATACAAATCAGATTCAAGAAGCCGAGTCTTGACAAGGAGGGAAGCCTTCTCTTCCTCAAGTTGAGACACAAGAGCTTTCAATCTAGAAGTCACTTGGTCTAAGGCATATCTTTCCTTTTCAATAAATTTAACCATTTTGGTCAAGGAAATCTGACCCTTTTTCAACTTTAGGCATTCCTGAAACAACTCATCATAGGCTGTCCCGAGATTTTCCTCAGAATTCGAGTCATTTTGACTCTCTTCATCATCCTCACCATCAATATGGTGTTGGTTACTCACACTTAAATTTGTAGAAGATTCTTCAATCCCATTTATGGAAGTAGTGAAGGCCATGTAATTCCTAATCTTCTCAGAAGAAGAACTATTCGATTCTTCAGATTCAGATTCACTATCATCCATTGCCTTGCTCATAGATTTCTTCTCATTTGAGCAATCAGCAGCAATATGGCCGAAGCCTTGACATTCATAGCATTGAAGGCCTTGGGATTTACTGTCCACACTTTTAACATGTTTCTTATATTCATAGTGTTTGGACTTAGGCTTTTCAAAAGATCTTTGTCCATTCGGATTAAATCTTTTATTGAATTTCAGAAATTTTCTGAATTTCTTTGAAAGCAAAGCCATATCTTCTACATCCTCCTCAGAGTGACTATCTGAACCATCTATAGATTCCTTGACAGATTTCAAGGCAATTGATTTTGGTTTCTTAGATGGGTGCAGATTTAACTCATAAGTCTGGAGAGAACCAACCAACTCTTCAATTTTGAGAGCATCAATATTTTTGCTCTCTTCGATGGCGGTAACTTTTGATCTAAATCTCTCAGGCAGAGATCTCAAGATCTTCCTAACAATTTTGGACTCAGATATACTTTCTCCTAGGTTAAAACATGAATTAACAATATCACTCAGATCAGCATAAAAACCATCAAAAGTTTCATTGTCATTCATTCTCAAATTTTCAAATTTAGAAGTAAGCATTTGAAGTTTGGAGATCTTGACTGTTGTAGTCCCTTCATGGGTAAGTTTAAGAATGTCCCATGCATCCTTCGAAGTGTCACATTTAGAAATACGCCGAAATTCTTCGGGTGTGACAGCAGTGAAGATTGCATTTAGACCCTTATTGTTCCATCTACAACTTTCAAGTTCTACAGTGGTCCAGTTAGTAGAAGGTTTAAGGACGATTTGATTATCTATGGTCGTTGTTGGAGAGGTCTAACCTTGTTCAACAGAGATCCATACTCTCTCATCCAAGGATTTTAGAAAGGCTCTCATACGTGCTTTCCAATAGGCATAATTGTTCCTATCAAAAAATGGGGACAAGAGATGGATCCTCCTTCCTTTTGGAGATTCATATTCACCGAATATAGAATGAGATCGCACTAATAAATTAGTGAACCCGCTCTGATACCAATTGAAAAATCACTCGGTGAACCCCAAATAAAATATTCGAGTTGAGAACTCACAAACCCAAGGGGGTATGGCTAGCTTTCCCTATAATTCTTTCTACCCTTTTTAAGATTTAATAATTAAATTATTAACTAAGGGAAAATAATAATCAAGTGCGGAAAAGGAAAACAAGCAAACCACAACACAAGGTTTTTTATGTGGAAACCCTTCTGGGAAAAACCACGGGACCTAGTCCAGCAAAGAGATATCACTAAGACAAAGTCAACAAGAACTTACAAGACTCGAACTTGACTCCTTCGGACTCGACACTACGATCCTTCAGTTCCTAGTCCTCCATGCCTCGAAAAGTCATCACGTACCCGCAAGTCTCGTGATCAACCGCAGTCGCTCGTACTTCTCTTAGATCTCCACAACAACCACGATCCTTCTCAGATCGATCTCCTTCTACGAAGGCTCCGGATCACAAACATCGGCGAAAGACACACACGTGTCGGGATTATCAAATTAATTTTCTAACAATCTCTAGAGGGATCTTAAAACCATGAAGATCACACAATGCAAGAGCTAAGAATAGAAAAGTTATTCTTGCATTCTCTAGAGAGGTTGTGAGAGGAGGGATCAACCATAATCAATGAAGAATAAAAGAAACCCTAGGAGAGAGTTCTCCAGCCTCTACTCTCAAACTAATAAGATCTCTACGAATTAGGTCAATAGAATTCGTATTTATAGATTCCAAAGAGATTGCATGTGAATAGAACTCTTATTTAGCAAGGATGGATCTATCCATGGTGTGGACGGATCTATCCATTTCTCACGGATCTATCCGTCATCACCAAGGATAGATCCTTCAAAGTCTATTCATGAAAGCACCGATCTATCTATCACACCAAGGATAGATCTATCCATATGTTGATCGATCTATCCGTCATTACCAAGGATAGATCCTTCAAAACATAACTCTCTGGAAAAAATCCTCATACATATTTTTTCACCACCGATCTATCCAACATGGAGAAGGATAGATCCTTCATTCCATACTTAGCCAATTTCGAATATTTCGAATGACTTGAATACAATAACTTTTTTATGGAATTATACTAACCTCCTAGGTTGATAAAAAGGTGTTCTAAGTCAAAAACCAACCTAGGTAATGGGTCACTAAGTCACTTACCTTCCTAGATCCGGAGGTGATACTTGATGTAGATTTCTTCTCTTTTCTTCGGCTTTTTGAAGCTTTACCAAGTATGACAAGTTGACTTAAAAATGACTCCACTTAGACTTACATTTTGATACATAATTAGCCAAGATATTTTGGACTTACACTATTGAAACCTAATAACACAAGGCATGACAAGGACACACCAATCCCTTGTCAACCCTCCCCTGGGATAGACTTAAGCCTAAGTACCACCGCAACTCATGAGTGTAATTGGAAACCCGTTAATCAAGCATATGTTTTCACTCCGCATCTATCATATAGTATGCACACAACACATAGCATATAATACCACATAACAATACAACACGCAATAGTGTAAGTATATATAAAATTTTAGGTTTTCCTAGCGAAATAGACAATAACTTCGAGTGAACTCACCTGTTATAGACAAAGACTAAATGATTAGTCTATACTTGGAATACGACTCATGAGATGAACTGTAGAGCCCCGGAATTTGAGTTCATTGTTCATGTGAATAGTGCCCTTACATGATATGTGTAAAGGCCTAAGGCCTTCCTTGGTGTTCCGGTTATTATGATGAGTCAAGTGAGTAGGTACATGTTTTGAGTCTTAAAGAGAGAGTATAAATATAATCTAAGTGGGTAAAAGAAATGTAGCACCCCAGACTTTTTCATCTTTAATGAATACCACCTTCGTAGCTAACTGGCCGTCTTTATAGTCTAATTAATAAATAAGGGAGAAATCGGAAATTCCGAAACGTCAGAAATGTGCGTTTTCGAAAGACGAACCCAACGCAAGTTGAATCGTCGAAATCCGACGAGCGAGTCAAAAGATATGGTCAAAACAGTCCAGACATACAGAGAACCGATCGCTCGGTCCAGTCAGCGATCGATCGGTCCATAACCGATTGATCGGTAGCTATCGCGCGGTCAGAAATTTTGTATGGGGAAATTTTCCAGAGAGTGAGTTTTTGACCGGTCGATCGGTCATAAACACCGATCGCTCGGTAGGCAACCGATCGATCGGTCATAACCACCGATCGCTCGGTCTTCGCGTTTTTGCAGAAATTTCAGTAAGGGCTTTATCGTCTTTTGGGGGTTAAACCCTTTCTCCTTAAGGCTTGCCCGAGCCTTTAGGGCTTCATTCACAACACTTAAGGGATTTTGAGAGATAGAGAGAGAGGAGAAGGGGATTTGCAAATAGGGTTTTCCATTGGAGAAGAAATCAAAGGGGTGAAGACCCTAGATCGTCCCCAAGCACATTTTCTTCAAGATTTCAACTCAAGCTCGTGTGGGGTTCCATTCTCCAAGCTAGGGCAGCAACCCAAGCACGTTTTGAAAGGGGTTTCTTCCCCAACTCAAGTCTCCTTCAAGCAAAGGTGTTCTTCCTTCAAGTTGGAGCTTCAATCAAGGTTTCTTCAAGATCAAACCTTGATCTAAGGTTAGTACACTCTACTAACTTCCCTTAGCAATAATCTAGATTTTTTATTGTGAAATGTGACTCTTGATAGTATGTTTTCTTCCTTACAAAATGTATCATCTTCACTAAAAATAAACAAGATAAGAAAAAGGTATGGATGTGTGGATGGGATGTCGATTGAGGCGATTGGATGCCGTATGGATGTTGTGTGATGTGTGAAAAGGAAAATGGAAGATGGGCACTTTACAAATAACGAATGTACCTTAATGTCTTGATGAAAAATACGCACCAAATAAGGGAAATAGAAGGACTAAGAAATGTGGCCCACCGGGTGTTTGATAAAATGACTAAACAAGGGATAAATGGACTTAATGAAGAAAATGGAAATAGAAATTGTGTAAATGTTCTTAGAAATGATAAATTGCTCAAATGTGCTATATGTTGCCTAAATTTTCATACCTCTATGTTAAGGATTGAAATGCCATAGTCATGTGATCCGCCCATTCAAGTATGTCATCATGATTACCACTATTGACAAGCACACAAGCACGCATGCATGCATGAAACCGGGTTTTCCAAGATTGTATTTGTATATGAAATGAAACAAGAACATGACAAGGAGGTTGGTAGCCCCAGGAAGGGTGCTAGCCTCTGGCTCACAAGTGAAATGAAACAAGAACATGACAAGGAGGTTGGTAGCCCCAGGAAGGGTGCTAGCCTCTGGCTCACAAGTGAAATGAAACAAGAACATGACAAGGAGGTTGGTAGCCCCAGGAAGGGTGCTAGCCTCTGGCTCACAAGTGAAATGAAACAAGAACATGACAAGGAGGTTGGTAGCCCAAGGAAGGGTGCTACCCTCTGGCTCACAAGTGAAATGAAACAAGAACATGACAAGGAGGTTGGTAGCCCCAGGAAGGGTGCTAGCCTCTGGCTCACAAGAGAAATGGAACAAGAACATGACAAGGAGGTTGGTAGCCCCAGGAAGGGTGCTAGCCTCTGGCTCACAAGAGAAATGGAACAAGAACATGACAAGGAGGTTGGTAGCCCCAGGAAGGGTGCTAGCCTCTGGCTCACAAGAGAAATGAATCAAGAACATGACAAGGAGGTTGGTAGCCCCAGGAAGGGTGCTAGCCTCTGGCTCACAAGTGAAATGAAACAAGAACATGACAAGGAGGTTGGTAGCCCAAGGAAGGGTACTAGCCTCTGGCTCACAAGAGAAATGGAACAAGAACATGACAAGGAGGTTGGTAGCCCAAGGAAGGGTGCTAGTCTCTGGCTCACAAGTATACAAGTCAAGAACAAATCAAGACATGAAATACAAGACAAGACACGATACACATACATGATTTGACCGAGACACGAAAAGGGTTTCCGAGACATGAGTTTTACCGAGGTTTTTGCATTCATACACGCATGTCAAGATATGGCTATGTATCTTATGCTTTTACTATTGCTTTAAATTAATATCTTGTATTGCTCACTGTTGTTATGCTTTCGCTATTGTTATGGTTAGCTAGTAGTTTGTACTCGCTGAGTATTCCATGCTCAGCCGTACTTTTATGTCGGCAGGTACTGTGGATGTCCTCGACCCCGAGCCTTGGGTCGAGGAGGAGTATGTAGAGGAGAGGGAGCCACCTATCCCATGGCAGTCTCAAGAGGATGGGGACTTGGATGTGTGGCCATACCTCGACTACTGTTGAGAGGAGAGTGTTAGAGAATTCCTTTTTGTATTTTGATAGGTGGGCATGTCCACCTTTACTTTGATTGTATTTAGTATATGTTAACTTGGAATACTATATGGAGTAATAGAAGAAAAGAAAAAGTTGGCTTATGCTTCCGCACTTATGTTTAGTTCCGCGCTCTGATTTTCATTGTATTATATTGAGTTTAGCCTCTTGCATTACAGGATGGTTTGACAGGTACACGTAGTCACCTCTAAAGTATCCCTTAACTCCTAGGGGGTATTTTGGGGCGTGACAAGAAAGGGGTATAAAATGCCCTAAGTGTTTAATGAGTTATAAGTGAATAGTGCGGTGAATAGTGCTAGTACGCAAGGCATAAAGAGGCCAGGGCATATCATGCATGTCGGTGTGAATTTAATGATCACCGAGGTGGGTTAGAAACCTATGAGAAAAAATTTATGAGGTGTGAGTGGGGTCTTGGAACCGAGGGAAAAGAGTGTGAAAGCACTCAAAGTGTTCTAGGTGGTGAAGAGGCCTGTTTTGGACATTTCCCTCAAATTCAAGAAGCTCTAGTTTGATCACCGATGATCGGAATTGAGTGATTCCTGAATTTATGAAAAGGTATTAGAACCCTCTTCAAGGTTCATGTTGATCACTTTTCCTGATTTTGAGTCGGGATTGAGTCAAAAGTCCGATTTCCAAAGTCGGGATTGTTGAAAATCTGGGCTGTCGAAACCTATTTAAAGACTAGTCAGCTTTGGAGCCATTTTTGGTAAAGTAAAACTCAAAATTTGGAGTTGTACAAAACATGAATGTTGTTCCCACTCAAAAGAAGAATCCAATACAAGTTGAATCGTCAAAATTGGACCATTGAGTCAAAAGTTATGATCGATTTACCAAAGGGCATTTTTGCAGACAAACTCGCTCGAGCGAGATCCAAACCCGCTCGAGCAAGATTGACCAAAGCAACCTGCTCGAGCGAGATGGAAGCCCGCTCGAGTGAGATTGCACAGACACATTTTTTTAAGGGTTTTTCTCAACCCAAACACATATATATACCCCATTTTTGGGGGACCAAGGTTTCTAACACCTAGAGAAGGATATTTTGAGAGAAAAAGGAGGAAACTTAGGGTTCCAAAAGGGGGCTTTGTAGTAGATCAAAGAGGAGCTTGAATCATCACTTCCCAAGCTTCCTCAAGCTTGGATCCCATCCTCACATGCCATTGGAGCTTGGATCTTCATCCACAAGCTTGGGTTTCACATCTACAAGCTTCCTCAAGCTTAGATCTCGTCCTCACACGCCATTGGAGCTTGGATCTTCATCCACAAGCTTGGGCTTCACTTCTACAACCTTCCTTAAGCTTCTTCAGGTATTGGATCAAGGGGATTTCATCCCAAAAGATAGATACACTCTACTAGGTTCTAATTTCATAAACCATTATTGATAAATATGATTTTCTTGACAAATATAGATATAGATAGCCTTATACTTGTGTAAATCAACTTTCCTAGCCATTGATTTCATGGATCCCTTTCTATATCAAGATAAAATCCTATGAATGATGATGTGAGTTAAATGTGATGATGCTATGCTTTCAACCAACAAATAAAAGACGGTATTTATTGAGATGTTTTATATGTTAGTATCCAAAGATGAAAAGCATGTTAAAAGCCACAAGTTTTGGGAAAAACAAGTAGAAAAACCTAATTTTCAATGTGATTGGATGATGTAATGTTATTGTATATGGATTATTGTGATGGGTGAATTATGTTAAGCATTAGCCATATGATCATATGCAAAGTGTTTCCTTTAAATGTCTACTATGTTATATCACAATTGCTACACGGACACATATGCATATGCATGATCGAGTTTTCTATATTATGGGTATCTAAAAGAAGAAGTACATGTATATAAGATGCAATACAAGAATAAGAAGAAGAAGAGTATATAAGATGCAAATGAACCACATGAAAAGTATAAAATACAAATGAACCAAATGAACAGTACAAGAACCAAAAGAAGTATAAGAAAAGTACAAGAAGTAAAATATGTATACGAAAAGTATAAGAAGTATAAGATACATACGAAAAGTACAAGAAGAACAAGATGTATATGGAAAGTACAAGAAGCACAAGATGTTACAAGAAATACAAGAAGATGGAAAGTATACGGAAAAAGCCGACGGGGATGCGACGATAGTAGACCGCCTAAAAGGGAAAGGGATATTGGCATCAGACTCCGATGATAGCAGGCCGCCCGAAAGGGAGATGGATACTGGTCGTCTACCCCGAAGGTAGCCGAAGGTGAGGAGAACATTAGGCCACCCAGCTTACGAGGGTACGGGTACTAGTTGTCCGACTCCGGAGGTAGCAAATGATGAATACCAAGGTATTTTAAATACCCGTACAGGATAATAAAAGATAAAAGCCAAAGTATTTTAAATAACCGTATATGCAAAGGTACAAGATGATAAAAGATGACAAGAAGATGTTTTGACAAAAGATGATAAGAAGATGTAAAAGACAAAAGATGATAAAAAGATGTTTTTCGATAGTATTTTCTGAGATATATGCACATGATATGATTTTGTTTTCCTCGCTCTGATTCCAGGAATGCATGTGAGATGATTAAACTATGATATGTATGCTATATTCTTGTTTATGATATTACGATCTAGTGGTTTGTATACGCTGAGTATTCCATGCTCAGCCGTACATGTTATGTCGGCAGGTCCTATTAATGCACATACTCAGGAGCCGTGGGTCGAGGAGGAGTACATAGAGGAGGAGTCCACTCCTGCTGAGCTTCAGGAGCATCAGAGGTTGCTCGAGAGGTGGTCTTATGTTTGAGTGATGAGAGAGAGAGACTTGTATATAAATTTTGTTGAGCGAGTATGTTCGCTCTTTATTTTGGGTTTTGTATAAACTGAGACATAGTATGAATAGAAATTTTATAGTACGCTTCCGCTACCAGATATAGATTCGTATTACGCTTCCGCTATCATATGTCTTATACGTTGTGCAGGATTTATAGGTTATATGGGATGATTTGGTAATGAGTTCACGTCACTAGAGTATCCTAATTCCTAGGGGGTATTTTGGGTCGTGACATGAACCTAATGCCTTGGTTTAATTGTGGTATTGAACTCTAAACAACCCTAGAGAACCTAATACCTAGGCTCTGATACCACTTCTGTAATGCCTCAAAATTCCCCTTAGGAGTTATGAGGCTTTGGCGATGTCACTTACACTTAAAACCATCTTGCAAAGAGTATACAAAGCATGCTAAATAGTGAACTGAAAATTTCTTTAATAATTTAACTATATTCGCAATGCAATTGTTTACAATACTGAATATGAATTGAGACATGTACATGAAATCCTTAACTTGAGTTACCAACTCAAGTAATACAAATATCCCCAGAAATAAAAACCCAAAATACATGTCTCTCCCTCCGTATCGCTCAACCATAAGGTCGTATGTCAAGACCCCTATCATCCTCAAGAACATCCCAAGAAGGTTCCTGCTCTCCATAATCCATCTCGATCTAGTGCCCTGGGATGCAATGCCGAATGAACCTACCAACATAAAATGTACGGCTGAGCATGGAATACTCAGCGTATACATACTACTAACTAACTGAAATATATCCAGATCTATGATCTCTAAGACCTAGAGGGGGGGTGAATAGGTCTATCTAAAAATTTCTAACCAATTTTAATTTTTCAATTAATATGTTTAGAAATCAATGAACATAATACTCAGACAATCCACACAAATCAAACACAGAAGATTTTTACGTGGAAAACCCTAACGGGAAAAAACCACGGGACCTCGTCCAGCAACAAACTTCACTATGAAAAGATATCAAGTACAAGACAAGACCTTACCAAAACAGAAACGACGTTCCTAGGTATAGACTCTTCCTCTTGATTTCCACGAACCAGTAGGTTCGATCTCCGCCGTAGCAGCTTCGGTTCCACACCGACCAAATCTTCTCAAGCTACTTCAAACCACGATCACACACGATCGATCTCCTTCCACGAAGGCTCCGGATCAAACACCGGACACACACACAAGGTGTAGGGTTGTGAATCAATTTATGAAATTTCAAACCCTAGAGGGATCTCATATAGATTTGAGATCACACAATGCAAGATCAAAGGTTTAGATCTATACTTGCATTCTCTAGGATCAAAGAAAGAGGAGGGATCAACAAAGATCTAATAAAAGCAATAAGAAAAACCCTAGAAGAGTTTCTCAGACCTCTACTCTTTCAAAAATATCAAAGATCCGAATTAGGTCTCCAAAAAGTTGTTTATATAGGGGTTAAAAAAAGAATCCAGAAAAAGAAAAATTCTTTTTACGGGGACCGATCGATCGGTGCTCATTACCGATCGCTCGGTCCAAAACGGATCGATCGGTTCTCATGACCGATCGCTCGGGTATAAATCATCTCTCTGGAAAATTACCCCATACAAAAATTTGGTCCAGTCGATAGCCACCGATTGCTCGGTAGGCCACCGATCGATCGGTATCAATACCGAGCGATCGGTTGCGACAGAATATTTTTCAAACCATAATTCATTTCATGTTTATTTGATTCAACTAAGATCAAATAACTTTGTTAGGTTTAAAACTATCCTCCTAGGTATGTTTAGAGTTATCTAAGCCAAATCCAACCTAGGTAGGGGTCTCTAAGTCAATTACCTGTCTAGATCCGGAGTAAAAGCATTTTCTGCAATTTCTTCACTTTTCTTGAAGCTTTAGATCTTCTGACAAGTTGAACCAAACTCAACACACAAGTCCTATATAATAATCACGAAATTTGCCAACAACCTAATTAGGGATTTACACTAACCATGTTACGATACATTAACATGCCATGCAAGATACGGTTCATCCAAATATATATATGATCAGAGTGTGGAAGTTAAAACAAGATAACAGTTGCATAATCTTAAAATCATACTTCAAATTCTACATTAAGTTCATGGTTTAATAATACGTATTTCATGTATCTTACGAGCCTTGTGAGTTCCTTATGTATCTAATGAGGTTCTTAGCCTATGAGGTCATTCTTATTACTAATCTTGTACTTACGTTCAGACATATGCTTTCTTGTGAGTTTCTTGTGAGCTTGCTTGTGAGTTCTTGTGAGCTTGCTTTTATGGAAACAGATGTCAATGCCCGTACCTAGTCTTAGTATATTAAAATCCTTTCATATTTATCTTAGAAACATATACTAGTGCCCGTACCTGATCTTAGTACACTAGCATACTTTCCTACACTTGTGAGCTTGTGAACCTGTGAGCTTGTGAACTTGTGAGCTTGTGAGCCTTGGAAACAGATACTAGATCCCATACCTGGTTTTAGTACAATAGTATCCACTCATATTTTTCATTTGACTTGGAGACAGATGCTAGTACCCATACCTGGTCTTAGTATACTAGCATCCTCTCATACTTACTTGGGAACAGACGTTAGTGCCCGTACCTGGTCTTAGTACACTAACATCCTTCCATATACTTGTGAGCTTGTGAGTTTCCTCTTATGAGTATTTCCTTCTTGTCTTATATGCTTCCCTATGTTCCTTATGAATTTTGTTTTCTTCTTGTCTTATGAAGTTTTTTTTCCTTTTCTTATAACCATTTCCCATGAGGCTTTACTTATGAACTTTCTTATAGTACTTAAAATCTTATTCTTCATTCTTACAAATCGTTCTTATCTCGTGGAAATCATTCTTGTCTTGTTCTTATCTCGTGGAATCACTCTTATAAATTGTTCTTGCTAATCCTTGTACTCATGAGTCTTATTATACATCCTTACACGTGCATCATGCTTGTGAACATCATAGTGTCTTAAAACAATTAACAAAACATCATATAGCATTTCGACTTTTCTACAAACATGTGTGATTTTAGCGAAACATTTGAACATGTTGGCAAAATTACCAAATTGGGGAAAATCCTTAAATCATATTTTCATAGCCTTAAAATAAACTCATACATGCATTGTATCAAACACGCAACATTCAACATTCTTATAGGCATTTCGTTCATTTTTCTCTTTGTAAAACATTTCGTAAAACACCTTGAGTGCGTATTTTATGTGTACGTTGCCCTTTCCCATTTTCCATCATACATCAACCATCCCATTCATAGTTATTTAAATTAATATCAACCTATTAAGCTACACATCATCATATCATCTCAACATGGTTCACATCTTGATTTTCACAAAAAGATCACTAAATAGGGGTGTACATCAATGGATTGTAGTAAGGGAGGTTAGTAGAATGTATCTACCTTAGGGGATAAAATCCCTTTGATCAAAGGCTTGAGAAAGCATGAAGGAGTTTGTAGAAGAGGAACCCTAGCTTGAGGATGAAGATCCAAGCTCCAATGGCGCATGGTAGCGAGATCCAAGCTTGTGGAAGATCCCAAATCTTGATTAGTCTTCACTTGATCTTCAATCCAAAACCCCTCTTTGAAAATCCCCAATCTTCTTCCTTCTCCTTCCAAGATCTTCCTTAGGTTTAGGTTCACCCAAAACCCCCAAAAAAATCTCCTATTTATAGGCCAAGGGGTGAAAACCCCAAAAAATCACGCTCTAAAAAAAATGATTCGCACGTCTACGATCGTTCGTAGGCTTCCTATGATTAATCGTAGTTTGGCCAGAGGGTTTACAGTAATTTTGGGGCTTTACGATCGATTCTAGCAACTCTACGATCATTCATTGCGTTGCTACGATCGTTCGTAGGTCATTTACGAACGATCGTACCTGGGACAAAGAGTTTCTAGGTTTTTCCCGTTTTAGTATTTCAGCCATAACTTTTGACTCTCTTATCAGATTTTGACGATTCAACTTGATTTGGACTTTCTTTCGAAGGAGAACAATTTTATGTCTAATGGATAAATCCTAATTTTGAGTTTTTAATTACCTAAATGGGATCTAAAGAAAATTGGTTTGGAAATGGATTTCAGAAACCCAGATTTGCAGCAGACCCAATTTTAGAAATCCAACTTTTAACTCAACCCTGACTCAAAATGAAGAAAAATGGTAAACATGAACATCGAAGAAGGTTCTAATACCTTTCTAAAAATTCAAGAATCACTCAATTACGAGCAACGGTGACTAAACTAGAGCTCTTTAAAGTTGAGGAAAATGCCAAAACATACCTCTTCAACACCTAGAACACTTCGAGTGCTTTCACACTCTTTTCCCTCGGGTCCAACACCCGAATCACACCCCATGACTCGTTCTCCATAGGTTTTTAATCCTCCTCAGTGATCATTGAAATCATACCAATATGCATGAGAGGCCCCGGCCTCTTTATGCCTTGCGCACTAGCACTATTCACCATTCACTATTCACTTACAACCCATTAAACACTTAGGGTATTTTATACCTTACTTTTACCCACTTAGAGTATCTTTATACTCTCTCTTTGAGACTCAAAACATGTACCTAAACCCTCACTTTACTTTCCTCAAACCAAGGACACGTGGAAGGCCTTAGGCCTTAACGAGAACGGTGCCAAGCACTATTCACAACACTATTCACTGCATTATTCATTGCACAGTGAACTCGGATTCTGGGGTATATACACAAAATGAGGATGACTAATAGTATGGGCATTCTAGATTGATTATCCAAGGTCACACTTTTGAGATAAGTCAAACACCTACAAATTGGACAATAAACCTCTCAACAGAATCAGTTAGAGTGCATGTGAAAGTGTAAAGCATACACACATGAATAAGTCTCTAACTATGTAAGATAAAACTAGTCTAATTTTTAGCCTAACCTAGAGACTATGAATGTGGTATATCCTCAATTAGCAACAAACTCATGTTAAACCCTGGACAAGTATAGAAATAAAGATCACTCAAGGAATGCAGATCATGCAAGTCAAACAAGGGCAACATGAAAAAATATTTTTGGATTTTATATTTTTTCAATGTTTTTGGATTTTTCAAAATAAAGAAAATAGAAAAAAAAAAACCCAAAAGAAATAACAACTAGTAAAAAAAAAAATCAACTAATATATACAAGTAGCATAGCACTAGGACAAGATATAACAATACTAGCACACCATATGCTATAATAGGCAAGGGCTAAGTGAAGCCCTTTTGGCCTTCCTTTCTCACCCAAATGGTTTTAGCAGTTTGATTGACCATTTGGTCTCTAACCATTTCAGTTGAGGTAGGTATGACCTTTTGCTTCTTCCTCCTGTTCTTCATTTTCCAGGATTGAGTCCTAGAATTATGGTTGGCATTATGGTTCTCCTCGTTACCTCCTTTATATCTAGCATAACGAGTATCATGACCATGTCACTATCTAGAGTTGTGAGCAATTTTCATCACATTTTCACACAAACTCCTAGACTTCTTCACTAGGACCTCAACTCTCATTAAGATTATTTTGGTTCTCAAAACCATGATTAGGCATTCTTCGAAGTTTAGGACATCGAGGCTTAATATGACCCTTCACTCCACATTTATGACATGTAAGAATGAATTTCATAGTTGAAGGGTCCTTCCTATTTTCAGGAGGGTCCCTTTTAGCACCAGGCTCAGTGTTCGAGGTAGATGGAGTTCCCTTCACATCTCCACACTTCTGATTTTGCCCAAAATCAACTAACTTGAGTTCAAAACTTGTCTTTTCATCAAGAAAAACATGCAAATTAGATTCAATAATCCGAGTCTTGATAATGAGGGAAGCCTTCTCTTCCTCAAGCTGAGACACAAGAGCTTTCAACCCTAAAGCCATTTGGTCTAATGCATCTCTTTCCATTTCAATATATTTGACCTTTTTGGTAATGGAAAACTGAACCTTTTTCAGCTTTAGACATTCCTAAAATAGCTCATCATAGGTTGCCTCGAGATCTCCCTCAAAATTTGAGTCATTCTGACTCTCATCATCCTCACCATCACTATGATGTTGGTCACTCAGCACATTTGAAGAAGATTCTTCAATCCCAGATAAGGATGCAATGAAGGCTATATAACTCCTAGTCTCCTCAGAAGAAGAACTATCTGATTCCTCAGATTCAAATTCACTATCATCCCTTGCCTTGCCCTTAAATTTTTCCTTATTAGAGCACTCAGTGGCAATATGGCCATAGCCTTGGCATTCATAGCATTGAACACCTTGGGATTTAATGTCAGCACTTTTAAGATGTTTCTTGTTTTCAAAGTGCTTGGACTTAGGCTTCTCAAAAGATTTTTGTCCTTTCGGATTAAATCTCTTATTAAGTTTAAATTTTTTTTTGAATTTATTTGCAAATAAAGCCAACTCTTCTTCATTATCCTTAGAGTCATTATCTAAACCATCTATGAATTCCTTGATGGATTTCAAGGCAATAGATTTTAGTTTCTTAGATGGGTTCAGATTTAACTCATAGGTTTGGAGGGAACCAACCAACTCTTCAATTTTGAGAGCATCAATATTTTTGCTCTCTTCGATGGTGGTAACCTTCGATCGAAATCTCTCAGGTAGAGATCTCAAAATTTTTCTAACAATTTTGGACTCAGGAATTCTTTCTCCTAGGTTAAAACAAGAATTAACAATGTCACTCAGATTAGCATAAAAACCATCAAAAGTTTCATCATCATTCAATTTTAGATTTTCAAATTTAGAAGTAAGCATTTGAAGTTTGGAGATCTTGATTATTATAGTCCCTTCATGGGTAAGTTTAAGAATGTCCCATGCCTTCTTCGAAGTGTCACATTTAGAAATACGTCGAAATTCTTCACGTGTGACAGCAGTGAAGATTGCATTAAAACCCTTATTGTTCCATCTACAACTTTCAAGATCTACATTGGTCCATTCAGAAGAAGGTTTAGGGATGGTTTGATTATCTATGGTCTTTGTTGGATGGGTCCAACCTTGTTCAACAGAGATCCATACTCTCTTATCCAAGGATTTTAGAAAGGCTCTCATACGAGCTTTCCAATAGGCATAATTGTTTCCATCAAATAATGGAGGATAAGAGATGGATCCTCCTTCTCTTTAGAAATTCATATTCACCAAAAATATGAGATAAGATCACACTAATAAATTAGTGAACCTGCTCTGATACCAATTGAAAAAATCTAGTGAACCTCAAATCTAATGTTTGAGTTGAGAACTCACAAATTCAAGGTGGTGGCTAGGTCTCCCTACAAAGTATATTTACCATTTTTAATGTTTAACAATTAAGTTATTAATTAAGGGATGATGAACTTAAAGTGCGGAATAAGAGAAACAAGCAAACCACAACACAAGCAATTTTTATGTGGAAACCCTTCTAGGAAAAACCACGGGACCTAGTCTAGCAATGAGAATCCACTAAGACAAAGAAACAAATACTTACAAGACTCGAACCTCACCCAAATAGGGCTCGACTTTCTTAATTCACGGCTAGTCCTCCACGCCTCAATAAGTAATCTCGATCTCGCAAGACTCACAATCTACCGCAGTAGCCAGTTCTTCTCTTGTGTCTCGATAACCACGATCTCCACAATCGATCTCCTTCAATGACGGCTTCGGATTCCATCGACCAAATTACACATCCACGATCCTCCTTGGTTCGATCTCCTTCGCAAAGGCTCCAAAACACTCCGACCAATTTTTTCTTTGTAGAACGGGTTGATGGTTTGATTAAAATCAAATCCTAGATGGATTCCATCAATGGGAAAGTCCTAGCAAGCAATAATGGAACATTGGCTTGCAAACTCTAGGATAGAAGAGAAAATAATAAAGGGGAGGAGAGAAAACAAATATGGAGTTTTTATGAACTCTAGAGATAGCCGAATACCCTCTCAATACTCCCCCAAAGTCCCCATTCATGGACTAGACGGGTTCACATTAAATAGAGAACCCAAAACCAAGTTATAGAAGTTGCTAAAACCAAAATAGCAAGAAAAATAAGGTCTGGGTCAACCTTGAGTGGTTTAGGTCGACCCTAATGTACACTTGGGTCGACCCAAGTGTCACTTTGGGTTGACCCTCAATTTTTGGGTGTTCTGAAATTTTTTCCCATAGAAAAAACTTTGAGGTCTGGGTCGACCCTCACAGTTTTTAGTCGACCGAGTCTTAAAAGCTCATTTTCAGCTCTGCTTCCTTCATGAAAGTTGTATATCTTTTCAATGCAGTCGATTTGATATATTATGGAGCAAAATCTGAGCTACGGTTTGTGAGATATGTCTTCTACAGGCAACCTTGGTTTTTTAAGAACTGTAAGAACCTATAACTTGTTTTGGGCTACATATCTAGTCACCTAGGGTCCATATGGTTATTTTAAGTCAATTTCCACTTAAGGTATCATAGTATGATTATTCTAAATCAATTACCACCTAAGGTAACATGGTATCTAGGTCACTTACCATCCTATGAGTGAAACGAATGATATGATCAAAATGTCTTCAACCGATCTTCTTTGGTCTTCATCTTCACTTGTCATGGATGCGTGAAGGCAATGACACAAGATACACTAGACTCACTTGTTTTGACACCGGAATAAGCCAACACTAAAACATGGACTTTAAAATATCAAAACTAGAACTTACCGACAATAAAGTCATTTGGTGAGTAAAAATTTACTCCGCGTATATAACAAATAATAGTAAACAATATCTTAAACATTAACTTACATGCATTTAACAATTCATACTTCAGTTCACATACATAAATGAGAATGCGGAAAAGAAAATAGATATATTATGTCATTTACTTTCTTTCTTTACTTTCTTACTTTTCTTACTTTCATACTTTTCTTACTTTATTACTTTTCTTACTTTTCATACTTCTTACTTTATCGTTTTATGAACAACACATCCACATGCATTGGGTAATAAATTAAAATACCGTTTTACCGTATATGGAAAGGGGTTACTATACTTTACTTTACCTAGATACCACCATTCGTACATTATCCGGCATGGATGTCTTAGTACATTTTCCGGTATGACGACTTACTTTAGCATACGTATCGCCCTTTTGATGGTATTCGGCGGCGCAAAACATAAACATGCATTATCGCTTTCGTGTGTCTTTTTTTCTTACTTACTTTGCTTTCGGTCTTACGTGTAATCTTATTAGTGCCCTGAATTTCCTCTTCTTACATATGCATATTTTTCATTGGTGAGTGTACAATGATACACCTTTGGTTAAGTTATAACTAAAACTAACAGTCAAGGGCCATAAGATATCACCATAGCATCCCATTCCACTATGTTAATCAGGCTTATGCAAACTTGAATTTCATCGAAGGTTCCTTTACCCAAATATATATCACGTATAAAAACATAAAATAAACACACAACTTTCATATTTTCAATAACTTAACAATTTATAATCACAGTTTATCTTCTATAGTCATGTAATTTAAACTTCAAACCCCCCTTTTTAATTGAGATGAATATCATAATTACTCCACATATTTTATCAATAATAATTTTCATAGATTATAATCACAAAATCACACTAACATATAATCATACTTTCACAAATAATTCATCTCAATCATTCAAGTTCCTTCATACCTTTCATTCAACTCCATACATTCATCCCATCCTCCTCATATATCCACATACATTCAATATAAGTTCTCAATTCCCTTGTTGAAGCATAAATTATAACGCCCCAAAATCCCCCTTAGGAGTTATGAGGCTTTGGCAACGTCACTTACACTTAAAACCATCCTGCAAAGAGTATACAAGGCATGCTAAATAGTGAACTGAAAATTTCTTTAATAACTTAACTATATTCCAAGTAGAATCGTTTATAATAACTGAATATAACCAAGACATATACATAAAATTCTCAACATGAGTTACCAACTCAACTGATATAAATATCCCCAGAAATAAAAACCCAAAATACATGTCTCTCCCTCTGTATCACTCAACCATAAGGACATATGTCCTGACCCCTATCATCCTCAAGAACATCTCAAGAAGGCTCCTGCCCTTCATAGTCCATCTCGATCTAATGCCCTAGGATACAATGTCAAATGAACCTGCCGACATAAAATATACGGCTGAGCATGGAATACTCAGCGTCTACAAACTACTAGCTAACCATGTTATGAACTTCACATTACATATGTATTAAGGCAGTTCATAATCTAAATAGCATATCAACAATAATAATCTGAGTACGGAAGCATAATACAATTTTATAAGCCTTGATTCTTGTCTTGATCTTTGACTGATAGGACTCATTTCATCTTGTCTTGCCCTTGATCGGATCATAGAAGTCCTGTCTTAGTTCTTGTCTTTTCAGGATCATAATTGTTCATCTTTTCTTGTCATGTGTACATTGCGTGTCTAGTTCGTGCTTGTTTTATCTCATTCTTGCGTAGGTTATGCTTGTTTCATCTTGTCTTGTCTTATTCTTCGTGAATCATGGTTGTCATGTCTAGTTCGTGCTTGTCTTGTTCATTTCGTATTTATCTTATATTTCTTGTCTCGTGTTTCTTGTCATGTGTTATTCTTGCTTTGAGACAGATGCCAGTACCCATACCTGGTCATATAGTATACTTGCATCATCTCTTGTATTCTTGTTAACTTGCTTGTGATTTTCGGATGATAGTGCCCGTACCTGGTCATAGTACACTAACATCTTTCTTACTTGTCTTGAGGCATATGCTAATGCCCGTACCTGGTTATAGTACATTAACATACTTTATTTCTTGACTTGGAAACATATACCAGTGCCTGTACCTGGTCATAGTGTAGAACCCCGAAAATTTGGTTCACTGTTCAAGTGAATAGTGTCGAGGACACTAGTATTGTAAGGGCCAAAGGCCCTTATTATAAGTTGGGTTTGGTTAATGAGAGTGAGAGTTTCCCTCATAGACTAAGTGCGATGTGAGTTTCATGTTAGAATCAAGAAGTGTAAGGTGTTTTGAGAAAACATGCAAAGAGTATAAAACCATACTCAAAGCATTAAATGTATAGTGGTATGAATAATGTCGATTCAAGGGATTTGTGGCGGCCGGGGCCTCCCATGCATATGGGTTGTGCCCAATAGGTTACCTTGGTTTGGTTTAAGAACCTAGGGTCGTGAGTTATGAGAATGGAGTAAGGGTTGGATTCAAAGTAGATGGGGTATGAAAATACCCTTAGTATGTATGAAGAAACCCGGAACCGAGTTCCCTGGGCTGGGAATAATGTCATGAATAGTGTGTGGATAGTGCCCTTGTGTGGTGTGTGTAAAGGCTTAAGGCCTTTACACTTTGTTCTTGGTAGCATGGTCCATTTGGTTCTAAGTAGTGTGGCGATTTAAATAAGGGTTTAAAGTGTGTATGTTGAGTCTCAAAATAAGAGTATAATAATACTCAAGTATTTAGGGTATAAAATACCATAAGTGTGAACGTAGAACCACGGGAAACCATTTCACAATGTTGTGAATAGTGCCATGGGCACAAGTCTTGTAAAGGCCGAGGGCCATTTATGTGACTTGGTTAAGGGGCATGATAAGAGTAGTCAAATTAGCTTAAGTGTTTATTGTTGGGTGTTTGGGATGAATAAATAAGAGTATGACATACTCTAAGTGGGTAAAAAGATGGGTATAAGGTACCCTAAGTGTTAATGAGTTGTGAGTGAATAGTGCTGTTATGCGAGGCATAAAGAGACCGGGGCCTCTCATGCATGTTGGGGTGTGCCCCATGATCACCTAAGTGTGTTAAAAACCTATGGATTAATGAGTCATGAGGTGTGAGTATGGTTTTGGAACTGAATGAAAAGAGTATGAAACACTCGAAATGTTCTAAGTGTCAAGAATGGGAATGCCTTAGCATACCCTTGATTTTAAATAGTCCTACTGTTCACACCGCTCTTCGGAATCAAGCGATTCTTGGATTTTTGGAAAGGTAATTGAACCCTCTTTGGGGTTCATGTTGATCAATTGTCTTGGTTTTGAGTTGGTGTTAGGTTAAAAGACCGATTTCTGAAGTCGGGTCGGTTTAAAATCTGGACTGACGAAACCCAATTTCGGATCAGTCAGGTTTAGGGGTAAAATGGTCCAATAAAAAGGAAGAATTGGAAGTTGTGAAAAACATGAAAGTTGTTCTACTTCGAAAGATGAATCCAACACAAGTTGAATTGTCAAAATGGGACAAGCGAGTCAAAAGTTATGGCCGAATTACGAAAATGCAAAAATGATGAAACTTTCTGCAAAAGTTGCGATCGATCGTAGGGACCCTACGAACGATCGTAGAGGCGCTACGAACGATCGTAGAATTGCTACGATCGATCGTAAAGACCCAGAAATGCGGGAAACTTACTGGGCAACCTACGATCGATCGTAGGAAGCCTACGAACGATCGTAGGAGCGTGAATCAACTATTTTTGTGCGAAAATTTTTAGGGTTTCACCCCTTTGCCTTTAAATAGGAGATCAATTAGAGGGTCTTGGGTGAACCTAAACCTAAGGGATTTCTTAGAAGAGGAAGAGGGAAGATCTTGGGGATTTTTAAAGGAGGGTTTTGAATTGTGGAAGAAGAGCTTTAATCAAGCTCCCACAAGTTGGATTTCTACACAAGGATTCCTTCTTCAACCTAGAAATTTACCAAAATGGGATTTGAGATTTGGGGATTTTGCAAGAAAGGCTTGGGATTGAAGATCAAGAGAAGCTTATTCAAGGAAGGATCTTCCTCATCAAGCAAGGATCCTTCCAAATCAAAGTGGTGTTCTTCCTCAAGCTTAGGATTCCAAAGCAAGGGGGGGTTCTTCCTCAAGATTAAGAGTAAATCCTCAAGGTTAGTACACCATTCCTAGTTAACTTAGTAATAACCTAGATTTTCCCTTAAAAAGTGATTATACTTAAATTTTGTATTTCAAATTTTGAAAGGAACTAAAGTTCTCCAAAAATGCATAAGATGTTTAAGTAATGATGTGTGGATTGTGATGGATGGGAAATGGTGGAAGGGAAAGGTATACATAATGGATGCACACTATATGTTTGATGAAATGTTTGAATGGGGAAAACATGAACAAAATAATCTACAAGAATGTCAAATGCAAGGTGTATGATAAAATGCATATATGGACTTTAGAAATTAAGACTATGCAAATATGATTTAGGGGTTCTCCCCAACTTGGTGAACTTGGTTAGCATGCTTTATATGTTCAAGTTAAACTCCTCACATGTCTACATAAACATTGAAATGCTAAGTGCTTGAAAAATGTTGGCTATGAAAATATGAATAAACGCCTATAGAAACGTTGAATACTAGATGTTGGATTAAATGCATGCATGAGATTTAAACTCAAGGCTATGAAATTTTGATTGGGGATTTTTCCCCAAGTTGGCAATGATGAGAAAATGCTTTACATGTTTCCTTAAATTCTCACAAGTTTATAGAAATGTTAATAAAGTGCTATATGATGTTTTAGTTTCATGTCTCTACGATGTTTCACATTGTTATGCACAAGCACGCATGCGTGCATGAATTGAATTCCCAAGTACAATTACATGAAGTTAAACACAAGATAAGAATAAGATGTTAGGAACGATAAGAAAGGTTATACGAAGAGGAAACTCATAAGAAAGCTCACAAGTAAAGGGAATGTCAAGGAGGTTGGTAGCCCAGGGTAATGCGGGTGCTAACCTCTGGCTCACAAGAATATCTCATAAAAAAGCTCACAAGTACATGGAATGTCAAGGAGGTTGGTAGCCCAGGGTAATGCGGGTGCTAACCTCTGGCTCACAAGAATATCTCATAAGAAAGCTCACAAGTACATGGAATGTCAAGGAGGTTGGTAGCCCAGGGTTGTGCGGGTGCTAACCTCTTGCTCACAAGAATATCTCACAAGAACTCTCACCAGTAAATGGAAATGTCAAGGAGATTGGTAGCCCAGGGTTGTGCGGGTGCTAATCTCTGGCTCACAAGAAAGGAACTGTCAAGGAGGTTGGTAGCCCCAGTTAAGGGTGCTAACCTCTGGCTCATAAGAAAGGAAAGGAAAGGAAATGAAAGGAACTGTCAAGGAGGTTGGTAGCCCGGTCAAGGGTGCTAACCTCTGGCTCATAAGAAAGGAAAAGAAAGGAAATGAAAGGAACTGTCAAGGAGGTTGGTAGCCCGGTCAAGGGTGCTAACCTCTGGCTCATAAGAAAGGAAATGAAAGGAACTATCAAGGAGGTTGGTAGCCCCGGTTAAGGGTGCTAACCTCTGGCTCATAAGAAAAGCATTAAAATTATCAAGGGGGTTGGTAGCCCAGGGATGTGCGGGTGCTAACCCCTGGCTCATAAGAAAGGACTCATATGTTTCATAGATGTGGATTGGTTTTCATTAGAGTTGTGATTAAATAAATGATTATGGATGATGCTGTTTTAAAATGATTATGAATTATATCTTTCCAGTGCTTGCATATGATGTTTTGCTCGTTATTATTATTGTTAGCTAGGAGCTTGTACTCGCTGAGTATTCCATGCTCAGCCGTACTTTGATGTCGGCAGGTACACTACACGAGGATCGAAGCAGCTTAAGGGGAGCAGGAGGTTATTGGAGTGTTAGTCAGAGGTTAGGGTTGGCCTGTGGCCATGGTTGGGAAGAGAGAGAGAGAGTCATGTATTTTGGGAATTTTGGTTGGGGATATTGTACCATTTAAGTTGGCAACTCAAGTCAAGGATTTCATGTACATGTCAAAGTTTATATTCAGTTATTGTAAACAGTTGTGTTTGGAATACAGTTAAGTTATTAAAGAAATTTTTAGTTCACTATTTAGCTTGCCTTATATGCTTCCGCAAGATGGTTGTATGGTAGGTAACGGGCCCAAATATAGCCTAACTCCTAGGGGGTATTTTGGGGCGTTACACATAGTACACTGACATACTTTCATATTTGGAGACAGACACTAGTACCCGTACCTAGTCATAGAATACTAGTATCCTCTCATGCTTGACACTAATGTTAATGCCCGTACTTGGTCATAGTACATTAACATCATATATTATTTGTCTTGGATACAGACGACAGTGCCCGTACCTGGTCATAGTACACTGACATCCTTTCATTCTTGTCTCGTGAACGTATGTTAGTGCCCGTACCTGGTCATAGTACACTAACATACTTAATTCTTGGAAACAGATACTAGTGCCCATACCTGGTCATAATACACTAGTATCCTTTCATATTCTTGCTTGTGAAATTTCTTTTCATTTCTTGTGCATTTGTCTTGTCTTGGAAACATATGTTAGTGCCCGTACCTGGTCATAGTACACTAACATACTTCCATATTCTTGCTTGTGAGTCGTACTTGTTCTTGATCTTAGAATCATGTTTGTTCTTGATTTATTATACTCGTGTTGGTTGTGGGAAATCATGCTTGTTCGTGTTCTTGGGAAATCATTTTTTATTCTTGATCTTAGGAGAATCATGTTTCATTCATGTTCTTGGGGAGTCATGTTTGATCATGGTCTTGAAACATTGTGTTTGTCCTTGTTCGTGGTAATTCATACTTTGTTTGATCTTACAAATCATGTGTAAGTGAAATCATGACGAGGAGAAGGACAAGCAATAAAGTAGTAGGTGTGTGCATATGCTTGGTGTGCAATTTAGGAACACAAGTAAACACACAAGTACACATAGCATTTCAATTCTCAATCTAATCATGTGAGGATTTAGGCATAGCATATAGAGTATTGGATCATGGTTATTATTTTTAGGAAAATTTACCTTACCCAATTCATGCTTTCATAGTAGTCTTTAATTTGTTAATTTCTCGTTTATGCATTTAATCAAACACTTGGAGTGCACACATTCATAGCCTAATTGATTCAAGTTCTTAGTTCTTATATTTTATCAAACACAAGGGGTGCATCTATTATGAGTACATTGCCCTTCCACCATTTCCCAACACACATTCAACACAACAACACGACATCCAATCGCCTCAACCAATCCATACATCATCCTAAGTCTAACATAGCATCATTTGTGCATAATGCACCACATGGGGAGTGAGTAGAATATTCTACGCTCTCATCAAAACCCCATCCCTTCATCCCTTCTTAAATTAAGGAAATCCTAGCAAAATGCTTAGGAGAGTGCATTCACACTCTCATTATCAACACCCTTCCGATTTGTCTTCTTTAATCAAGAATCACACATCAAAACGTATTTTGCATACATGAATCACAACCTATTTAGATAGTAATTAGTATTGCTTCAATCATCAAGACAAGGGTTTATCACCTTAAAAATTATGGGAAAATCCCAACATGAAACGCTAGTAGAGTGTTATACCTTAAGGAGATCAAATCTCCACTTGAGGATGCCTTGGAACCAAGATCCAAGCTTGAAGAAGGGAGATCTTAGCTTGAATGGCCTTGGAGAAGAGGATTCGAGCTCCTCTTGATCTTCTCATGAATCCCCTTTTGTGATTGTTTACTCGTGGCTTAGCTCGTGAGAAAAGCCTTGGCTTGCACGATCCTTGCTCCCCTTTTGGTCTTTGAGAAGGTTGAAGATTGAATTTGGGGGTTTCTTGAGAGAAACCCCTTTGGAAACCTAAGTTTCCTCATTTTTCTCTCAAAAAATCCTTCTCTAGGAGTTAGAAACCTTGGTCCCCCGAAAATGGGGTATATATAGGTGTTAGGTTAGTGAAAAACCTAAAAAAAAACATTTCTGGGCAATCTTGCTCAAGCGGGCTTCCATCTCGCTCGAGTGGGTTGCTCCTAGGACTCAAAAATTCAAGTTTGGTCAATCTCGTTCGAGCGGGTTTGGATCTCGCTCGAGCGAGTTTGTCTGCAAAAATACCCTTAGGTATTTTGACCATAACGTTTGACTCGGTAGTCTAATTTTAATGATTCAACTTGCGTTGGATTTTTATTTCAAAGGGAAACAACTTTCATGTTTTTCACAACTCCTAATTCTGAGGTTTTCATGGTCCAAATGGGCCCACAAGTGAACTGGTCCAAGACTGACTGCTGAATTTGTAGCAGACCCATCTTCAGTAAATCCACCTTTCACCTAGCTTCGACTCACAATCGGGAAAAGTGATAAACATGACTATCGAAGAGAGTTTTGATACATTTCTAATGGCTCATGAATCACTTGATTCCGATAAGTGACGATGACACTAGAGGTCCCACAAGTTGAGGGTCGTAAAGACCTCACTTATCCTTTAACACTTAGAACCCTTCCCTTTTTTTATTTTTAACACCAATAAACATCAAGGGGGGTTCTCTAGTACCCTTACACACCCTAAATCTTATAATAAACTCCTCACATCATTCACACGCACCTAGGGAACCTTGGACTTCACAAGCACTGTTTATAGCACTTTTCACAGCACTATTCACTTACAACCCTTTAAGTACTTAGGGTATTTTATATACCCTTGCTTTTACCCACTTAGAGTATATTTATACTCCCTTTTGAGACTCCAAACACTTACCTAAAACTCTTCACTTGACTCACCATACTACCAAGGACACTAAGGAAGGCCTTAGGCCTTTACACACATCATATAAGGGCACTGTTCACATGAACAGTGAACTCAATTTCCGGGGCTCTACATAAACAAAGTATAAACATGGTTATTCACATCCTAATTTAAAAATTCATGAAATAAGAAAGTAGGAACAATAACAATTTATAGATCTTACATATCTTTATGTTCTTACTTAGATCTACCTCTTTTAGTTCATCTTTTAGATTAATATTCAAGATATGAAAAACTAGGTTCGTTATTTACCTCACTTGATTGCTTTCCTACGACCTATCGCTTGCGAATAAGGCTCGATCTCGATCTTCAAGCCTCCTTCTTTCTTTTTCCGATCAACTCCTTGCATTTCTTTGTTAGCCTCAAGGTTCAACATTGGGTATCCTTAATAATTTTGATAATAACACAATAATGAAATGAAATTTATGGTACTAATGATTCTGTTAAGTGTTTGAATAATTCAGATTATAAGAACATTAGCACTTCACTCAAGGTAAAAAGTGTAACGACCCGGATAGTTTTAGAAAAAAAAATTAAAATATACAATTTAAGTAAGGAATTACCTTGATTATTGTTTTAGTATAAAGTATATACTATGTATTAAACTCAATATTAATACATGTATATAATTATGAAACATTACTTAAGATTATGACAAGTGGTGATATCTTAGGGTGGATGCCCAAGTAATTAATGAGAGAATTGATCATGAGCTAAGATAAGGACACGTGCCAAGTGCCACATGTCAACATTACAAGTCAGATGTCCAAGATTAACCAAGGTTAGGGTCAATTAACTATGTAGAGTTAATCAAAAGATTAAAAGAATCATGATGGATGTAATGGACGAACAAGATTTAATCATAGGAATCAAGTGCCATAGGGCACCTTCATTTATGATGTTCATGAACCAAAGAAGGGAGGAAGACTAAAAGTCTCTTACATGGAGAGTGCTCCACGCCCACCTATGTTAACTAGGTTAACACCCCACAATGGTTAGTCAAGTCATGAATTAAGCTTAGTTAGTTGAGTTGTGTTCACACTAGCTAATTAGGATATCCATGAATCTAATTTAATGTGTGTTTCATGAAAATAGATAAGGGAGAAGAACAAAATCTCATACCATGAACCAGCTCACACCCACTTTGCTTAACCTAAGGTATAAACCCAAGTTAAGGTATGGTTAATCGTAGGAAATGAATCATGAACTTAGGGACTTAACCCTTGGTCATGTATTTAATAAAGGAGCATGTATCTTATTTTTATCAACCAAGGTTAAAGAAGTAACCTTAGGGGTTAACCATGAATCTAAATCAAGGAGATTCATGGAATTTATGTAATACATGAACAATGATAAATATGGGTAATATACCACACATCAAACCATGGTTAGGCCATGGGTTAAGATGTTACCTTAGTTAAATGAATGCTGGAAATAAAGTAGCATGTGAGAAATACATGTATCCAACTAGTTAATTATAGTTAAAAGAGAACTATGGTTAAGTAAATGCATGTGTTTAAGAGATTCATGTATTATGGATTAAAGGATCCTAAGCAAGGGTTATGAACCTAATTAAAATGATTCACGAATCAAGAATTTATAAGTGAATGAATCTAGAGTTAATAGAGGCCAAGCCCCTTGGTCTATATAAAGGATCACACGGCCACCTTAGTGCTCACTTCATTTGTGCCATTCTCTAGAGAGACTAGAGACCCCATGCCACTATTGTGCTCATTTCACTTGGAGCGAGTCAAGAGAGAGAGAAAGAAAGAGAGAAAGGAGAAACAAGAAAGAAGGAAAGAAAGAAAGAAAGAAAGAAAGAAAGAAAGAAAGAGAAAGAAAGAAAAAGAAGATAGTGTTAGTCGACTTGACTTCAAATTCGGAAAAAGTAAGTGATTTCAGTAATATTATTCTAAGTAGTGATTTAGAATGAAGGTTAGTAATGGTAAGTAATATTTGGTGGTCTTATTCTAAATGACAAGTTAGGATGAAGGTTATGAGTAAGTAATGTATATTCTACTACATTCTGAAAAATAGTATAATAATACTATATTGAAATGCTGAAAAATCGTGTGATAATACTATGTTAAAGTTCTGGAAAATAGTATAATAATACTTTATTGAAATGCTGGAAAATAGTATAGTAATACTATGTTAAGATGCTGTAAATTTGTAAGATGATGTTATGTTAATATGCTAAAGATATAGAGTGATGATACTATAATAGTGTGCTATACTTTATGCGTATATTACAAGGAAATGGATGTAATTGAAGTAAGAAAATGATTATTCTAAATTATAAAATTATAGTTATGAGTTGGCAATAATAAAGATAATTAGAATTAAAATTATATAATCATAATGTTATGATTTGTATGAAAATATTATCTTATAATGTCTTCATGAGAAGGCAAGGAAAATATAAAGAACGCTTATATTAAAAAGGCCTGAAGACAAAGGCAAGGTAAAGGAAGACCGTTCGGCAAAAATTTATGAGGGGTTAATGAAAACTCCAAGAGGGGTGAGTCTAAAGAGGTGTACCTTTCAGTGATCAACTTGAGAGGCAGGACTAAGATAAGTCTGAAACATGAGAAGATAAAGGAAAAGATAAATACACTTATCTTAAAAAGGTCTCAAGATAGTGGTAAGGTAAAGAAAGACCGTTCGGTAAAAACTCATGAGGGGTTAATGAAAAATCCAAGAGGGGGTGAGTCTAAAGAGGTGTACCTTTCAGTGATCATCTTGAGAGGCAGGACTATGATAAGTCTGAAAAATAAATGAAAGATAAAGAATGTTTATCTTAAAAAGGTCTCAAGATAGTGGTGAGGTGAAGGAAGACCGTTCGGCAAAATCTCATGAGGGGTTAATGAGAACTCCAAGAGGGGGTGAGTCTAAAGAGGTGTACCTTTCGGCGATCATCTTGAGAGACATTGTCACGCCCCAAAATACCCCCTAGGAGTTAAGGGATACTTTAGAGGTAACTACGTGTACCTGCCAAACCATCCTGTAATGCAAGAGGCTAAACATAATATAATTCAGTGAAAATCAGAGCGCGGAAACTAAACATAAGTGCGGAAGCATAAGCCAACTTTTCTTTTCTTCTATAACTCCAAATAGTATTCCAAGTTAACATATACCAAAATACAATCAAAGTAAAGGTGGACATGCCCACCTATCAAAATACAAAAAGGAACTCTCTAACCCTCTCCTCTCAACAGTAGTCGAGGTATGGCCACACATCCAAGTCCCCATCCTCCTGAGACTGCCATGGGATAGGTGGCTCCCTCTCCTCTACATACTCCTCCTCGACCCAAGGCTCGGGGTCGAGGACATCCACAGTACCTGCCGACATAAAAGTACGGCTGAGCATGGAATACTCAGCGAGTACAAACTACTAGCTAACCATAACAATAGCGAAAGCATAACAACAGTGAGCAATACAAGATATTAATTTAAAGCAATAGTGAAAGCATAAGATACATAGCCATATCTTGACATGCGTGTATGAATGCAAAAACCTCGGTAAAACTCGTGTCTCGGAAACCCTTTTCGTGTCTCGGTCAAATCATGTATATGTGTCGTGTCTTGTCTTGTATTTCATGTCTTGATTTGTTCTTGACTTGTATACTTGTGAGCCAGAGGCTAGCACCCTTCCTTGGGCTACCAACCTCCTTGTCATGTTCTTGTTCCATTTCTCTTGTGAGCCAGAGGCTAGCACCCTTCCTGGGGCTACCAACCTCCTTGTCATGTTCTTGTTTCATTTCACTTGTGAGCCAGAGGCTAGCACCCTTCCTTGGGCTACCAACCTCCTTGTCATGTTCTTGTTCCGTTTCTCTTGTGAGCCAGAGGCTAGCACCCTTCCTGGGGCTACCAACCTCCTTGTCATGTTCTTGTTTCATCATATACAAATACAATCTTGGAAAACCCGGTTTCATGCATGCATGCGTGCTTGTGTGCTTGTCAATGGTGGTAATCATGATGACATACTTAAAAGGGGCGGATCACATGACTATGGCATTTCAATCCTTAACATAGTGGTATGAAAGCTTAGGCAACATATAGCACATTTGAGCAATTTATCATTTCTAAGAACATTTACACAATTTCTATTTCCATTTTCTTCATTAATTCCATTTATCCCTTGTTTAGTCATTTTATCAAACACCCGGTGGGCCACATTTCTTAGTCCTTCCATTTCCCTTATTTAGTGCGTATTTTTCATCAAGACATCAAGGTACATTTGTTATTTGTAAAGTGCCCATCTTCCATTTTCCATTTCACACATCACACAACATCCATACGGCATCCAATCGCCTCAATCGACATCTCATCCACACATCCATACCTTTTTCTTTATCTTGTTTATATTTAGTGGAGATGATACATTTTATAAGGAAGTAAACATACTACCAAGAGTCACATTTCACAATAGAAAATCTAGACTATTGCTAAAGAAAGTTAGTAGAGTGTACTAACCTTGAATCAAGGCTTGATCCTTAGTAGAAACCTTGATTGAAGCTCCAACTTGCAAGAAGAAAGATCCTTGCTTGAAGAAGGCTTAGTGTGGGGAAAACAACCTTGAAGTTGCCGTAGAAAACGCTGCCCTACCTTGGAGAAGGAGTCCCACACGAACTTGAGGTTGGATTTTCGAAATCCAAGCTTTTAGGGATGCTCTTGGGGTGCTTAAACCATTGATCTTACTCTCAAATGGAAAGGGGGTTTTGGAACCCTAGTTTCTTCTCCCTCTCTCTCAAATATCCCTAAGTGTTGTAAGTGAGGCCTCAAAGGGTCGAGCAAACCCTTATGGGTAAGGGTTTAACACCCAAAAGACGAAAAAGCCCTTAATGAAAATTCTGAAAAACACGAAGACCGAGCGATCGGTGGTTATGACCGATCGATCGGTTGCCTACCGAGCGATCGGTGTTTATGACCGATCGACCGGTCAAAAACTCACTCTCTGGAAAATTTCCCCATACAAAATTTCTGACCGTGCGATAGCTACCGATCGATCGGTTATGGACCGATCGATCGCTGACTGGACCGAGCGATCGGTCTTCTGTATGTCTGGACTGTTTTGACCATATCTTTTGACTCGCTCGTCGGATTTCGACGATTCAACTTGCGTTGGGTTCGTCTTTCGAAAACGCACATTTCTGACGTTTCGGAATTTCCGATTTCTCCCTTATTTATTAATTAGACTACAAAAACGGCCAATTAGCTACGAATGTGCTATTCATTAAGGATGAAAAAGTCCGGGGTGCTACAGACATGATTAAGATAAACCGGATCCAAGTAAAAGATGTTTAAAAGAAATGTCGAAAGTAATATTAAAAGATTAATATTTTATTCTTGTGTAAAAGATGTTTAAGTAATATTAAATGGTTTAATATTATATTCTTGTGATAAAGTTGTTATCTAAATATTATTTTATGCTTATTCTAAGTTGTTATTTAGCATAATGTTATAGAAACTTCTTATTTTGCTTCATAGCTCCCTGACATTTTACTTCAACAGATGAACATTGAAGGAACGATTTAGAAGTGGCGTTCGAGAGGATGGAGTCGCTTTTGATATGCTTTTATATTTTGTTTCAATTTGATGTAATTGAATTGGTTATGTAAACTTTAAGTTTCATATGGACATGATATGATGACAATAACGAATGGATAAGGAAGCGTTTAAAAGTTTAAATTCTCTTGGTATTTTACGCTTTTGCAATATATGAGAAAAGAGAATCTCATAGACGGCTTTACTCTTAAATTTCATTAGTGAAATGTTAAATTTAAGTCGGGTCGTGACAGTTGGTATCAAAGCGGGCAATTCCCATCATAACATGTCCCTAGGTATTAAACTTAGTTTTATACATAGATATACAAAAAAAAATCTAGTTATATACATAGATATATAGTATAGACTAGGGAAAATGTACATTGATTAGATGATATGACTAGTCAATATGATTATGAAAACTAGATCATAGAATGACTGGTCGAGATAATTATGAAAACTAGATCATAGATAGATTGGTCGAGATGATTATGAAAACTAGATCATAGATAGACTAGTCGAGATTATTATGCAAACTAGATCATTGAATGATTGGATTACATTAATGGTTATTTTGATGATAGATGCAAACTACAAGAAAGAAATCATGAGTAATCCTCATATGGTGAAGATGAGTTTGAGGAAAGTTTTGTGGATAACTTTGATATGATCGTTGAGAGTTAGACCGAAATAGTTATATCTTTAGGTTATGATTGAAAATGATAGTATCATAAAATATTTTGATGACTTCAAAATGATGTAAATGGAAGAGATTAAAGTCTACATCATTTTTAGGATTTATTGATCCTTTAGTGATTGAAAAGTGAATTCAAATGATTACTTCTCGGAAGATGAGGTAACAAGTATGCCTCTAGGAGATGAAGATTTATGGGAAGAGAGTTTGGGAGATAACTCTGAGGAGTTTAGTTTGGTATCTAGGAAAACCATTTAGAGCCTTATATATATAGGTTATGACTTAATGATATAAGTTTGAATTTATCTTTAAATATAATGTTCATAAATTATATATAATGATTCTTGGCTGAATTGTTTGCCGTATTGTTTGTATTTTCAAGTTATTATGAACATTATATTTAAAGATAAACTTTAGACTTATATCATTAATTCATAACCTATATATATAAGGCTCTAAATGGTTTTCCTAGATCCCAAACTAAACTCCTCAGAGTTATCTTCCATTGTTTTAAATAGGAAAAAATGCCGCCTAGAAGTGTCCCCAACAACGATACCTTAGTTGGAGCCTTTGAATCCATAACAACTTTAGCAAGCCTGATATAACAATAGCAGAACCTGAATAATGCTCCTGTTGTACCACCCTTGAACCAAAGAAATGGAAATTGGTTAGAGAAATTCAAGAGATTGAGGCCGTCAACATTTTCTGGTTCTACTAATCCCTTAGTAGTAGAAAAATTGATTTGAGGTATTGAGAAGATTTTTAGGGCAATGGCATGTGTTGAGGAAAATAGGACTGAGTTAGCCGTGTTTATTGTAGAACCCCAGAACATTTTGTATGTGCCATGGTATGTGTGTCAAGGCATGATGCCTATGTAATCTCTAATTCCATGCAATGAGAATTTAGAACATTTGAGAATTTTTCTTTGGTGTTGTAAAATAATTAATAAAGTTCTATAAGCCTTAGAAACGTCCTAGGCATGTTTAGAAGAGGTCAAAAGGGAAGTAGGATGAGTCCAAGTAGTAGGAATGGGTGAAAAATGGACTCAGTATCGAATTTGCAGAGCAACCGATCCCTCGATCCATGTAGCGATCGATTGGTCCATAACTAATCGATTGGTAGCTATCGACTGGTGCACTTTTTTGTATGGGGAAAAATTCCAAAGAGCTTGTTTTTGACTGTTCGATCGGTCAAAACTCCGGTCGCTCGGTAAGCGACCGATCGCTCGGTAATAACCACCGATCGCTCGGTCTATCGCATTTTGCAGAATTTTCATTAAGGGCTTTTTCATCATTTGGACGTTACACCCTTGCCTATTAAGGCTTTCCCGAGTCTTAGGGGTCTCTGTAGCACCCCAGAACTTTTTGCCATGTATTGGGACCCATGCCAAGGCATTATGCCTTTGTAATCCTCCTATTTCTATGAAATGAGAAAATTTAAAGAACTCTAAGTGTTAAGAAGTAGTATTCCTAAGTTGGATATATCAAAAACCTGAGTTATTGACTCTCATTTGCGGATCAGTCAACTTTAGGAGGAATTTGGTCAATAAATAAGGAAGAAACTGGAAATTCTAAAATGCAAGAAATGTTCCCCTTCGAAAGATGAATCCAACGTAAATGGAATCGTCAAAATCGGACAACCGAGTCAAAAGTTATGGCCAAATTACCAAAGTAGGGAAAAATAGAGAAAATAACAAAATCTGGAGTGTGCGATTGATCACAAGTCAGGTGCGATCGATCGCATGCAGGCGAAGTGAGTCCCAAACTCTCTGGGCTATATGCGATAGATGGATTTCCCAGGTGCGATAGATCGTAGGGTTCTGCGATCGATCGCATGCAGGGAAAATTAGATCGAAAGTGCTCGGGTTCATGTGCGATAGATTGTATCCAAGTGCGATCGATCGCAAGGACCTGCGATCAATCGCACATAAGTGAATGATCGATCACATGCGGTAATTGAAGCCAGATTTGAGGGTTTTAAACCCTTTTCTTGTTTAGGGATCCTCATTTTGAGGCATTTCTAACCTAGAGAAGAGAAAGAGGGAAGAGAAAGGAGAAGAGGATTTTGGGGAAATCCTCTAATGGAGCTTGGATTGGGAGATCAAGGGAGGTTCAAGCTTGGGAAATTTCAAGCAAGGGTCTTCCCCAAAGCATCTACAGTTCCTCAAACCAAGTGCGAGTTCTTCTTCAAGGTTAGAACTCCACTTCAAGGGTTTTCTTCAACCTATTCAAGGTCGGTACCCTATACTACCCTTCTAGTTCATCTCTTTTCTTTGTTTTCCTTCATTTTGTGTTTTTCCCTAATTTCTAAGTAAGATAATGAGATAGGATGAATGGATGAAGGTGGATGGTTGTGTGAATGTGAATGGGCGATTGGATGCCGTGTGTTTGTTGTGATGAACGAAATGGGAAGGGTATTGTACCAATAACAAACATACATGTGTGTTGTGAGTATTAACCCACCTAGCATTGCAAGATTTAGGTGTTAATCCTAATAAACATACCAAGTGTTCGATGAAATGCCAAAATGAAGAAAATGATAATGATTCTTAGAAAATGCATGTGTGAATTTCTTTACTTTATAGAATGGCATGTTGTTAGATTAATTGCTTAATTATTTGATTTAGTTGTTGACCAAATGCAAATGTTCTTTATATGCCATTGTCATCCTTAATTGTACACGAAATCACAAGCACAGCATGTAGTCCACGAGTAGGGTTTCAAGCATTAAACATCGTGTTTTCCCGATTCACGAACACTATGACAAGGCCAAACGGAAGGGTTGGTAAATAGAGGTAGGGCATATCTTACGATATGTTTTGCCTCGCTTTTTGACACGAACAAGAACGCCCCAAGCATGCATGTTACATTCAATGAATTTCATTAAAGAGGGGTCTCCCCTCCCTCACAAGCTGTTTCTCATTTAGGAAGAGGGGCCTTCCCTCCCTCACAAGTAGCAAGAACATGTTTATTTTTCAAGCAAGCAAGCATGATACATGACATGACACGCATGAAAAGCATGACACGCATGACACGATATGATACGACAAGACAAGACACATGACAAGACAAGTTTTGAACATGAAAAGAGTATTTCAAGTTAAGCTAAGCACATGAAGTTTTCAAGAGATTTCCTTCTTTGATGTTATGCAAGCATGATTTATAAACTGTTTTCTTTCCTATTATGATATAAATTGCTTCCTGCCTTATATTTTTATTGCTATGCTATGGCTGTTGGTTAGTGTTTGTACCTGCTGAGTATTCCATGCTCAACCGTACGTCTTATGTCGGCAGGTGATAGTGGAGCGGCTGCTCCTTTCGACATATGTGATCCTGGCCCATGGGTGGAGGAGAAGTACATCGAGGAGGTCCCTGCTAAGGAGCCTCACGTAGACTGTCACTATTAGGGGTAGATTCTAAGTGAGAGATTGTGGGTGAGCTTGAGAGATTATATTCATGTATTTTGGTGGGCATGGCCGCACCTTCTTTTGTGCGTTCATTTTGTACAAAACTTGGATCATATATATACACATAGAGGTTTTGGTTAGACTTCCGCTGTGCCATGTTAGAGTATGTTTCCGCTATTTTGTTCCTCTATTGTATATGCTCAGTGTATTTGGCAGGATGATTTTCCAAACATGTCATGTAGGTCATGACAAGTCGTCCAAGATTCACTCTAACTCCTAGGGTGGGTTTTGGGTCGCGATAGAGGTGGTATTAGAGCTTAGGCTTTAGGTCTTTAGGGTCACTTAGAATCTGGTACCACGGCTTGACAAGAGTATATGTTAGGAATCAAGTTAGGAAGGAAGTAAGTCGGAAGCGAGTCATGATTCCAAGTATAAGACTAAACCTTAGTCCCAGTCCAAAATGGTTGTTCCAAGCAAGTGCGTGTCTAGAAACGCTAGAACACTAAGTCTATTATGTATACACCGATGGGTTTGATGCATTGTATAGTAATATTATGTCAATAATACTACTTAAAATTTTGTGAGATAAAATTGTGATAAATTGTGGTTCCAAGTTAGACTCATGTGGTGCTATTGTTCTCAAGACTTTAGTCATGAGGCGGGGCACACGGGGTCACGTACCACACACTAGAACTTTATCTTCTTCTTGGGATGAGGTTGAGCATCCGGACCTCCTCAGTTCTTAGGCTCTATTGCTGAGACTCTCGCCATACTGGCGGCTCGGCAAACTATACCATCATCGGCGGCACCTACTCCATTGCTTGCAGCACCAGCACATCACACAGCTGGGGTTGAGGCATTTCGGAGACTGAGGCCTCCATCATTCCATGGGAGTGTGGACCCTCTTACCGCGGAGGCTTAGATCCTCCAATTGGGAAAGATCTTTGCGGTCCTCTCGCCCATAGAGGAAGATAAAGTGGCATGGGCGGTCTTCATGCTAGAGGGTGAGGCACACCATTGGTGGTTGTCCGCCTTGAGAACTCGGGAGTTGACTATGCAAGGTTAATCCTGGACTTGTGTCGAGGTCAAGGACACTTTCTACAAGAAGTACTTCCCGGTAGGAGCTCAGGAAAAGAAAGAGAAGGAGTTGATCAACCTTGAGCAGGGCTCTATGTCGGTGGGTCAGTATGAGGCCAAGTTCTCGAAATTATTGAAATTCGCGCCTCACATGATCGCAACGGAGGCGATGAAGGCAAGGAGGTTTGAGCAAGGGCTCAGAGATTTCATCATGGAACGAGTCTCGGTCTTCAGGCACACCACTTACGCCGAAGTGGTGGATAAGGCCTTGTTGGTTGAGACCAATTCTGAGGCGGTGTTTAAAAAGAGAGAGTTGGCGAGAGGCTAATCTAGCAGTTTAGCACATCCGGAGAGGCGGGCCCGGACTGGCTCTTATCAGTATACATGGCCAGCACCACCACAGTATGCGTGGTCAGCACCACTGTAGAGGCCGTCTTATATGCCTCCAGCTCCACGGTAGTATGCGCCTCAAGTACCACGACCTCAGGCTCTTCTGGCCCCATGGCCCATTGCACCTCAGGTGGCGAGGTATGCTCCACCTCCGGCCCCTCTGACCCAGTGTTTTAAAACACGAAAACTCGGCTCGACTCGAAACCTTGTTGAGTCGAGTCAACTCGAAAACTCGGCCAAAACTCGATAAAACTCGATACTAAAAACTCGAAAAATATAATATATTTTTATTATGATTTATATTTATATAAAATAATATAAATTAAAATTTCAATTATAAAACTACATCTAATATGTTATTATATATATAAATAATATTATAAAAATATTATTCTTTAGAAAAATTATTTTAAAAACTTATATAATGAATTATTAATTACTATTTTACCATATTGCTATATTTTTAGATGTTATAAATGATTAATTAACAAATAATTCATCAATTATATGAATATTTCATAATATCATTTACCATCAACGTCCAATCAACTAATTGACTAAAAATACATAAAATAAACTAAAAAGGTTCTCATCTATTGATGGCTTAAAACGTAGCCACCAATTAACAAACTAATTATTACAAGTTCAAATTTTAATTATTTAGATCAATATCGAGATCAGAATAAGAGTCTGGTGGTAAAGTCTCACTTCCATTCCCACACTCTCCTGTGCCAGTTTCCAACAACCAGTCATCTTCTCCAAATCCGCTATGATAAGGAATTGGTGGGTCTGCTTGCGTGTCATCATCACCAGGTTCACAAGCAACCCACTCATCCTCACAACTCTCTAACAAGATGTTGTCCAATAGGATTGGATCATAATCTGAAGCGTGCCTCCTTAGTTGTCTCTCCCTAAGCCTCAAGTTGTAATGTACAAACACCAACTTATCTAACTTCTCTTGCTTCAATCGATTTCTCTTCTTGGTATGGATTTGATCAAATGTACTCCAGTTCCTTTCGCATCCAGTCGAGGAACAAGTTTGGCTCAAAATGCGAATAGCGATCCGTTTGAGAGTCGGAGTTCCCTAACCATAGTTTTCCCACCAAGAAACTGAAAAATAATAAAAAAATGTAATTAAAATTTATGATATAAAAAAGAAGATTATTGTAATAAAACTACGATTTATTAATATATTAAACAAAAAGTATTTACCTGGAGTAAGTTTAGTTCGAGATCTTATTGCCATGTCCGTCCCAAAGTCTCCTTGAGCCTTTTCATATATAGACAACTAGAAAAAATTATGAATAAAAAATTAGTAACCAATAATTTTTTTTAAAGTTTGAATGTTATAACTTTAAATAACGTACCTCTTTAATAGCCTCAATTTTTTTTCCACATCTTCCTCCATAGACATAAGTACCCTATGTAATCCACGCCGAACTTCTCCATCTTGTGAAAATTCAGGGCTGTAGCGAATAGCTGGATTAAAGAAGTATCCTGTTACATGAAGTGGAGAGTGAAAAGTGGAATTTCGTCTCTGATCAATTATCTTCCAAAATTTATTGTACTTCTTCTCGTCGTTATCATTGACTTCTGCAATTTTTTTTTTGTTTTATCAATGGCCTGATATATCAAACCCATAGTTGGTTCTTTATCAACATCAACTAGCCGCAATAACTCAACAAGTGGGGTGACTGATCTTTGAAGCTTCTCAAGCCTTCTCCAAAAATCATTATCTAACAAATTTTTTTCTATTTCCTTCCCCTCCGCCAAACTTGCAAATCTTGACTTAACCCAATCTTCAGATAACATCATAGCTTTCAACCAGCTCGCTGTGTTTAAAAAAAAAATAATTAGAACTAGTCTATTAAATTCAAAGAAAAAATAAGAAAACATTTAGATTATGTAAAGAGTAAATAACCATTTACCTGTTCTAGAAGACTTCCCGTGAGGATAAAATTTGTAGCAGATCGTGTTGCTCCCGGTCTCAAAATTTCTCTTCCCTTTGTATGTGTTCTCATTAGACTTAACACTTGAGCATGATTATAAATAAATTTTGCCGCTTTCTTAGCTATCTCAATCAAATCACTTATACTCTTTAGTTTTCCAATCTTCTCTAAAATGAGATCCACATTATGGGCAGCACATGAAGTCCAGAAGAGATGTTTTCTTTTTGCCATCAATATTTTACCTGCAGCCACATAATTTGCTGCATTATCAGTTATTACTTGAACAACATTTTTTTCTCCAACTTCTTCCACAATGCCATCAAGGAGGTAGAAAAGATTTGCTGCACTTTTCACAATATTTGAGGCATCCACCGATTTAATAAACATTGTTCCTCTTGGACATGAGACCAAAAAATTTATTATAGATTTTCCACGCTGGTCCGTCCACCCATCTGATAATATGGAACAACCTGTTTCAGCCCAAGAATCCCTTAATTCTTTAAAATACAATTCTAAATTCAGAACCTCCCCATCTAATGCCGGACCTGACAGTTCATAAGGAGTTGGAGCCTTTAATCCCGGGCCATAGTTACCAATTGCTTCAATAAATTTTGGAAAAAAGACAGAATCGGCTGCATTAAATGGAATTGCAGCATGATAAAACCATCTCCCAACTGCTTCTATAACCCTCTTTCGTGCATTCTTATCCATAGCAGTTGGTAACTTTAATTGAACTGTATTTGAATCTTTGGCAGTCTCTTTTCCCTTTCTTATTCTTGATAGTTGTTCAACTTCATCATCATCACCAGATTTTTTCTCACCAAATTCTCCCCAACTTCGTTTTCTGATTACTTTAGAACTTTTCACATCTTTTTTCTTGGTAAGTATTTCTGTCATCTCTTGAGCCACACTTTTATCAACTTTAGGACATTTTGCAGCATCTCCCGGAATCCTTGCAATGTGTTGTTTTAACCTGTGAATCCCTCCCCACATTGTTTTCCCACAATAATTGCAACAAACATGTTTTTTATCCGTTGAGATAGCCGTGCAATGAGCCCAACCAACATTGGTCAAGTGAGATGTTTCAACCACCAATTGACTTGATGAGTCAGGCGTATTTCCTGGCTCATTTTCACATCTTTCCGATGAATCCATAAGACAAAAACTGAAATTAAAAAAAAAAAATATTAGTTGACATGAGTTATATTCTAATTAATATAACGTTTAAAAGTACACTACTAATTTTTTAAATTGAAAAAACATTTTTTAAAAATAAATTGTCTCATTCAACGAACTAACACCAACAATGCTTTGGGGTTCATACGGTCCAATCAACCTTTATTTTAAGGATATTTTATTTCATTTTTAAAACTTTTGTCCTATTCAAGTTTTTTTTTTTTTAAACTATTCATGGTATGTAACTTTTTCGTTCCAACAATGCTTTGGGTTTTTTTTTTTATTGTAGGTAACAGCACCACAAGGGGAAACTACAGGTGATAGAAGGAAGACCACACACATAAACTCATGCGCACTCACACACATACACCACAAACACACAAGACTCAATAATGCTTTGGATTCATACGGTCCATTTAAAGATATTTTATTTTATTTTTAAATTTTTGTCATATTCAAGAACACCTCTTTTTCCCTACTTTAAAGAGATATGATGAAGTTGGAAGCTTTATGCCTCAAATCACATCTCACTGTTACACAGCAGATTTTTTATATTTTTTTATTATATGATTTAATCTTCCTCACAGGTCTTTACTAGTTAGAAGAGAGAACTGGGAAACAACGAAACAGAGATGGGGGAGAAGTTCTTACTCGAGAGATTTCTTCTTCTTCGAATCTCATCGGAATGGAGCCGAGCAGATAAAGTCGAACACCTAGTCTCGTTAGCGAGCACCTAATCTCGCCGGTGAGCACCTAATCTCGCCGGTGAGCACTTCTTCTTCCACTTCTTCTTCTTCTTCTTCTTTTTATTCTTCTTCAAACATGATTACTGCTGCTATACAATAGATTATAGAGCTCGATTAACTAATAAGGAAAAAGTGTTTGCTTTTGGGGATTTTTTTTAGGGTTTTAAAAAAAAAATATTAGACCCCTTCGAGTTCGGTCTGATCTACTCGACTCGGTTGAGGTGCGTGAACTCGGCCGAGTCGGGCGAGTTTTAGTCCGAGTAGTGACACAACCGAGTTTCTAACCGAGTTGACTCGAAATCCAACCGATCCGAGTCAACTCGGTTGATTTTCGAGTCAACTCACCGATTTTTTAAACACTGCTCTGACCTACATGTATGAGGTCTGCACGTCTTGTGGCAGAAGGCACCCGGCAGGAGATTGTCGGAAGGCATCGGGCGGATGTTTTCACTGTGGTCGCTAAGGCCACATGATTTGGGATTGCCCGACGAGGCATTTACATAGCCAGTCACAGGGGATTAGGCCCCCAGCTTGTCCAGCAGGATCATACTAGGCGTCCTCCCAGCTTGCGCGTTCTGCACCTCCGCCTCGCCAGGCGAATCAGGGGAGAGTATTCACCTTGACAGAGGGTGATGCACTTGCATCTGACGATGTGGTGCATGGTACGCAGTTGTAGTTTATCTAATTATCCATGAATTAATGGTTATGTATTTTATTCTGTATTATTCGACTATGCACAAATATGGCATATTATATATATATATACCTATATGTATACGCTGTTGATGCATGGATTAACTTAGCTGGCTAAAATTTTAGGAACCTTACTAGTCAATGAATGTGTGGCTCGAGTATTGATCGATACCGGATCTACTCATTCATTCGTGTTGTTGAGTTTTTCTCAAGGCTTTTCCTCTGAGCCTAGCTAGTTGGAACCGGAGTTAGCCATTTCGACTCCTCTCGGCACGACAGTAGTGGCAGATAAAGTGTATAGAAATAGTGTGGTTCAAGTCGGAAGCCACGAGTTGGCAGTTGATCTAATCATCCTTGGATTTCAAGACTTCGACGTCATCTTGGGGATGGATTGGTTAGCAGCTCATCATGGGCACGTAGCTTGCTTCGAGAAAATGGTACTCTTCAAGCCGATGGAAGGAAAGCCATTTCATTTTTGGGGATGAGAAGTAAGGATATTGCTTGCGTTGTGGCATTAAGCTTAGTGAACCCTGAGGCAAAGGACTCTTCGACTATTCCGATCGTGAGTGAATTCCTGGATGTATTTCCAGAGAAATTGCCAGGGTTGCCTCCAGATAGGGAGATTGAGTTTGTGATTGAGCTTGCACCAGGCACAGTTCCCATCTACCGGGCTCCGTATAGAATGGCCCCGATCGAACTCAAGGAGTTGAAGACTCAGTTGGAGGAATTGCAAGGCCTTGGTTTCATTCGACCAAGTGTCTCACCGTGGGGTGCCCCAATTTTATTTGTCAAGAAGAAGGATGGATCGATGCGGATGTGCCTCAATTACAGGCAGTTGAACAAAGTCACTATAAAGAATAGGTATCCATTACCTAGGATTGATGACTTGTTCGATCAGTTAAAGGGGGCGAGATTTTTCTCTAAGATCAATCTTCGGTCGGGTTACCACCAGTTGAAGATCAAGGTTGAGGATGTGCCCAAAACTGCTTTCCGGACTCAGTACGGACACTATGAGTTCTTGGTGATGCCTTTTGGTCACGAATGCGCCAGCAGTTTTTATGGATTTGATGAACCGGCTGTTCCGACCATACCTAGATCGATGCGTGATCGTGTTTGTCGATGACATACTAATATATTCCCAGACTTGGGAAGATCACGTGCGAGACCTTCGCCTTGCTTTAAAAACATTGAGAGAGCACAAGCTTTATGCCAAACTTAGCAAGTGTGAATTTTGGTTGGAAGAGGTGGCATTCCTAGGCCACGTTGTATCTGCGGAAGGCATATCGGTTGATCCGAAGAAGGTAGAGGCAGTCATGAGTTGGGCGACACCCAAGAGTGTCACAGAGATACGTAGCTTCCTTGGGTTGGCAGGCTATTACAGGAGATTTGTAGAGGGTTTCTCTAGTCTTGCCGCGCCGCTTACTTACTTAACTCGGAAGAATGCCAAGTTCGTATGGAGCAACAAGTGTGAGATCAGTTTCACAGAATTGAAGAAGAGGCTTACTACCACCCCCGTCCTTACTATGCCATCTGGACATGGTGGGTATGAGGTGTACAGTGATGCCTCGCATGTCAGACTTGGGTGCATTCTCATACAGCACAAAAAGGTTATTGCCTATGCATCGAGGCACGCACGACTTGGAGCTTGCTGCAGTCGTGTTTGCACTTAAGATCTAGCGACACTACCTTTACGGGGTAGAATTCTATATGTTCACAGATCACAAGAGCCTCAAGTATCTCTTTTCCCAAAGAAGAGCTGAATCTGAGGCAACGGCATTGGATGAAATTTCTGAAAGACTACGAGTGCACCATCCAATACCACCTGGGTAAAGCAAACGTTATAGCAGATGCTTTGAGTAGAAGCCCTCCGGGTCTGTTGGCACACATGTTGGTGTAGGAATGGAGATTACTAGAAGATTTGGCAAATCTGGACATCAGTATGAATGATTCTGTCCATAGTCCTATCTTGGCAAATGTCATGGTTCGGCCGTACATTATAGATTTGATCCAAGAGTATCAAGCCACAGATGCCGACTTATTGGCTTTCCGGGACAAGGAGGTTACCAAGGGTAGTGAAGACTTTTCTCTCACTAGCTGTGGTGCTATTACGTTCAAGGGAGGCTGTGTGTCCCAGCCAATGCAGATCTTAGGAGGGAGATTATGGACGAAGCCCACCGATTGAAGTATACTATGCATCCTGGGGGTACAAAGATGTATCGGAACCTCAAGAGTCAGTTTTGATAGCAGAATATGAAGAGGGATGTTGCGGAGTATGTGGCATAGTGCTTGGTGTGCCAACAGGTGAAGGCAGAGCACTTGAGACCGGTGGGTCTATTGCAGTCTCTCCCGATTTCTAAGTAGAAATGGGAGCACATCTCCATGAACTTCATTGTTGGCTTGCCAAAAAGGGCAAGAAACTCATATTAGATTTGGGTTGTAGTAGACCGTTTAACAATGTCCGCACACTTCTTACCTTACCGGACTACTTTCAACTCGAGCCATTTGGCCGCACTGTATATCAAGGAGATCATTTGGTTGCACGGGGTGCCAGTTAGTATTGTGTTAGATTGGGATCCAAGATTCACGTCCAGGTTCTGGAAGAGTTTTTAGGAAGCTTTGGGTTCCCTACTAGACTTTAGCACCGCCTTCCATCCACAGATGGATAGACAAACCGAGAGGATGAACCAGATCATCGAAGACATGCTTCGGGCATGTATGTTGGATTTCAAGGGTAACTGGGAAGAGCAATTGCCTTTAGTGGAGTTCGCCTACAATATAGCTACCAGGCGAGCATCCAAATGGAACCATTTGAGGCCTTATATGGGCGAAGCTACAGGTCTCCTCTCTACTTGGATGAGGTAGGTGAGAGAAAAATAATTGGTCCGGAATTGATTGAGCAAACTGCGAACAAGGTTAAGATCATCCGAGATCGGTTGAAAGGTGCCCAAGATCGTCAGAAAAGCTATGCTAACACTCGCCGTAGGGACTTGGAATTCCAAGTAGGGGATCAAGTTTTGTGAAGGTATCTCCTAGTAAGGGGATTATGATATTTGGCAAAATAGGCAAGCTGAGTCCTCGATATGTCGGTCCCATTGAGAGTATCACGCGAGTTGGTGAAGTTGCTTACCGAGTAGCTCTTCCACCTCACATGGCCGTGGTTCACAACGTTTTCCACGTATCTATGCTTCGAAAGTACATTGCGGACCCTTTGCATGTCATAGAATTGGAACCGTTGGAAATCCGAGAGGATCTCACTCTAGTTGAAAGGCCGGTTCAGATTTTGGATCGGAGAGATCAAATCCTTTGCAACAAGACTATTCCATTAGTGCTCGTTCAGTGGCAACATCATACTCGGGAAGAGGCCACTTAGGAGCGTGAAGCCGAAGTCAAAGAGAAATGCCTGGAGTTGTTTGAATAGGTGTTTGTTGCTGCTATGTAATTTTGTTCTGGGTTTGTAATGCAAGCGTCGTCCAAATTTTGAGGATGAAATTTTTATAAAGGGGGGACGATGTAGCACCCCGAAAATTTTTGCCAAGTATTGGGACTTGTGCCAAGGCATGATACCTTTGTAATCCTCCTATTTCTATGAAATGAGAAAATTTAAAGAACTCTAAGTGTTAAGAAGTAGTATTCCTAAGTCGGATATATCGAAAACCTGAGTTACTGAATCTCATTTGCAGATCAGTTAACTTTAGGGACAATTTGGTCAATAAATAAAGAAGAAATTTGAAATTCTAAAATTCTAAAAATTTTCCCCTTCGAAAGAGGAATCCAACGCAAGTTGAATTGTCAAAATTGGATAACCGAGTCAAAAGTTATGGCTGAATTACCAAAGTAGGGAAAAATAGGAGAAAATAAAAAAATCTGGAGTGTGCGATCGATCGCAAGTTAGGTGCGATCAATCGCACGCAGGCGAAGTGAGTCCCAAACTCTCTGGGCCATATACGATAGATGGATTCCCTAGGTCCGATAGATCGCAGGGTTCTGCAATCGATCACAAGTATGTGCGATCGATCGCATGCAGGGAAAATCAGATTGAAAGTGCTCGGGTTCATGTGCGATAGATCGCATCCAGGTGCGATCGATTGCAAGGACCTGCGATCGATCGCAGATAAGTGTGTGATTGATCGCATGCGGTAACTGAAGCCAGATTTGAGGGTTTTAAACCCTTTTCTTGTTTAGGAATCCTCATTCTGAGGCATTTCTAACCTAGAGAAGAGAAAGAGGGAAGAGAAAGGAGAAGAGGATTCTGGGGAAATCCTCCAAAGGAGCTTGGATTGGGAGATCAAGGGAGGTTCAAGCTTGGGAAATTTCAAGCAAGGGTCTTCCCCAAAGCATCTAAAGTTCCTCAAAACAAGTGGGAGTTCTTCTTCAAGGTTGGAACTCCACTTCAAGGGTTTTCTTCAACCTATTCAAGGTCGGTAACCTATACTACCCATCTAGTTCATCTCTTTTCTTTGATTTCCTTCATTTTGTCTTTTTCCCTAATTTCTAAGTAAGATAATGAGATGGGGTGAATGGATGAAGGTGGATGGTTGTGTGAATGTGAATGGGTGATTGGATGCCGTGTGTTAGTTGTGATGAATGAAATGGGAAGGGTATTGTACCAATAACAAACATACATGTGTGTTGTGAGCATTAACCCAACTAACAATGCAAGATTTAGGTGTTAATCATAATGAACATACCAAGTATTCGACGAAATGCTAAAATGAAGAAAATGATAATGATTCTTAGAAAATGCATGTGTGAATTTCTTTACTTCATAGAATGGCATGTTGTTAGATTAATTGCTTAATTATTTGATTTAGTTGTTGATCAAATGCAAATATTCTTTATATGTCATTGTCATCCTTAATTGTACACAAAATCATGAGCATGGCATGTAATGTAGTCCATGAGTAGAGTTTCAAGCATTAAACACCGTGTTTTTATTTTAAGAAACATCAAGGTTTATTCCCGATTCACGAACACTGTGACAAGGCCAAACGGAAGGGTTGGTAAATAGAGGTAGATCATATCTTACGATATGTTTTGCCTTGCTTTTTTACACGAACAAGAACACCCCAAGCATGTATGTTACATTCAATGCATTTCATTAAAGAGGGGTCTCCCCTCCCTCACAAGTTATTTCTTATTTAGGAAGAGTGGCCTCCCCTCCCTCACAAGTAGCAAGAACATGTTTATTTTCTAAGTAAGCAAGTATGATACATGACACGCATGACAAGCATGACAAGCATAATACAAGTATGACACGATACGATACGACAAGACAAGACACATGACAAGACAAGTTTTGAACACGGAAAGAGTATTTCAAGTCTAGCCAAGCACATGACGTTTTCAAGAGATTTCCGAACTTGATGTTATGCAAGCATGATTTATAAACTGTTTTCTTTCCTGTTATGGTATAAATTGCTTCCTGCCTTATACTGTTATTGCTATGCTATGACTGTTGGTTAGTGTTTGGTACTTGCTGAGTATTCCATGCTCAGCCATACGTCTTATGTCGGCAGGTGATAGTGGAGCAACTGCTCCTTTCGACATTTGTGTTCCTGGCCCATAGGTGGAGGAGGAGTACATCGAGGAGGTCCTGGCTGAGGAGCCTCACGTAGACTGTCACTATTAGGGGTAGATTCTAAGTGAGAGATAGTGGGTGAGCTTGAGAGATTATATTCATGTATTTTGGCGGGCATGTCCGCACCTTCTTTTGTGAGTTCATTTTGTACAAAACTTGGATCATATATATACACATAGAGGTTTTGGTTAGACTTCCGCTGTGCCATTTTAGAGTATGTTTCCGCTATTTTGTCCTTCTATTGTATATGCCCAGTGTATTTTGTAGGATGGTTTGCCAAACATGTCATGTAGGTCATGACATGTCATCCAAGATTCACTCTAACTCCTAGGGTGGGTTTTGGGTCGCGATAGTCTCATTCACCATACTTAGGGTATTTGAAAGAAAGGGAGAGAGGAGAAAAAGGGGATTCTAACCTAGGGCATGCTCTTGAAGCAAATCAAGGGTTTAAGGACCCTAGATCATACCTCAAGGCTTGGATTCTTCAATCCAAGGTTCAAACTCATGAGGAGCATGTGCTCCAAGTTAAGGCAGCGACTTCACGCACGTCTTGGGAAGGTTATGCTCGCCTTTTCAAGGTCGGTACCTTTTGCTACCCTCCTAGTTATGGTTTCCTCTTTTCTTTCCTTATTCTTTGTTTCCCTAAACTATAACTATGCTATGAGTTGGGATGCATGGATGGAGATGGGCATTGGGCGAGGGATGCCATGTAAATGTGTTGTGACGAATGGAATGGGAACGGTATTGTACCAATAATAAACACATATGTATGTTGTGAACATAAAACCACTTAGGAAAGCATGGTGCAGGCTTTAACAAATAAGGTACACACCACATATTTGATGAAATGCCAAGGTGAAGAAAATGAGTTGTAAATGAAGAAATGCATGTTTAAAACCGTATGAAATTGCTAGGATTTATGATAGTGTGATTAATTGCTTTCTTTAAATGGCATGAATATTTACTTGTTTAAAATTATGATATTCTATGTATTCTTGAAATCCCAAATGTCATATTTAATTCCAAATGAAAGCATGTACACGATCCCACGAGCACGGCATGCATAACATGGTTTACCGGCGTTTTCAAGAATAAGGTTTAGAGGTGGGACATATCTTACGATATGTTTTACCTCGCTTTTGACAAGAGGATAAGAACAAGCATCGCATATGAGGGGGTTTACACTTCCTTCCCTTCCAACAGGGGTCCCCCTTACTCACAAGTACATATCATTGGAAGAAGGGTTTCCCTTCCCTCTCAAGTGCATGTCACTGAAAGAAGGGTCTCCCTTCCCTCCCAAGTGAATCTCACAAGCGCATCTCACCAGTTACATGAGCATGTTTAAATTCCAAGTAAGCACGCATGACACGCATGACATGACACACTCGACAAGATCAAGCAAGACAGATATGACAAGTTTTTCAAGCACGAAAAGGGTATTTTGAGTCAAGTCAAGTGCATGATGATTTCAAGAGAGTTATCGGATTTTATGTGATGCAAGCATGAATATCAACTGTTTTACTTTCCTATTACTATAAGAATTGCTTCCTGCTTTTATACCATTGTTGCTATGCTGTGACTGTTGGTTAGCATTAGGTACACGCTGAGTATTCCATGCCTAGCCGTACGTTTATGTTGGTAGGTACTGAGGGGGCTGCTGCATCTTTCGGCATCTATGCTCCTGGCCCCTGGGTGGAGGAGGAGTACGTTGAGGAACCTACCGAGGAGCATCATGTAGATGAGTACTATTAGGTGGTAGATTCTGAGTGATCCAAGGGTGAGCTTGAGAGAGTATGTCTATGTATTTTGGCGGGCCTGTCCACACCTTTTGTGATATGATTTTGTACAACTTGGATCATGTATATATACTTAGTGGTTTGGTTAGTCTTCCGTTGTGCCATGTTAGTTATGTTTCTGCTATTATTTTCCTCTATTATATATCCTCCGTGTATTTTGCAGGATGGTTTGTCAATCAAGTCATGTAAGTCATGATAAGTCATCCAAGATTCACTCTAACTCGCGGGGTGGGTTTTGGGTCGCGACAGAAGTGGTATAAGAGCTTAGGCTTTAGGTCTTTAGGGTACACTTAGAATTTAGTTTCACAGCTTGACAAGAGCATATGTCGGGAAACAAGTTAGGAAGGAAGTAATTCAGAAGCGAGTCATGTTCTAAGTGTAAGACTAAACTTTAGTCTTGGTCTAAATGGTTGTTTCAACCAAGTACGGGTCTTAGGAATGCTAGAACCCCAAAGTACAATATTATAATTACACCGATGGTTATGATGCGATGTATATTAGTATTATACAACTAATACAAATTGAATTGTTGTGAAAAGGAATTGTAATAAATTGTGGTTTCAAGATAGACTCATGTGGTGCTATTGTTCTCAGGACTTTAGTCATGAGGCGGGGCACACGGGGTCGTGGGCCATACACTAGAGCTTCCTCTTCTTCTCGAGATGAGGATGAGCAGTCGGACCTCTCTCAGGTCTTAGGCTCTATTGCTGAGACACTCGCCATACTGGCGGCTTGAAAAATGATACCATCATCGGCGGCACCTACTCCACCACCTATAGCTCTAGTACATCGTACAACTGGGGTTGAGTCATTTCAGAGATTGAGGCCTCAATCATTCCATAGTAGTGTGGACCCTCTTGCTGCAGAGGCATGGATTCCCCAGTTGGAGATGATATTTGTTGTCCTCTCACCCACAGAGGAGGATAGAGTAGCGTGGGCTGTTTTCATGCTAGAGGGTAAGGCACACCATTGGTGGTAGTCCACCTTGAGGACGTGAGATTTGACCATGTAGGGTCAACCTTGGACTTGGGAGGAGTTTAAGGATACTTTTTACAAAAAGTACTTCCTGATAGGAGCTTGGGAAAAGAAGGAGAGAGAATTCATCAACTTTGAGCAAGGTTCGATGACTGTGGCTGCTTATGAGGCCAAGTTCTCGGAGCTCCCCAGATTTACGCCTCACATGGTCACCACTGAGTCAATAAAGGCGAGGAGGTTTGAGCAGGTGCTCAAGTATTTTGTTATGGAGAAAGTCTCAGCTTTCAGGCATGCTACTTACCCGGAAGTAGTGGACAAGGCCCTGTTGATGGAGGCCATTTCAGAGGTCATATCTAAGAAGAGGGATTTGGCGAGAGGCCAATATAGTAGTTCAGTAGCTCCAGAGAGGCGGGCTCGAACCGGCCCTTATCAGTACACATGGCCAACACCGTCTCAGTATGCATGGTTAGCACCACCACAGAGGCCATCTTATGTGCCTCCAGCTCCACGGTCGTATATGCCTCAGGCAGATGACCTCAGGCTCTTCTGGCCCTGTGGTTAGTTGCACCTTAGGTGGGGAGGTATGCTCCACCTTCGGCCCCTCCGACCTACACACATGAGGTCTGCACTTCATGTGTCTGAAGGCACTCGGTAGGAGATTGTTGAAGAGCATTGGGTGGATGTTTTTACTATGGTTGCCAGGGCCATGTGTTCAGGGATTGCCCTAGTTGGCATTTGCCAGGCCAGTCTCAAAGGATTAGGCCCCCAGCACGCCCAGCAGGATCATACCAAGCATCCTCCCAGCCTACAGGACCTACACCTCCAGCTTACTGGGCGAACCAGGGGCTAGTATTTGCCTTGACAGAGAGAGATGCACTTGCATCAGACGATGTATTGTAAGGTATGCCTTTAAAGTTATTCAATTGTCCACGATTGCCATGTTATGGCTTATTCCTTGTGTACGTACATGACGTGTTACATATATCTATATATCTATACATATGATGTTGATGGATGGATTGACTTAGTTAGCTAAAATTTTAGCAACCTTTCTAGTCAATGAATGTTTGGGTAGAGTGTTGATCGACACCGGGTCTACCCATTCATTCGTCTCACCGAGTTTTTGCTGAGGCTTTTCTATGGAGCCTAGTCAATTGGAACCAGAGTTATTCATTTTGACTCCTCTCGGCAAGACAGTAGTGGCCAATAGCATTTTTAGAGACTGTACAGTTTGGGTGGGAAGCCACGAATTATCAGCTGATCTTACCGTCCTTGGATTTCAGGACTTCGATGTTATCTTGGGGATGGATTGGTTAGCAGCGCATCATGGGCATGTGGCTTGCTTTGAGAAGATGGTACTCTTTAGACCGGTGGAAGGGAAGCCATTTCATTTTCGGTGGTTGAGATGTAAAGATATCGCCCGCTTTGCGGGGTTGAGTCTAGTGAACCCCGAGGTAAAGGACTCTTCGACTATTCCGATCGTGGGTGACTTCTTGGATGTATTTTCAGAGGAGTTACCAGGGTTACCTCCAGATAGGGAGATTAATTTTGTGATCGAGCTTGCACCAGAAACAGCTCCCATCTTCTGGGCTCCATACAGGATGGCCCCGATTGAACTCAAGGAGTTGAAGACTCAGTTGGAGGAAATGCAAGGCCTTGGTTTCATTCAACAAAGTGTCTCACCGTGGGGTACCCAGGTGTTATTTCTTAAGAAGAAGGATGGCTCGATGCAGATGTGCATCGATTACAGGCAGTTGAACAAGGTCACTATAAAGAATAGGTACCCATTGCCTAGGATTAATGACCTGTTCGATCAGTTAAAGGGAGCAGGATTTTTCTCGAAGATTGATCTTCGATCAGGTTATCACCAATTGAAGATTAAGGTGAAAGATGTTCCAAAAACTGCTCTTAGGAATCGATATGGACATTTTGAGTTCTTGGTGATGCCTTTGGGTCTCTCGAATGCACTGGCAGCTTTTATGGATCTTTTGATCCGGGTGTTCCGGCCATACCTGGATCGATGTGTGATCGTGTTTGTTGATTACATCCTGATATATTCCCAAACAAGAGAAGATCACGTGCGAGACCTTCGCCTTGCTTTGGAAATGCTGTGAGAGCACAAGTTATATGCCAAACTAAGCAAGTGTGAGTGTTGGTTAGAAGAAGTGGCATTCCTAGGCCACGTTGCATCTACAGAAGGCATCTCGGTCGATCCAAATAAGATAGAGGCAGTCATGAGTTGGGCAAGGCCCAAGAGCATCACAGAGATCCGTAGTTTCCTTAGGTTGATAGGCTATTAAAGGAGATTTATGGAGGGTTTCTCTAGCCTTGCAGCACCGCTCACTTACCTGACAAGGAAGAACGCCAAGTTTGTATGGAGCGACAAGTGCGAGATCAGTTTCACAGAACTGAAGAAGTGGCTTACAACGGCCACCATCCTTACGGCGCCATCCGAATGTGGTGGGTATGACGTGTGTAGTGATGTCTAGTACGTGGGACTTAGGTGTGTCCAAATACAGCACAAGAAGGTCATTGTCTATGCATCAAGGCAATTGAAGGAGCATGAAAATAATTACCCCACACATGACTTGGAACTTGTTGCAATTGTGTTTGCACTCAATATTTGGTGCCATTACCTTTACGAGGAAGAGTTCTATGTGTTCATGGGTCACAAGAGCCTCTAGTACCTCTTTTCCCAAAAGTAGCTAAATTTACGGCAACGGCGTTGGAAGGAATTTTTGAAATACTATGAATGAACCATCCAATACCACCCATGCAAAGCAAACGTAGTAGCTGATGCTTTGAGTAGGAAACCTCCTGGTCTGTTGGCTCACATGTTGGTGCAGGAATGGAAACTATTAGAAGATTTGGCACATTAGCATTAATGATTCAGTCCGCAGTCCTATCTTGGCAAATATCACGGTTCAGCCGTACATTATAGATTTGATCCAAGAGTATCAAGCCACGGATGCTGACTTGTTGGCTTTTCGGGACAAGAAAGTTGCCAAGGGTAGTGAGGACTTCTCTCTCACTAGTCGAGGTGCTATTACATTCAGGGGAAGATTGTGTGTTATGGCCAATGCAGATCTTTGGGTGAGAGATTATGGATGAAGCCCACCGTTTGAAGTACACAGTGCATCCTGGGGGTACGAAGATGTACCGGAACCTCAAGGGGCATTTTTGGTGGCGAAATATGAAGAGAAATGTGGTAGAGTACGTGGTACGGTGCTAAGTGTGCCAACAGGTGAAGGCAGAGCACTTGAGACTGGCGGGTTGATTAGAGTCTCTCTCTATTCCTGAGTGAAAATGGGAACACATCTCCATGGACTTCATTGTTGGTTTACCAAAGATGGCATGAAACTCGGATGCAATATGGGTAGTAGTGGACCTTCTAACGAAGTCTGTGCATTTCTTACCTTATCGAACTACATTCAATTCTAGTCAGTTGGCTGAACTATACATCAAGGAAGTGGTATCATCATGATCGGGAAGAGGCTACATGGGGCATGAGGCCGAAGTCAAAGCGAAGTATCCTGAATTGTTTGAATGAGTTTCGTATGTGACATGTAATTTTTTTTTTGTTTTGTAATGCAAGTAGCGTCCAAATTTTAAGGATGAAATTTTTTATAAGGGGGGAGGATGTAGAACCCCAGAACTTTTTGTATGTGCCTTGGTATGTTTGTCAAGGCATGATGCCTATGTAATCTCCAATTCCATGAAATGAGAATTTGGAACATTTGAGAATTTTGCTTTGGTGTTGTAAGATAATTAATAATGTTCTATAAGCCTTAGAAAGGTCCTAGGCATGTTTAGAAGAGGTCAAAAGGTAAGTAGGACGAGTCCAAGTAGTAGGAATGGGTGAAAAATTGACTCAGTATCGAATTTGCAGAGCAACCGAATGCTCAGTCCATATAGCAATCGATTGGTCCATGACCGATCGATCGGTAGCTATTGACTGGTGCACTTTTTTATAGGGAAAAATTCCAGAGAGCTTGTTTTTGACCGGTCGATCGGTCAAAACTCCGGTCACTCGGTAGGCGACCGATCGCTTGGTATTAACCACCGATCGCTCGGTTTATCGCGTTTTGCAGAATTTCATTAAGGGCTTTTTCGTCATTTGGATGTTACACCCTTGTCTATTAAGGCTTGCCCGAATCTTGGGGGTCTCATTCACCATACGTAGGGTATTTGAGAGAAAGGGAGAGAGGAGAAAAAGGGGATTCTAACCTAGGGCATCCTCTTGTAGCAAATCAAGGGTTTAAAGACCCTAGATCATACCTCAAGGCTTGGATTCTTCAATCCAAGGTTCAAACTCGTGAGGAGCACATTCTCCAAGGTAGGGCAACGACTTCACGCACGTCATGGGAAGGTTTTCCTCGCCTTTTCTAGGTCGGTACCTTTTGCTACCCTCCTAGTTATGGTTTCCTCTTTTCTTGCCTTATTCTTTGTTTCCATAAACTATAACTATGCTATGAGTTGGGATGCATGGATGGAGATGGGTGTTGGGCGATGGATGCCATGTAAATGTGTTGGGATGAATGGAATGGGAAGGGTATTGTACAAATAATAAACACACATGTATGTTGTGAACATAAACCCACCTAGGAAAGCATGGTGTAGGCTTTAACAAATAATGTACATACCACATTTTTGATGAAATGGCAAGGTGAAGAAAATGAGTTGTAAATCAAGAAATGCATGTTTAAAAGCGTATGAAATTGCTAGGGTTTATAATAGTGTGATTAATTGCTTTCTTTAAATGGCATGAATATTTACTTGCTTAAAATTATGATATTCTATGTATTGTTGAAATCCCAAATGTCATATTTAATTCTCAATGAAAGCATGTACATGATCTCACGAGCACGACATGCACAACATGGTTTACCAGCGTTTTCAAGAATAAGGTTTAGAGGTGGGACATATCTTACAAATTGTTTTGCCTCGCTTTTGACAAGAGGACAATAACAAGCATCGCATAGGAGGGAGTTTACACTTCCCTCCTTCCAAGAGGGGTCTCCTCTCACTCACAAGTACATATCATTGAAAGAAGGGTCTCCCTTCCCTCTTAAGTGCATGTCATTGAAAGAAGGGTCTTGTCGCGACCCAAAATACCCCCTAGGAGTTAAGGATACTTTGACTCGTGACCGCCATATCATACCTCCAGTATGATACATAAGGCACACGTGGAAACCTGTCAGAGTACCTGAATATACATAGCGGAAACGAAATACAATGCACAGCGGAAAATAAAATACTAAACATAGCGGAAGCAAAAAGAATACTCCTATAACTTGGCTCAAGTAAGAACCAACAAGTATACATGTGTGAGAAACCCAAAAGTGGAGTGGACAAACCCCACACTCACATAACAAAAGACACAAGTTCTAAGTCGGTCGATCAACAGAAATCGAAGTCACGACTCCTATCTAAAGCACCATCATCATGATAGTGATCCATGGAAGGCTCCGGGTCACGGTACTCTTCCTCGACCCAAGGTTCTTCGCCACACAAATCGAATGGAACCCGAGCACCTGCCGATCATAACAATATCGACTGAGCATGGAATACTCAGTGTATACAAACTAATAACAATAAAGCAGTTGGGCATGGAGCATACGAGACATGGAGAATGAAATCCGTAAAATCCTTAAAGTATGGAAACCGTGAAAACATATGTGAGATAATATTCGAAACAAAAACTGTAACCGTGTGAGTCAATCGATAATCATAGCCTTATGAGTTCTTGTGAGTTCATGGAGTTACTTAGAGTCATTGTGATCCGTGGAGACATAGAGCATAGAGCAATACCGTAGAGCATTTCCATAGAGCATAACCTTAGAGATCTTAGAGCATTTTATTGTGATCCGTGGAGCTTGTGAGACGATCTTAGAGCATTATCATAGAGTTTCCTTGTGAGCATGGTATGATCCTTAGAGCTTGTGAAACGATCTTAGAGAAATCATAGAGTTACTTAGAATCGTTCATTATTCGTCTTTTCGTGAAAACCTTTGTTTGCACCTTAAGAAATCCATGGAAACCATCGGTTCATGCGAGACATGTGAGCATATGCACTTAATAAGAGAAATCATCATATTTAAGCATAGAATCCCTTAGAGGTATTTTATCAAACACTTAGAGTGCATCATAATAGTAATCCTTCATCCAAGTATATAATCACACCTTTTCATACATAGAATCAATACATATAGATAGGGCATATATAAGAAGAATCATATCTAGTAACTAGTAGGATTGCAAGATTGTAGTAGAGTGTATCTACCTTGGTGAAATCAAAGATTTTGATTCCCAAGGCTTGAACAAGCAACAACCTTGTGTTCTTGGTTGAGAATCACCAAGGGAAGTGGAAGAACCTTGATCTTCCACAAGCTTGATCAACAAGTAGTTCCTCTCCTTCTTCTCTCTCTCAAAATCTCCTAAGATAGGGCACAGAGGGTTTCTGAAACCCTAAGGCACGAACTCAGCCTATTTATAGGCAAGGGGTTGTGTTTAAAGTCTTAAACACCCTTAATGAAGAAAAACTGCGTATGACCGATCGATCGGTGGTATGGACCGAGCGATCGGTGGCTTACCGGTCGATCGGTGTTATGACCGAGAGATCGGTCAAAAACACACTCTCTGGAATTTTTCCCCATACAAAAAAGTTAACCGTGCGACAGCCATCGAGCGATCGGTAGTGGACCGATCGATCGCAGGTAATGACCGAGCGATCGGTGCTCTGATATGTCTGGACTGTTTTGACCATATCTTTTTACTCGCTCGTCGGATTTCGACGATTCAACTTGCGTTGGATCCGTCTTTCGAAAACGAACATTTCTGACGTTTCGGAATTTCCGATTTCTCCCTTATTTATTAATTAGACTATGAAACTATGAAAACGGCCAATTAGCTATGAAGGTGCTATTCATTAAGGATGAAAAAGTCCGGGGTGCTACAGGTCTACCTTCCCTCCAGAGTGCATTTCACAAGCGCTTCTCACAAGTTACATGAGCATGTTTAAATTCCAAGTAAGCACGCATGACATGACACACTTGACAAGTTCAAGCAAGGCAAACATGACAAGTTTTTCAAGTACAAAAATGGTATTTTGAGTCAAGTCAAGTGCACGAAGATTTCAAGAGAGTTATCAGCTTTTATGTGATGCAAGCATGAATATCAACTGTTTTACTTTCCTGTTACTATAAGAATTGCTTCCTGCTTTATATACCATTGTTGCTATGCTGTGCTGTTGGTTAGCATTAGGTACACGCTGAGTATTCCATGCTCAGCAATACGTTTATGTCGACAGGTACTGAGGGGGCTGCTGCTCCTTTCGACATCTGTGCTCCTAGCCCATGGGTGGAGCAGGAGTACGTCTAGGAACCTGCGGAGGAGCATCATGTAGACGAGTACTACTAGGTGGTAGATTCAGAGTGATCTGTGGATGAGCTTGAGAGAGTATGTCTATGTATTTTGGCGGGCCTATCCACACCTTTTGTGATATGATTTTGTACAACTTGGATCATGTATATATACTTAGAGGTTTGGTAAGTCTTCCGTTGTGCCATGTTAGTTATGTTTCTGCTATTATTGTCCTCTATTATATATCCTCCGTGTATTTTGCAAGATGGTTTGTCAATCAAGTCATGTAAGTCATGGTAAGTCATCCAAGATTCACTCTAACTCGTGGGGTGGGTTTTGGGTCGCGACAAGAGTGGTATCAGAGCTTAGGCTTTAGGTCTTTAGGGTACACTTAGAATCTAGTTTCACAGCTTGACAAGAGCATATGTCGGGAAACAAGTTAGGATGAAAGTAAGTCAGAAGCGAGTCATGTTCCAAGTGTAAGACTAAACTTTAGTCTTGGTCTAAATGGTTGTTTTAACCAAGTACGGGTCTTAGGAATGCTAGAACCCCAAAGTACAATATTATAATTACACCGATGGTTATGATGCGATGTATATTAGTATTATACAACTAATACAAATTGAATTGTTGTGAAATGGAATTGTAAGAAATTGTGGTTTCAAGATAGACTCATGTGGTGCTATTGTTCTCAGGACTTTAGTCATGAGGCGGGGCACACGGGGTCGTGGGCCACACACTAGAGCTTCCTCTTCTTCTCGAGATGAGGATGAGTAGCCGGACCTCTCTCAGGTCTTAGGTTCTATTGTTGAGACACTCGCCATACTGGTGGCTCGACAAACGATACCATCATCGACGGCACCTACTCCACCACCTGTAGCTCTAGTACATCGTACAGCTAGGGTTGAGGCATTTCAGAGATTGAGGCCTCCATCATTCCATGGTAGTGTGGACCCTCTTGGTGCAGAGGCATGGATTCTCCAGTTTGAGAAGATATTTGTTGTCCTCTCACCCACAGAGGAGGATAGAGTAGCGTGGGCTGTTTTCATGCTAGATGGTGAGGCACACCATTGGTGGTAGTCCGCCTTGAGGATATGAGATTTGACCTTGCAGGGTGAACCTTGGACTTGGGAGGAGTTCAAGGATACTTTTTACAAAAAGTACTTCTCGATAGGAGCTTGGGAAAAGGAGAGAGAATTCATCAACCTTGAGCAAGGTTCGATGACTGTGGCCGCTTATGAGGCCAAGTTCTTGGAGCTCCCTAGATTTATACCTCACATGGTCGCCACTGAGGCAATAAAGGTGAGGAGGTTTGAGTAGGTGCTCAAGGAAGTTGTTATGGAGAAAGTCTCAGCTTTCAGGCACGCTCCTTACTCGGAAGTTGTGGAGAAGGCCCTGTTGATTGAGGCCATTCCAGAGGCCATATCTAAGAAGAGGGATTTGGCGAGAGGCCAATCTAGTAGTTCAGTACCTTCAGAGAGGTGGGATAGAACCAGCCCTTATCAGTACACATGGCTAACACCGTCTCAATATGCATGGCTAGCACCACCACAGAGGCCATCTTATGTGCATGCAGCTCCATTGTCGTATATGCCTTAGGCACCACGACCTCAGGCTCTTCCGGCCCCACGGTTAGTTGCACCTCAGGTGGCGAGGTATGCTCCACCTCCGGCCCCTCTGACCATACACATGAGGTCTGCAGTTCATGCGGCCGAAGGCATCAGGCAGGACATTACCGAAGAGCATCGGGTGGATGTTTTCACTGTGGTCGCCAAGGCCATGTGATCAGGGATTGCCCTAGTTGGCATTTTCCAGGCCAGTCCCAGGGGATTAGGCCCCCAGCATGCCCAATGAGATCATACCAAGCATCCTCCCAGCCTACACGGCCTACACCTCTGCCTCGCCAGGTGAACCAGGGGCGAGTATTTATCTTGACAGAGAGAGATGCACTTGCATCGGACGATGTAGTGCAAGGTACGCGTTTAAAGTTATTCAATTGTCCCCGATTGTCATGTTATGCCTTATTCCTTGTGTACGTATATGGTGTGTTACATATAGCTATATATCTATACATATGATGTTGATGCATGGATTGACTTAGCTAAAATTTCAGAAACCTTGATAGTCAATGAATGTTTGGGTAGAGTGTTGATCGACACCGGGTCTACCCATTCATTCGTCTCACCGAGTTTTTCCCAAGGCTTTTCTATGGAGCCTAGTCAATTGGAACCGGAGTTATTCATTTCGACTCCTCTCGGTAAGACAGAAGTGGCCAATAACATTTTTAGTGATAGTACAGCTCAGGTGGGAAGCCACAAATTATCAGCTGATCTTATCGTCTTCGGATTCCCAGACTTCGACGTTATCTTGGGGATGGATTGGTTAGCAGCCCATCATGGGCATGTGGCTTAGTTTGAGAAGATGGTACTCTTCAGACCGGTGGAAGGGAAGCCATTTCATTTTCGGGGGTTGAGAAGTAAAGATATTACCCGCTTTGCGGTGTTGAGTCTAGTGAACCCGAGGCAAAGCACTCTTCGACTATTCCGGTCATGAGTAAATTCCTGGATGTATTTCCAGAGGAGTTACCAGGATTAACTCCAGATAGGGAGATTGAGTTTGTGATCGAGCTTGCACCAGGCCCAGCTCCCATCTTTCGGGCTCCGTATATGATGACCCTGATTGAACTCAAGGAGTTGAAGACTCAGTTGGAGGAAATGCAAAGCCTTGGTTTCATTCGACCAAGTGTCTCACCGTGGGGTGCCCCGGTGTTATTTGTTAAGAAGAAGGATGGCTTGATGCGGATGTGCATCGATTACAGGCAGTTGAACAAGGTCACTATAAAGAATAGGTACCCATTGCCTAGGATTGATGACCTGTTTGATTAGTTAAAGGGAGCGAGATTTTTCTCAAAGATTAATCTTCGATTAGGTTATCACCAAATAAGATTAAGGCAGAAGATATTCCAATCCTGTTTTCAGGACTTGGTATGGACATTTCGAGTTCTTGGTGATGCCTTTCAGTCTCACGAATGCGCCGACAGCTTTTATGGATTTGATGAACTGGGTGTTCCGGCGATACCTGGATCGATGCGTGATCATGTTTATCAATGATATCCTGATATATTCCCGGACACGAGAAGATCACATGCGAGACCTTCGCCTTGCTTTGGAAATGCTCAGAGAGCACAAGTTATATGCCAAATTAAGGAAGTGTGAGTTTTGGTTAGAAGAAGTGGCATTCCTAGGCCACATTGTATCTGTGGAAGGCATCTCGATAGATCCGAAGAAGATTGAGGCAGTCATGAGTTGGGCAGGGCCCAAGAGCATCACAGAGATCCGTAGTTTCCTTGGATTGGCAGGCTATTATAGGAGATTCATGGAGGGTTTCTCCAACCTTGCAGCACCGCTCACTTACCTGACAAGGAAGAACGCAAAGTTTGTATGGAGCGACAAGTGCGAGATAAGTTTCACGGAGTTGAAGAAGAGGCTTACCACGGCCCTTGTCCTTATGGTGCCATCCAGACATGGTGGGTATTAGGTGTATAGTGATGCCTCGCACGTTGGACTTGGGTGTGTCCTAATGCAGTACAAGAAGGTCATTGCCTATGCATCAAGGCAATTGAAGGAGCATGAAAAGAATTACCCCATACAGGTTTTGGAACTTGCTGCAGTCGTGTTTGCACTCAAGATTTGGTGCCATTACCTTTACGAGGAAGAATTTTATGTGTTAACGGATCACAAGAGCCTCAAGTACCTCTTTTCCCAAATGGAGCTAAATTTATGGCAACGGCGTTGGATGGAATTTTTGAAAGACTATAAATGCACCATCCAATACCACCCAGGTAAAGCAAACGTAGTAGTTGATGATTTGAGTAGGAGAGCTCCGGGTCTGTTGGCTCACATGTTGGTGCAGGAATGAAAACTATTAGAAGATTTGGCAAATCTGGACATTAGCATTAATGATTCAGTCCACAGTCCTGTCTTGGAAAATATCACGATTCGGTCGTACATTATAGATTTGATCCAAGAGTATCACGCCACAGATGCTGACTTGTTGGCTTTTCGAGACAAGGAAGTTGCCAAGGGTAGTGAGGACTTCTCTCTCACTAGCCGAGGTTCTATTACATTCAAGGGAAGATTGTGTGTTCCAGCCAATGTAGATCTTAGGAGAGAGATTATGATGAAGCCCACCGTTCGAAGTACACAGTGCATCTTGAGGGTACAAAGATGTACCAGAACCTCAAGAGGCATTTTTGGTGGCGAAATATGAAGAGAGATGTGGCAGAGTACGTGACATGGTGCTTAGTGTGCCAACAGGTGAAGGCAGAGCACTTGAGACCGGTGGGTCTATTACAGTCTCTCCCTATTCCCGAGTGGAAATGGGAGCACATCTCCATGGACTTCATTGTTGGTTTGCCAAAGACGGCAAGGAACTCGGATGCAATATGGGTAGTAGTGGACCGTCTAACGAAGTCCGTGCATTTCTTACCTTGCCGAACTACATTCAATTCTAGTCAGTTGGCTGCATTGTACATCAAGGAAGTGGTATCATCATGCTCGGCAAGAGGCTACATGGGAGCTTAAGGCTGAAGTCAAAGCGAAGTATCTTGATTTGTTTGAATGAGTTGTGTATGTGACATGTAATTTGTTTTGGTTTTTTAATGCAAGTAGCGTCCAAATTTTCGAGGATGAAATTTTTATAAGGGGGGAGGGGGGGAAGATGTAGAACCCCAGAACTTTTTGTATGTGCTTTGGTATGTTTGTCAAGGCTTGATGCCTATGTAATCTCCAATTCCATGAAATGAGAATTTGGAACATTTGAGAATTTTGCTTTGGTGTTGTAAAATAATTAAATAAAATAATTAATAATGTTCTATAAGCCTTAGAAAGGACCTAGGCATGTTTATAAGAGGTCAAAAGGGAAGTAGGATGAGTCCAAGTAGTAGGAATGGGTGAAAAATGGACTCAGAGCAATCGATCGCTCGATCCATGTAGTGATCGATCGTAGCTATCGACTGGTGCACTTTTTTGTATTGGAAAAAATTCTAGAGAGCTTGTTTTTGACCGGTCGATTGGTCAAAACTCTGGTCGCTCGATAGGCGACTGATCGCTCGGTATTGACCACCGATCGCTCGGTCTATTGCGTTTTGTAGAATTTCATTAAGGGCTTTTTTGTCATTCGGACGTTACACCCTTGCCTATTAAGGCTTGCCCGAGTCCTGGGGGTCTCATTCACCATACTTAGGGTATTTGAGAGAAAGGGAGAGAGGAGAAAAAGGGGATTCTAACCTAGGGCATCCTCTTGAAGCAAATCAAGGGTTTAAAGACCCTAGATCATACCCCAAGGCTTGGATTCTTCAATCCAAGGTTCAAACTTGTGAGGAGCACGTTCTCCAAGCTAGGGCAGCGACTTCACACACGTCTTGGGAAGGTTTTCCTTGCTCTTTCAAGGTCGGTACCTTTTGCTACCCTCTTAGTTATGGTTTCCTCTTTTCTTTCCTTATTCTTTTTTTCTCTAAACTATAACTATGCTATATGTTGGGATGCATAGATGAAGATGGGTGTTGGGCGATGGACGCCGTGTAAATGTGTTGTGATGAATAGAATGGGAAGGGTATTGTACCAATAATAAATACACATGTATGTTGTGAACATAAATCCACCTAGGAAAGCATGGTGTAGGCTTTAACAAATAATGTACACACCACATGTTTGATGAAATGCCAAGGTGAAGAAAATGAGTTGTAAATCAAGAAATGCATGTTTAAAAGCGTATGAAATTGCTAGGGTTTATAATAGTGTGATTAATTGCTTTCTTTAAATGGCATCAATATTTACTTGTTTAAAATTATGATATTCTATGTATTGTTGAAATCCCAAATGTCATATTTAATTCCGAATGAAAGCATGTGCACGATCCCACGAGCACGGCATGCATAACATGGTTTACCGGCATTTTCAAGAATAAGGTTTAGAGGTGGGACATATCTTATGATATGGTTTGCCTCGCTTTTGACAAGAGGACAAGAACAAGTGTAGAGACCCAGACTTTTTCATGTTTTATGCATGACACTTTTGTAGCCAATTTTCCTTTAAAGCAGTACAATTAATAAATAAGGAAGAAATTGAAAATTCTGAAAACATTAGAAATTTTCCTTTTCGAAGTACGAACCCAACGCAAGTTGAATCATCGAAATCCGACGAGCGAGTCAAAAGATATGACCAAAACAGTTTGGACCTGCAGACCACCGATCGCTCGGTCCAAAACCGATCGATCAGTAGCTATCGACTAGTCGAAGAATTTGTATGGGGAAATTTTTCAGAGAGTTGATTTTTGGTCGAGAGCTCGGTCAACACACCGATCGCTCGGTAGGCAACCGATCGATCGGTCATAACCACCGATTGCTCGGTCTTCGTGTTTTGCAGAAATTTCATTAAGGGTGTTTTCATCTTTTGGGCGTTTCACTTTTTCCTCTTAAGGATTGCCCGAACCTTTAGGGCTCATTTACAATACTTAGAGACATTTGAGAGTTAGAGAAAGAGGAGAGGGTGATTTCTAACCTATGGTTCCAATTTGGGGAAGAAATCAAAAGGGGTGAAGACTTAGATCAACCTCAAGCCCATTTTCTTCAAGATTCAAGCTCAAGAACTCGTGGAGCTCGTGTTCCAAGCTAGGGCAGTGCCTCACGAGCTTTTTTGGAGGAGTTTTCTTCCTCATTGATCAAGGTCGGTACCTCTTGCTACCCTCCTAGTTATAGCTTTTCTTTCCTCCCATTATTTTTGTATTCTTTGTTTTCTTCCATCTATAAATGTATTATGAGTTGAAATGGTAAATGGTGTGAATGGAGAGGGGTGTTGGTGATTGGATTGAAAGTATGCCTTTTTTTTTTTAATTTTAGAAGCACAGTTCTTGGGGGGCATACATCGAATCCCATGATTTGACTAAGATTCTAATTGATTTTATTCAATGACGGTAGGAATAACATTCACTTTTGCGACTTTGAAATTGTTAAGTCAAATCCACATTAGAATAGTACTCGCAAAACTTCACAAGTGTCAAGTCTCCTGTCGATTCACACGAACCTTCTTTTTCCTTTAAAGCTTTCTCTAATGGAAGCTAATGGCCCTTCCAAATTTCCAACTCTAGGAATCTTGAATAAAGATCCAATCTTTATTGATCAAGAATCTTTCTTGATGAACAAGATGAATTCTTTCTTTTTCTCAAGATCCAATCAAGAAGACAAAAGAAGAGAGAGATGGGTGTGACCGTACACCTCAAGGAGAGAGGGGAGGGCGTGAGGTTTGAGGAGAGGGGAGAAGTTTTCCAAATCTGGAAAATTCTGGAAAATTTTCTTATATCCAAAGCCTTGGACGTCCACCCCTTTTATAGGCTTCATTGGTTGCTTGCAACCAATGTTTCCTAATCCTTATCCAATAAGGATTCCTCAATTAGTTTCCTATTTGGTTTCTCCATAATTAATTAGGAATAATCAACATAGAAACTAATCTCATCCATTAGTGTCCAACTAATCTTATCCTATCCTAATCCAATTAGGATTCCTTGATTAGCAAGAAACTAATAGAATCCTTGTCCAATAAGGAATCTTTAATTAGTAACTAACTCTAACTAACTAACTAACCTTATCCAATAAGGATATTAGTTATTAGAAACTAATTAAATAAATAATAACAATTATTATTTCCTCCTTGAAGTGGGCGTCCCACCCTAGGTGGGTCCCACTCCACACGCCCAAAGGGTTTCCAAAACCCTCTTGGTCACTTGAATTATTCTTTTATAATAATTCCCAATGGGTCCTACCCATTTGGTTTTTCACATCTAATGTGATTCCACCTTTTAGAGCTTCACTATACCATATAGTGATTACTTAGAGAAATTAATTAATTTGATTATAAATTAAATTATTAAATTAAATACTTTATGAAGGTCCTTGTGTGTGGGATCTAAAGGGATCTCCTATTTCCGGTTGTGGGACCAAGTACTCAACCTTTTGGTTAAAGCATTGTTACTAGGAAACACCTTTCCTATACTCCATTAAGATCATAGAATGTTATCTAAGTCCCTATACTTCCACCAATCACAATTAATGTCCATTAACACAATGTGATTAACCTCCAGAAATTAGAGAATTGCTTGTAAGTACCATCTCACAATATATATACAAATAAATCCATCCACATTCCGATATCACTTGTAAGCTTCCGGGATTGGAACAATTCCACTGTCTTAGTCCTTAGCTTATGAATAGAACCCTTTCTCATGATTACTTTTTCAATGAACTGAACCTCCAAAACACTTTTGAAAAAACATTAGAAAAGAACTGACATATATATTTATATATAGTTTTCCATATTAAGAATATCAACTTCGATAAAGACCATTTTACCGAAAAACACCAGTACTGGATTTAATAGTTCAGTTCAACAAGTATCACCTTGATATCATTATCTCCAATTAAGGAGTTGTGGATTCCTTATTGAGTGTTTACACACATCTCCAAACATAGTGTACATGACCCAACCCGTACCCGGAGTTAGTCCTGTGTATTGGACATTGCCGATTGGCACATCAAAGCCATATAGACAAATGTCTGAGAAGATGTTAACCTCTCAGGTCTAAGGACAATTTGTCAAATGGATAACCCTAATACAATCTGACAGTGAATTCCATAGGGTATCCACTAGTGACCCCGTTCAGTATTATGTACTTGCTACATATACTCACATGTTAGTCAAGAGTCACCACTCTCTGTGAATGAGATTCATCACACTATCTCATAGAACTACACATGTGCAAGCCATGATGAAGTACGGTGCCCAACCAGTACTCTAAAGGCTTCGAACAATATTAGGTTTACAAGAAACTGGAAAATCATATCTCCTCGCAACCTTTGCATGGTTTTCCTACAATGTTACCTATGGAACTTTATGTCTTCATCATATGAGACAATAATTAATATAAATACCCTTTATAGTTGGTTGTGTGAATATGATCTAATCAACATACACTAGTCTTTTATTGGCTTCCGAGGGCATAAATGTCCAACATGGATGCCGTGTGAAATGATGTGATGAATGAAATGGGGAGGGCATTGTATCCATAATGAACAAACATGTATGATGTGAGCATAACCCACCTAGAAAAGCATGATTTAGGTTGAGATAAATAATGGACACACCCTATGTTTGATGAAATGCCAAGGTGAACAAAACGAAGGATAAATTAAAAAAATGCATGTTTAATTACTTATGAACTTGTTAGGGCTTATGATAGTGTGAGTTCCTGTTTTCGTTAAAATGTCATAAATGCTTATTGTTTAATTTGCGACAAGCTATATATTGTAAAATCCCCAAATGTCATCTTTAAATTCCAATGCAAGTATGCACACGAATCCACGAGCACGGCATGCATAACATGAATTTACCGAGGCTTTCAAGAACGAGGTTGAGAGGTGGGACATATCCTACGATATGTTTTACCTCGCTTTTCACAAGACAACAAGAACAAACATTCCACGAGGGGTCTCCCCTCACTCACAAGTGCATAGCATAAAAGAAGGGTCTCCCTTCCCTCGCAAGTACATACATATCATGAAGAAGGGTCTCCCTTCCATCTCAAGTGCATTGCATAAAGAAGGGTCTCCCTTCCCTCTCAAGGCATCTCACAAGCGCATCTCACAAGTACATCTTACAAGTGTATCTCACAAGTTACATGATCACAAGTAAGCACGCATGACATGCATGACATGACATGATATACAAGAATCAAGCAAGATAGACAAGACGAGTTTTCAAGCACGAAAATGGTACTTTAAGTCAAGTCAAGTGCACGGTGTTTTCAAGGGTTTTATCGGCTTTTACGAAATGCAAGCATGAATATAAATTGCTTTCCTTCCTTGTATGACATGAATTGTTCCCGTTTTCCATATATGAATTACTCTTGATTTATGTATTGCCATTTTTATTCTATGACTATTGGTTAGTATTTGGTACCCGCTGAGTATTCCATGCTTAGCCGTACTTCTTATGTCGGCAGGTGATAGCCGACAGAGTACGTCTATGTTATCAGAGTACGTTGTGAGTTGTACAACGGATGCACAACGTATATGTTATCAGAGTACGTTGTCTGTGCTTCGCTATCAGAGTACGTCATCAGAGCACGTCCTTAGTGCCTTCCAAGCTACGTCCTTAGTGCATAACCGAGCTACGTCCTTAGCACCTTCTGAGCTACAATTGCCTACAGGTCCAGACTGTTTTGGTCATATCTTTTGACTCGTTCGTCCGATTTTGACGATTCAACTTGCGTTGGGCTCGTACTTCGAAAAAGAACATTTCTGACATTTTGAAATTTCCAATTTCTTCCTTATTTATTAATTATACATCTTTAAAGGCAAAATGACGATGAAAGTGTCATGCATTAACTGTGAAAAGGTCCGGGGCTCTACATCCTCCCCCCCTTACAGAAATTTCGTCCTCGAAATTCAGACTCTACTTGCATTACAAACCAAAAAAGAAAATTATCAGTCATATACAAACTTATACAAAACTCATTCAATTAATTCTGGGTACTTTGCTTCGACTTTGGCTTCATGCTTCCATGTAGCTTCTTCCCGAGCATGGTGTTGCCATTGCACAAGAACCAAAGGGATTGTCTTGTTGCGAAGCACCTGATCTCTTCGATCCAAAATCTGAACCGGCTTTTCAATCAAGGTGAGGTCCTCTCGAGTCTCCAATGGTTCCAAGTCTATGACATGCGAAGGATCCGCAATGTACTTCCGAAGCATAGACACATGGAAGACGTTGTGAACTGCGGCCATGTGAGGTGGGAGAGCTACCCTGTAAGCAACCTCACCAACTCGTGTGATAATCTCAAAAGGCCCAACGTATCGAGGACTGAGCTTGTCTCGCTTTCCAAATCTCATGATCCCTTTGCTAGGAGATACTTTCACAAAGACTTGATCTCCTACTTGGAATTCCAAGTCCATACGGCGCGTGTCCGCATAACTCTTCTGGCGATCTTGAGCGGCTTTCAATCGATCCCGAATGATCTTAACTGTGCTTGCAGTTTGCTCAATCAACTCCGGACCAAGTACTTTCCTTTCTCCTACCTCATCCCAATAGAGAGGGGACCTACAACTTCGCCCATACAAGGCCTCAAATGGTGCCATTTGGATACTCGCCTGATAGCTGTTATTATAGGCGAACTCTACCAAAGGCAAGTGCTCTTCCAAACTGCCTTTAAAATCCAGCATACAAGCCCGAAGCATGTCTTCTATAAGTTGGTTCACCCTCTCAGTTTGTCCATTCGTCTGTGGATGAAAAGCAGTGCTGAAATCAAGTCGGGAACCCATAGCCTCCTGGAAGCTTTTCCAGAATCGTGATGTGAATCTTGGATCCCGATCTGACACAATACTAACGGGCACTCCGTGCAACCTCACCACTTCCTTGATGTATAAAGCGGTTAACTAACTAGAGTTGAAAGTAGTTCGGTAAGGTAAGAAGTGAGCGGACTTCGTCAAACGATCCACTACTACCCACATCGCATCTGAGCCCCTTGTCGTCTTTGGCAAGACAACTATGAAATCCATGGATATGTTCTCCCATTTCCACTCGGGAATCGGAAGGGACTGTAATAGACCTGCGGGCCGCATGTGTTCTGCTTTTACCTGTTGACACACCAAGCACCGTGCTACATATTCCGCAACCTCCCTCTTCATATTCCGCCACCAAAAGTGACTCTTGAGGTTCCGGTACATCTTTGTACCCCCTGGATGCACTGTGTACTTCAAACGGTGTGCTTCATCCAGAATCTCTCTTCGAAGATCTGCATTGGCTGGGACGCACAGCCTTCCCTTGAATCTGATAGCACCCCGACTAGTGAGAGAGAAGTCCTCACTACCCTTAGCAACTTCCTTGTCCCGATAAGCCAACAATTCAGCATCCGTGGCTTGGTATTCTTGGATCAAATCTATAATGTATGGCCGAACCGTGACATTTGCCAAGATAGGACTACGAACAGAGTCATTCACACTAATGTCCAGATTTGCCAAGTCTTCAAGTAACTTCCATTTTTGCACCAAACCATCTTTCTTCTTAACAAACAACACCGGGGCACCCCACGGAGAGACACTTGGTCGAATGAAACCAAGACCTTTTAATTCCTCCAACTGGGTCTTTAACTCTTTGAGTTCAATAGGGGCCATTCTATACGGAGCCTTGAAAACAGGAGCTGTGCCTGGTGCAAGCTCGATCACAAACTCAATCTCCCTGTCTGGAGGCAATCCTGGCAACTCCTCTGGAAATACATCCAGGAACTCACTCACAACCGGAATAGTCGATGAGTCCTTTGCCTCGGGGTTAGCTAAGCTCAACGCCGCAAAACGAGCAATATCTTTACTTTTCAACCCGCGAAAGTGGAATGGTTTTCCTTCTACTGGCTTGAAGAGTACCATTTTCTCAAAGCAAGCTACATGCCCATGATGTGGTGCTAACCAATCCATTCCCAATATAACATCAAAGTCTTGGAATCCAAGGACGATGAGATCAACCGCCAACTCGTGGCTTCCAACTTGGACCACACTATTTCTATACACTTTATCTGCCAATACTGTTTTGCCGAGAGGAGTCGAAATGGCTAACTCCGGTTCTAGCTAACTTGGCTCTACAGAAAAGCCTTCTGAAAAACTCGGCGAGACAAATGAATGAGTAGACCCGGTATCAATCAACACTCGAGCCAAATACTCATTGACTAGTAGGGTTCCTGAAATTTTAACTAGCGGAGTTAATCCATGCATCAACAGTGTACACAAGTAGGTATATATACATATATAACATGCCAAGTACGTACACAATCAATTAATACTTAACAGTTTAATTTACGGATAATTAAATAAGCTACAACTGCATACCTTGCACTACATCGTCAGATGCAAGTGCATCACCCTCTGTTAAGTCAAAAACTCGCCCCTGGTTCGCCTGGCGAGACTGAGTTGTAGACCGGGTAGTCTGAGATGACGCCTGATATGATCCTGCTGGGCGTGCTGGTGGCCTAATCCCCTGAGACTGGCCTGGTAAATGCCGACTGGGGCAATCCCTGATCATATGGCCCTGGCGACCACAATGAAAGCATCCACCCGATGCCCTTCAGCAATCTCCTGCCGGGTGCCTTCGGCCGCACGAAGTGCAGACCTCGTGTGTATAAGTCGGAGGGGCCGGAAGAGCCTGAGGTCGCGGTGCCTGAGGCACATACTGCCGTGGAGCTGGAGGCGCATAAGATGGCCTCATCGGTGGTGCTGGCCACGCATACTGATAAGGGCCGGTACGAGCCCGCCTCTCTAGAGGTGCTGAACTACTGGATTGGCCTCTCGTTAATTCCCTCTTCTTGGACACTGTCTCTGAATTGGCCTCGACCAATAAGGCCTTGTCTACTACCTCAGGGTAGGTAGCATGTCTGAAGACCGAAACCTTCTCCATGATAACATCTTTGAGCCCTTGCTCAAACCTTCTTGCCTTCATTGCCTCGGTGGCAATCATGTGTGTCGCGAAGCGTGATAGCTCCGAGAACTTGGCCTCATAAGCAGCCACAAACTTCGAACCTTGCTCAAGGTTGATGAACTCTCTTTCTTTCTTTTCCCGTGCACCAATCGGAAAATACTTCTTGTAAAAAGTATCCTTGAACTCCTCCCAAGTCCACGGTTGACCTTGCATGGTCAAGTCCCGTGTCCTCAATGCGGACAACCACCAATGGTGGGCTTCACCTTCTAGCATGAAAACTGCCCATGCTACTCTATCCTCCTCTGTAGGTGAGAGGACCGCAAAGATCTTCTCCATCTGGAGGATCCATGCCTCTGCAACAAGAGGGTCCACACTCCCATGGAAGGGTGGAGGCCTCAATCTCCTGAATGCTTCAACTCCAGCGGTACGATGTACTGGAGCTACGGGCAGTGGAGTAGGTGCCGCCGACGGTGGTATAGCTTGCCGAGCCGCCAGTATGGCTAGTGTCTCAGCAATAGAGCCTAAGACCTGAGAGAGGTCCGGTTGCTCATCCTCATCCCGTGAAGAAGATGAAGCTCTGGTGTGTGGTCCACGACCCCGTGTGCCCGGCCTCATGACTAAAGTCCTGAGAACAATAGCACCACATGAGTCTCACTTGAAACCACAGTTTATTTCAATGTCGTTTCACAATAATTCAATTTGTATTAGTTGCATAATACTAATATACATCACATCAAGTCATCAGAGTATTCATCACATTATACTTATACGTTAGTGTTCTAGCGTACCTAGGACCCGTACTTGGTTAAAGTAATCATTTTAGACTAAGACTAAAGTTTAGTCTTATACTTGGATCAAGACTCTCTTCCGACTTACTTTCTTCCTAACTTGTTTCCTAACATATGCTCTTGTCAAGCCGTGGTATAAAATTCTAAGTGACCCTAGAGACCTAAAGCCTAGGCTCTGATACCACTTCTGTCGCGACCCAAAACCCACCCTAGGAGTTAGAGTGAACTTTGGACGACTAATTATGGCTTACATGACTTGCTTGACAAACCAACCTGCAAAAACCCACAGAGCATATACAATAGAGGAAATAAACAGCGGAAACATATTCTATCATAGCACAGTGGAAGTCTAAACAAACCTCTATATATATATACGAATCCAAGTTTATACAAAAAGTAACCAAAAGAAAGTGCTGACAGACCCGCCAAAATACATGGATATATGTATATCTCTCAACTCACCCACAGCTAATCCACTCAGAATCTAGCACCACCTACTGATAACCCTCTACGGGAGGTTCCTCCAAAGGCTCCTCGACGTACTCCTCTTCCACCCATGGACCAGGAGCACAAACATCAAATGGAGCAGCAGCTCCCTCAGAACCTGCCGACATAAGAAGTACGGCTGAGCATGGAATACTCAGCGGGTACTAAATACTAACCAACAATTATAGCATAAAAATGGCCATACATAATCAGGAGCAATTCATATATGTTAGACGGAAACAATTCATATCATACAAGGAAATAAAGCAATTTATAATCATGCTTGTATTTCGTAGAAAGCCGATAAAACCTCTTGCAAACATCGTGCACTTGACTTGGCTTGAAATATCTTTTCGTACTTGAAAGCTTGTCTTGTCTATCTTGCTCGATTCTTGTATGTCGTGTCATGTCATGCATGTCATGCATGCTTGCTAGTGATCATGTAACTTGTGAGATATCCTTGTGAGGTGTACTTGTGAGATGCGCTTGTAAGATGCCTTGAGAGGGAAGGGAGACCCTTCTTTATGCAAGGCACTTGCGAGGGAAGGGAGACCCTTCTTCATGATATGTATGTACTTGCGAGGGAAGGGAGGCCCTTCTTTATGATATGCACTTGTGAGTGGGGGGAGACCCCTCGTGGAATGTTGGTTCTTGTTTTCTTGTGAAAAGCGAGGTAAAACATATCGTAGGATATGTCCCACCTCTAACCATGTTCTTGAAAACCTCGATAAATCATGTCATGCATGCCGTGCTCGTGGGAACCGTGTACATACTTGCATTTAAATTTAAATATGACATTTGGGTAATTTCACAACACACATAACATCAATGATTGAGCAATGTAATATTCATATCATTTAAGGAAAGCAAGAAACACACTATCATAGGCCCTAGCAATATTCATAATTTATTAAGCATGCATTTCCTAATTTACAACTCATTTTATTCACCTTGGCATTTCATCAAACATGGTGTGTTCATTATTGATTTACCCTACAACATGCTTTTCTAGATGGGTTTTACTCAAATCATACATGTATGTTCATTATTGGAACAATGCCCTCCCCATTTTAATCATCACAACACAACCATTGGCATCCAATCGCCCATTCCATCTCCATTCACCATTCACCATTTACAACCATCCATCTCATAGCACAAGTGTAAATAAAGGAAAATAAGGAGAAATAAAGGGAAAAAAGAACTATAACTAGAAGGGTAGTAAGAAGTACCGACCTTGATCAAGTGAGGAAGAAATCCCCTTCCAAAAACGACTGTGAGATGCTGCCCTAGCTTGAGGAGACGCTCCTCACGAGCTTGTGCCTTGATCTTGAAGAAGGCCGGATTTGAAGTGATCTGGGGTCTCAAAACCCCTTTGATTTCTCTTCTAACGTGGAAACCCTAGGTTTGGAATCGCCTTCTCCCCTTTCTCCTATTCTCTCAAACTCTCTAAGTGTCGAATGATGCCCTAAGGGCTCGGGTTAAACTCTTAAGGTAAGAGTGAACCGACCAAAAGACCATAATACCCTTACTGAAATTTCTGCAAAGACGCGAGGACCGTGAACAGTGCTGAACACGTTGTGCTGTGAACAGTGCTGAACACGTTGTCCGTTGTGGATAGTGCCAAACACGTTGTCACGTTGTGTCGTGCATAGTGCTGAGCTCGTAGTCCGTTGTCTTATGTACAACGTGCCCGTTGTGCTGAACAATGTACCCGTTGTGAGCTGTACAAAGGATGCACAACGTATATGTTATCCGAGTACGTTGTCTGTGCTTTGTTATCAGAGTACGTCGTCAGAGCACATCCTTAGTGCCTTCCGAGCTACGTCCTTAGTGCATAACCGAGCTACGTCCTTAGCGCCTTCCGAGCTACGATTGCCTACAGGTCCAGACTGTTTTGGCCATATCTTTTGACTCGTTCATCCAATTTTGAAGATTCAACTTGCGTTGGGCTCGTACTTCGAAAAGGAACATTTCAGATGTTTTGAAATTTCTAATTTCTTCCTTATTTATTAATTATACCTCTTTAAAGGCATAATGACAATGAAAGTGTCATGCATTAACTGTGAAAAGGTCTGGGGCTCTACACTGGTTCGCCTGGCGAGACTGAGGTGTAGACCGGGTAGTCTGAGATGACGCCTGATATGATCCTGCTGGGCGTGCTGGTGGCCTAATCCCCTGAGACTGGCCTGGTAAATGCCGACTGGGGCAATCCCTGATCATATGGCCCTGGCGACCACAATGAAAACATCCACCCGATGCTCTTCGGTAATCTCCTGCCGGGTGCCTTCGGTCGCATAAAGTGCAGACCTCGTGTGTATAAGTCGGAGGGGCCGGAGGTGGAGCATACCTCCTCGTCTGAGGTGCAACAGGCCGTGGGGCTGGAAGAGCCTGAGGTCGCGGTGCCTGAGGCACATACTGCCGTGGAGCTGGAGGCGCATAAGATGGCCTCATCGGTGGTGCTGGCCACGCATACTGATAAGGGCCGGTATGAGCCCGCCTCTCTAGAGGTGCTGAACTACTGGATTGGCCTCTCGTCAATTCCCTCTTCTTGGACACCGCCTCAGAGTTGGTCTCAACCAACAAGGCTTTATCCACCACTTCAGCGTAAGTGGCATGCCTAAAGACCGATACTTTCTCCATGATGACATCCTTGAGTCCTTGCTCAAACCTCCTCGCCTTCATTGCCTCGGTGGCAATCATATGTGTCGCGAAGCGTGATAGCTCCGAGAACTTGGCCTCGTATTGAGCCACCGACATCAAACCTTGCTCGAGGTTGATGAATTCTCTCTCTTTCTTTTCCCGTGCTCCAATCGGAAAATACTTCTTATAGAACGTATCCTTAAACTCCTCCCAAGTCCACGGTTGACCTTGCATGGTCAAGTCTCGTGTCCTCAATGCGGACAACCACCAATGGTGGGCTTCACCTTCTAGCATGAAAACAGCCCATGCTACTCTATCCTCCTCTGTAGGCGAGAGGACCGCAAAGATCTTCTCCATCTGGAGGATCCATGCCTCCGCAGCAAGAGGGTCCACACTCCCATGGAAGGGTGGAGGCCTCAATCTCTAGAATGCCTCAACTCCAGCGGTACAATGTACTGGAGCTGCGGGCGGTGGAGTAGGTGCTGCCGATGATGGTATAGTTTGCCGTGCCGCCAGGATGGCGAGTGTCTCAGCAATAGAGCCTAAGACCTGAGAGAGGTCCAGCTGCTCATCCTCATCTCGTGAAGAAGAGGAAGCTCTGGTATGTGGTCCACGACCCCGTGTGTTCCGTCTCATGACTAAAGTCCTGAGAATAATAACACCAAATGAGTCTAACTTGAAACCACAGTTTATTTCAATGCCATTTCACAATAATTCAATTTGTATTAGTTGAATAATTCTAATATACATCACATGAAGTCATCAAAGTATTCATCACATTATACTTATACGTTAGTGTTCTAGCGTACCTAGGACCGTACTTGGTTAAAGCAACCATTTTAGACTAAGACTAAAGTTTAGTCTTAAACTTGGAACCAGACTCATTCCCGACCCTAGAGACCTAAAGCCTAGGCTTTGATACCACTTCTATCGCGACCCAAAACCCACCCTAGGAGTTAGAGTGAACTTTGGACGACTAATCATGACTTGCTTGACAACCATCCTGCAAAACCCACAGAGCATATTCAATAGAGGACATTATAGCGGAAACATAACTATAAAACATAGCGGAAGTCTAACAACCTCTAAGTATATACACATGGTCCAAGTTTATACAAAAAGTAACCAAAAGAAAGTGCGGACAGACCCGCCAAAATACATGAATGTATATCTCTCATCTCACCCACAGCTAATCCACTCAGAATCTAACACCACCTACTGATAACCCTCTATGGGAGGTTCCTCCAAAGGCTCCTCGACGTACTCCTCTTCCACCCATGGACCAGGAGCACAAACATCAAATGGAGCAGCAGCTCCCTCAGAACCTGCCGACATAAGAAGTACGGCTGAGCATGGAATACTCAGCGGGTACCAAATACTAACCAATAGTCATAGCATAAGAATGACAATACATAGAGCAAGAGCAATTCATATATGTTAGACGGAAACAATTCATATCATACAAGGAAGTAAGGCAATTTATAATCATGCTTGTATTTCATAGAAAGCCGATAAAACCTCTTGAAAACATCGTGCACTTGACTTGGCTTGAAATATCTTTTCGTACTTGAAAGCTTGTCGTGTTTGTCTTGCTTGATCTTGTAGAGCGTGTCGTACGTGTCATGTCATGCATGTCATGCGTGCTTGCTTGTGATCATGTAACTTGTGAGATATCCTTGTGAGATACGCTTGAGAGATGCCTTGAGAGGGAAGGGAGACCCTTCTTTATGCAATGCACTTGCGAGGGAAGGGAGACCCTTCTTCATGATATGTATGTACTTGCGAGGGAAGGGAGGCCCTTCTTCATGATATGCACTTATGAGTGAGGGGAGACCCCTCGTGGAATGTTGGTTCTTGTTTTCTTGTGAAAAGTGAGGTAAAACATATCGTAGGATATGTCCCACCTCTAACCATGTTCTTGAAAACCTCGATAAATCATGTCATGCATGCCGTGCTCATGGGAACCGTGTACATACTTGCATTTAAATATAAATATGACATTTGGCTAATTTCACAACACATATAACATCAATGATTAAGCAATGTAATATTCATATCATTTAGGGAAAGCGAGAAACACACTATCATAGGCCCTAGCAATATTCATAATTTATTAGGCATGCATTTCCTAATTTACAACTCATTTTATTCACCTTGGCATTTCATCAAACATGGTGTGTTCATTATTCATTATTCATTTAAACCTAAATCATGCTTCTTTAGGTGAGTTTAGTCACATCATAAAGGTGTGTTTATTATGGATACAATGCCCTCCCCATTTTAATCATCACATCTCATCCCTTGGCATCCAATCGCCCATTCCATCTCCATTCACCATTCACAACCATCCATCTCATAGCACATGTGTAAATGAAAGAAAATCAAAAGAAATAAAGGGAAAAGAGGAACTATAACTAGGAGGGTAGTAAGAAGTACCGACCTTGAAGAAATGAGGAAGAAACCCCTTCCAAAAACGACCGTGAGGTGCTGCCCTAGCTTGGGGAACGCTCTCCACGAGTGCTTGAGCCGTGATCTTGGAGAAAAAACCGGACTTGAAGTGATCTAGGGTCTCAAAACCCCTTTGATTCTTCTCCAAAAGCAAAACCCTAGCTTAGGAAACCCTTTCTCCTCTCTTCTAATCCCCCAAATCCTCTAAGTGGTGAGAATGAGCCCTAAAGGCTCGGGTTAAACTCTTAAGGTAAGAGTGAACCGACCAAAAGACCATAATACCCTTACTGAAATTTCTGCAAAAACACAATTGCCGAACACGTTGAGCTGTGAATAGTGCCAAACACGTTGTGCTCTGAATAGTGCCGAATACGTTGTGCTGTGAATAGTGCCAAACACGTTGTGCTGTGAATAGTGCCGAACACGTTGTGCTGTGAATAGTGTTGAACACGTTGTGCTGCGAATAGTGCCAAACACGTTGTGCTGTGAATAGTGCCAAACACGTTGTGCTGTGAATAGTGCTGAACACGTTGTGCTGTGAATAGTGTTGAACACGTTATGCTGTGAATAGTGCTGAACACGTTGTGCTGTGAATAGTGCCGAACACATTGTGCTGTGAATAGTGCCAAACACGTTGTGCTGTGAATAGTGCTGAGCTAGTTGTCCGTTGTCTTATGTACAACGTGCCCGTCGTGAGCTGTACAACGTACACGTTGTTTGCTGTACAACGTACCCGTTGTCTGTTGCACAACGGATGCACAACGTATACGTTATCAGAGTACGTTGTCTATGCGTTGTCTGTGCCTTATCAGAGCACGTTGTCGGGGCACGTCCTTAGTGCCTTCCGAGCTACGTCCTTAGTGCCTTCCGAGCTACGTCCTTAGTGCCTCTCCAGAGCTCGTCCTCAAGTGCATAACCGAGCGATCGATTGCCTGCAGGTCCAGACTATTTTGGCCATATCTTTTGACTCGTTCGTCCGATTTTGACGATTCAACTTGCGTTGGGTTCGTACTTCGAAAAGAAACATTTTTGACATTTCAGAATTTCCAATTTCTTCCTTATTTATTAATTATACCTCTTTAAAGGCAAAATGGCAACGAAAGTGTCATGCATTAAATGTGAAAAGGTCTGGGGCTCTACATCTTTTGTGTAACTTGGATCACATATGTATATACATAGAGGTTTGGTTAAGTCTTCCGCTGTGCTATGTTTAAGTATGTTTCCGCAGTTTATATCCTCGTTGTATATGCTCTGTGAGTTTTGCAGGTTGATTTGTCAAGTAAGTAATGCAAGCCATGATTAGTCGTCCAAGACTCACTCTAACTCCTAAGGTGGGTCTCGGGTCGCGACAAGAAGTGGTATCAGAGCTTAGGCTTTAGGTCTCTAGGGCCACTTAGAATCTAGTACCACGGCTTGACAAGAGCATATGCCGGGAAACAAGTTAGGAAGGAAGTAAGTCGGAACCGAGTCATGATCCAAGTGTAAGACTAAACTTTAGTCTTAGTCAAAATGGTTGTTTCAACCAAGTACGAGTCTTAGGAACGCTAGAACACCAAGTTATAATGTTATAAATACACCGATAGTTGTGATGCGATGTATATTAGTATTATACAGTTAATACAAATTGAATTATTATGAACTGGAACTGTGATAAATTGAGGTTTCAAGTGAGACTCATGTGGTGCTATTGTTCTCAGGGCTTTAGTCATGAGGCGGGGCACACGGGGTCGTGGACCACACACCAGAGCTTCATCTTCTTCTAGACATGAGAATGAGCAGTCGGACCTCTCACAGGTCTTTGGCTCTATTGCTGAGACACTTGCCATACTGGCGGCTCAGCAGGCTATACCATCATCGATGGCACCTACTCCACCACCCGCAGCTCCAGTACATCGTACAGCTGGAGTTCAGGCATTCAGGAGATTGAGGCCTCCATCCTTCCATGGGAGTGTGGACCCTCTTACTGCGGAGGCTTGGATCGTCCAAGTGGAGAAGATATTTACGGTTCTCTCTCCGACAGAGGAAGAGAAAGTAGCATGGGCTGTCTTCATGCTAGAGGGCGAAGCTCACCATTGGTGGTTGTCCGCATTGAGGACGCGAGATTTGACCATGCAGGGTCAACCCTGGACTTGGGAGGAGTTCAAGGACACATTTTATAAGAAGTACTTCCCTGTTGGAGCGCGGGAAAAGAAAGGAAGAGAGTTCTTTAACCTCGAGCAAGGTTCGATGACTGTGGCAGCTTATGAGGCTAAGTTCTCGGAGCTATCACGCTTCGCTACTCACATGGTTGCCATCGAGGCAATGAAGGCGAGAAGGTTTGAGCAAGGGCTCAAAGATGTTATCATGGAGAAGGTTTCAGTTTTCAGTCATGCTACCTACCCTGAGGTAGTAGACAAAGCCTTATTGGTCGAGGTGAATTCCGAGGCTGTGTCCAAGAAGAGGGAGTTGGCGAGAGGCCAAGCCAGTAGTTCAGCACCTCCAGAGAGGCGGGCTCGTACCGGCCCTTATCAGTATGCGTGGCCAGCACCACCGATGAGGCCATCTTATGCGCCTCCAGCTCCACGGTAGTATGTGCCTCAGGCACCGCGACCTCAGGCTCTTCTAGCTCCACGGCCAGTTGCACCTCAGACGGTGAGGTATGCTCCACCTCCGGCCCCTCCGACCTATACACATGAGGTCTGCACTTGGTGCGGCCGAAGGCACCCGGCAGGAGATTGCCGAAGGGCATCGGGTGGATGTTTTCATTGTGGTCGCCAGGGCCATGTGATCAGGGATTGCCCCAGTCGGCATTTACCAGGCCAGTCTCAGGGGATTAGGCCCCCCGCACGCCCAGCAGGATCATATCAGGTGTTATCCCAGACTACCCGGTCTACACCTCTGCCTCGCCAGGCGAACCAGGGGCGAGTTTTTGCCTTGATAGAGGGTGATGCACTTGCATCTGATGATGTGGTGCAAGGTACGCGTTTAGAGTTATTCTTTTATCCGTGATTGTCATGTTATGCTTTACTCCTTGTGTATGTATGTGTAGTGCTATATATATCTATTTACCTATGTATATGATGTTGATGCATGGATTGACTTAGCTAGTTAAAATTTCAGGAACCCTTTTAGTCAACGAATGTTTGGCTAGAGTGTTGATTGATACCGGGTCTACTCATTCATTTGTCTCGCCGAGCTTTTCAGAAGGCCTTTTTGTGAAGCCTAGTAAGCTAGAACCAGAGTTAGCCATTTCGACTCCTCTCGGCAAAACAGTGTTTACAAACAAAGTGTGTCGAAATAGTGTGGTTTAAGTGGGAACCCACGAGTTGGCGGTTGATCTAATAGTTCTTGGATTCCAAGACTTTGACGTGATATTGGGAATGGATTGGTTAGCGGCACATCACGGGCATGTAGCTTGCTTTGAGAAAATGGTACTCTTCAAGCCAGTAGAAGGAAAACAGTTCCACTTTCGCGGGTTGAAAAGTAGAGATATTGCTCGTTTTGCGGCGTTGAGCTTAGCTAACCCCGAGGCAAAGGACTCATCGACTATTCCGGTTGTGAGTGAATTCCTGGATGTATTTCTAGAGGTGTTGTCAGGATTTCCTCCAGACAGGGAGATTGAGTTTGTGATTGAGCTTGCACTAGGCACAACTCCTATTTCTAGGGCTCCGTATAGAATGGCCCCTATCGAACTCAAGGAGTTAAAGACTCAGTTGGAGGAATTGCAAGGCCTTGGTTTTATTCGACCAAGTGTCTCACCGTGGGGTGCCCCGGTGTTATTTGTTAAGAAGAAAGATGGCTCGATGCGGATGTGCGTTGATTATCGGCAATTGAACAAAGTCACTATAAAGAATAGGTATCGATTGCCTAGAATTGATGACTTGTTCGATCAGTTGAAAGGAGCGAGATTTTTCTCGAAGATAGATCTTCGATCGGGCTATCACCAGTTGAAGATTAAGGCAGAAGATGTTCCCAAAACTGCCTTTTAGACTCGGTATGGACACTACGAGTTCTTGGTGATGCCTTTTGGTCTCACAAACGCGTCGACAGCTTTTATGGACTTGATGAACCGGGTGTTCCGGCCATATTTTGATCGATGCGTGATAGTATTTGTTGATGATATCTTGATGTATTCCCGGACACGGGAAGATCACATGCGAGACCTTCGTCTTGCTTTGGAAATGTTGAGAGAACACAAGCTGTACGCCAAATTTAGCAAGTGTGAGTTTTGGTTGGAAGAGGTGGCATTCCTAGGCCACGTTGTTTCTGCAGAAGGCATCTCGGTTGATCCAAAGAAAGTAGAGGCAGTTATGAGTTGGGCGAGGCCCAAGAGTGCCACAGAGATACGCAGTTTCCTTGGGTTGGCAAGCTATTATAGGAGATTCGTGGAGGGTTTCTCCAGCCTTGCAGCACCACTCACTTACCTGACGAGGAAGAATGTGAAGTTTGAATGGAGCGACAAGTGTGAGATCAGTTTCACGGAACTGAAGAAGAGGCTTACTACAGCCCCTGTCCTTACTGTGCCATCCGGACCATATGGGTATGAGGTGTATAGTGATGCCTCACACGTTGGACTTGGGTGTGTGCTCATGCAACACAAGAAAGTCATTGCCTATGCATCAAGGAAATTGAAAGAGCATGAAAAGAATTATCCCATGCACGACTTGGAGCTTGCAGCGGTCGTGTTTGCACTTAAGATTTGGCGTCATTACCTTTATGGGGTGGAGTTCTATGTGTTCACGGATCACAAGAGTCTCAAGTAGCTCTTTTCACAAAAAGAACTAAATCTAAGGCACCGGCGTTGGATGAAATTTTTGAAAGACTATGACTGCACCATCCGATACCACCCGGGCAAAGCAAACATTGTAGCGAAAGCCTTGAGTAGAAGACCTCCGGGGTTATTAGCACTTATGTTGGTGCAAGAGTGGAGACTATTGGAGGATTTGGAAAATCTGGACATTAGTGTGAATGATACAGTTCGCGGTCCTGTTTTGGAAAATGTCACGGTTCGGCCATACATTATAGATTTGATCCAAGAATACCAAGCCACGGATGCTGAATTATTGGCTTATCGGGACAAGGAAGTTACCAAGGGTAGTGAAGAGTTTTCTCTCACTAGTCGAGGTGCTATTACGTTTAAAGGAAGGCTGTGTGTTCCGGCTAATGGGGATCTTCGACGAGAGATCATGGATGAAGCACATCGTTCGAAGTACACAGTGCATCCTGTGGGTACAAAGATGTATCGGAACTTCAAGAGTCACTTTTGGTGGCAGAATACGAAGAGGGATGTTGCGGAATATGCGGCACGGTGCTTGGTGTGCCAACAGGTGAAAGCAGAACACATGCGACCCGCCGGTCTATTGCAGTCTCTTCCTATTCCCGAGTGGAAATGAGAGAACATCTCCATGGAGTTCATAGTTGGCTTGCCAAAGACGGTAAGGGGCTCAGATGCGATTTAGGTTGTGGTGGGGACCGTTTGACAAAGTCCGCGCATTTCTTGCCTTATCGAACCACCTTCAACTATAGTCAGTTAGCCGCTTTGTACATCAAGGAAGTAGTTAGACTACACGGGGTGCCAGTCAGTATTGTCTCAGATCGGGATCCGAGATTCACATCCAGATTCTGGAAAAGCTTTCAGGAAGCTATGGGTTCCCGACTTGATTTTAGCACTGCTTTTCATCCACAGACAGATGGACAAACCGAGAGGGTGAACCAAGTAATAGAAGACATGCTTCGGGTTTGTATGCTGGATTTCAAAGGCAGTTGGGAAGAGCACTTGCCTTTGGTTGAATTTGCCTATAACAATAGCTATCAGGTGAGCATCCAAATGGCACCATTTGAGGCCTTATATGGGCGAAGCTACAGGTCTCCTCTCTACTGGGATGAGGTAGGAGAAAGAAAGGTGTTAGGTCCGGAGTTGATCGAGCAAACTGCGAGTATAGTCAAGATCATCTGGGATCGGTTGAAAGTTGCTCAAGATCGTCAGAAGAGCTATGCGGACACACGCCGCAGGGACTTGGAATTCTAGGTTGGGGATCAAGTCTTTGTGAAGGTATCTCCTAGCAAGGGGATTATGAGATTTGGCAGGCGAGGCAAGCTTAGTCCTCGATATGTTGGCCCGTTTGAGATCATCACGCGAGTTGGTGAGGTTACTTACAGGGTAGCTCTTCCACCTCACATGGCCACAGTTCACAACGTTTTCCATGTGTCTATGCTTCGGAAGTACATTGCGGACCCTTCGCATGTCATAGACTTGGAACCGTTGAAAATTTGAGAGGATCTCACTTTAGTTGAGAGGCCGGTTCATATATTGGATCAGAGAGATCAAGTCCTTTGCAACAAAACGATTCCGTTGGTTCTCGTACAGTGGCAACATCATGCTTGAGAAGAGGCTATATGGGAGCGAGAGGCCGAAGTCAAAGCGAAGTATCCGAAATTGTTTGAATGAGTTTTGTATAGGTTTTGTATATGACTTGTAATTTTTTTTTGGTTTGTAATGCAAGTATCGTCTAAATTTTGAGGACGAAATTTTTGTAAGGGGGGGAGGATGTAGAGCCCCGGACTTTTTCATGTTTTATGCATGGCACTTTCGTAGCCAATTTTCCTTTAAAGTAGTATAATTAATAAATAAGGAAGAAATTGAAAATTTTGAAATGTCAAAAATGTTCCTTTTTGAAGTACAAACCCAACACAAGTTGAATCGTCGAAATCCGACGAGCGAGTCAAAAGATATGGCCAAAACAGTTTGGACCTGCAGACCACTGATCGCTCGGTCCATGGAGCGATCGATCGGTAGCTATCGACTGGTCGAAGAATTTGTATGGGGAAATTTTCTAGAGAGTTGATTTTTGGTCGAGAGCTCGGTCAACACACCGATCGCTCGGTAGGCAACCAATCGATCGGTCATAACCACCGATCGCTCGGTCTTCGTGTTTTGTAGAAATTTCATGAAGGGTGTTTTCATCTTTTGGGCGTTTCACTCTTTCCTCTTAAGGGTTGCCCGAACCTTTAGGGCTCATTTACAACACTTAGAGACATTTGAGAGTTAGAGAAAGAGGAGAGGGCGATTTCTAACCTAGGGTTTCAATTTGGGGAAGAAATCAAAAGGGGTGAAGACTTAGATCAACCTCAAGCCCATTTTCTTCAAGATTCAAGCTCAAGAACTCGTGGAGCTCGTGTTCCAAGCTAGGGCAGTGCCTCACGAGCGTTTTTGGAAGAGTTTTCTTCCTCATTGATCAAGGTCGGTACCTCTTGCTACCCTCCTAGTTATAGCTTTTCTTTCCTCCCATTATTCTTGTATTCTTTGTTTTCTTCCATCTATAAATGTATTATGAGTTGAAATGGTAAATGGTGTGAATAGAGAGGGGTGTTGGCGATTGGATGCCGTGTGAAATGATGTGATGAATGAAATGGGGAGGGCATTGTATCCATAATGAACAAACATGTATGATGTGAGCATAACCCACCTAGAAAAGCATGATTTAGGTTGAAATAAATAATGGACACACCCTATGTTTGATGAAATGCCAAGGTGAACCAAACGAAGGATAAATTAAGAAAATGCACGCTTAATTAGTTATGAACTTGTTAGGGCTTATGATAGTGTGAGTTCTTGTTTTCGTTAAAATGTCATAAATGCTTATTGTTTAATTTGCGACAAGCTATATATTGTGAAATCCCCAAATGTCATCTTTAAATTCCAATGCAAATATGCACACGAATTCACGAGCACGACATGCATAACATGAATTTACCGAGGCTTTCAAGAACGAGGTTGAGAGGTGGGACATATCCTACGATATGTTTTACCTCGCTTTTCACAAGAAAACAAGAACAAACATTCCACGAGGGGTTTCCCCTCACTCACAAGTGCATAGCATAAAAGAAGGGTCTCCCTTCCCTCGCAAGTACATACATATCATGAAGAAGGGTCTCCCTTCCCTCTCAAGTGCATTGCATAAAGAAGGGTCTCCCTTCCCTCTCAAGGCATCTCACAAGCGCATCTCGCAAGTGCATCTTACAAGTGTATCTCACAAGTTACATGATCACAAGTAAGCACGCATGACATGCATGACATGACATGATATACAAGAATCAAGCAAGATAGACAAGACGAGTTTTCAAGCACGAAAATGGTACTTTAAGTCAAGTCAAGTGCACAGTGTTTTCAAGGGTTTTATCGGCTTTTACGAAATGCAAGCATGAATATAAATTGCTTTACTTCCTTTTATGACATGAATTGTTCCCTTTTTCGTATATGAATTGCTCTTGATTTATGTATTGCCATTTTTATGCTATGACTATTGGTTAGTATTTGGTACCCGCTGAGTATTCCATGCTCAGCTATACTTCTTATGTCAGCAGGTGATAGCGGAGCAGCTGCTCCTTTTGATGTCTGTGCTCTTGGTCCATGGGTGGAGGAGGAGTAGGTCGAGGAACCTTTGGAGGAACCTCCGGTAGAGGGCTACTATTAGATAGTGGTTGTAGATTCTGAGTGATAGAGCTGTGGGTGAGTTAAGAGATGTATATCCATGTATTTTGGCGGGCTTGTCCGCACTTTCTTTTGGACTTCTTTTGTGTAACTTGGATCACATATGTATATACATAGAGGTTTGGTTAAGTCTTCCGCTATGCTATGTTTAAGTATGTTTCCGCAGTTTATATCCTCTTTGTATATGCTCTGTGGGTTTTGCAGGTTGATTTGTCAAGTAAGTTATGCAAGCCATGATTAGTCTTCCAAGACTCACTCTAACTCCTAAGGTGGGTCTCGGGTCGCGACAACAAGCATCGCATAGGAGGGAGTTTACACTTCCCTCCCTTCCGAGAGGGGTCTCCCCTCACTCACAAGTACATATCATTGAAAGAAGGGTCTCCCTTCCCTCTCAAGTGAATGTCATTGAAAGAAGGGTCTCCCTTCCCTCTCAAGTGCATCTCACAAGTTACATGAGCATGTTTAAATTCCAAGTAAGCACGCATGACACGCATGACATGACACACTCGACAAGATCAAGCAAGACAAACATGACAAGTTTTTCAAGCACAAAAAGGGTATTTGGAGTCAAGTCAAGTGCACGATGATTTCAAGAGAGTTATCGGCTTTTATGTGATGCAAGCATGAATATCAACTGTTTTACTTTTCTGTTACTATATGAATTGCTTCCTGTTGTATATACCATTGTTGCTATGTTGTGACTGTTGGTTAGTACTAGGTACACGCTGAGTATTCCATGCTCAGCCGTACGTTTATGTCGTCAGGTACTGAGGGGGCTGCTGCTCCTTTCGACATCTGTTCTCCTGGCCCATGGGTGGAGGAGGAGTACATTGAGGAACCTATGGAGGAGCCTCATGTAGACGAGTACTACTAGGTGGTAGATTCTGAGTGATCCGTGGGTGAGCTTGAGAGAGTATGTCTATGTATTTTGGCGGGCCTGTCCGCACCTTCTTTTGTGATATCATTTTGTACAACTTGGATCATGTATATATACTTAGAGGTTTGGTTAGTCTTCCGCTATGCCATGTTAGTTATGTTTCCGCTATTATTGTCCTCTATTATATATGCTCCGTGTATTTTGCAGGATGGTTTGTCAAGCAAGTCATGTAAGTCATGATAAGTCGTCCAAGATTCACTCTAACTCCTAGGGTGGGTTTTGGGTTGTGACATTTATGTTAGAAAGAGAGGCCGAACACTGGTGGATAACAATTGAGAGAACCATCCCAGAGAACCTTAGGCCTATTCCATGGGTAAGATTTACTAAATTATTTTATAAAAAGTATATGAAGAAAAGAAAACAGATCGAATTTCTTCAACTCACAAAAGAGAGTTTGACGGTTAGTGAGTATAAACAAAAGTTCAATGAATTATCGAGGTTTGCACCACGATTGGTGGAAGATGATCAATGGAGAATTGATAAGTTTGAGGAAGGATTGAAGACTGCAATCCGAGGGAAGTTATCAATTCAACAATTTACATCATTTACAAATATTCTAGATCGGGCTTTGAAGATTGAAAGAGTTCATGAGGAATTTCAAAAGCCTAGTTATGACAAAGGGAAGAAAATCGTCGAGAGGACTTGGGATAAGAAACCAGTCGGGAAGACTTGGGATAAGAAACAATCGGGAGACGGAAACAATAAAATAAAATTTGAAGAGAACAAGCAAGGAAATGATACTGAGAAGTCAGTACCAATTTGTAATCTTTGTGGTAAGATGGGCCACAAATCTGAAAATTGTCGGGTGATTTCTTTAGCTTGTTATGAATGTGCCAAGACGGGTCATATCAAGAGAAATTGTCCAGAACTACCAAAGTAATTGACAGATGGAAGCAAAGGTCGTGTCTTTGCTATTACTCAGGAGGAAGGCAAGGATTGTGACAATGTTATTAAAGGTAAGATGCTTCTCTTTCAAATTCATGCTATAGCATTAATAGACATTGGCTCTACACATAATTTTGTCTTCCCATTTTTCTAATAATATTGGAATTAAGCCTTAAACATTAGAGCACATGATGTCGATTACCACACCATCTGAAAAGATTTTGTGCACCAAACCCTTCTACGATCAGTGTCTTGTACATTTCGATAGTGTGCAAATGACGGTTGATCTCATAGTGTTAGATATAAAAGATTTTAATCTCATACTCGGGATTGATTGGATTTTAGAACACTATATTGTAAGTTGATTGTAAGGCTAGGACCTTAACCTTTAGGATTCCAGACATCTTTGAATTTTTCATGTGAGGAATTGATAAGGAAGAATAGTTTATGGTCTATAACACCCCAGTAGTCAAGGATTTTTTTTAGATGTATTTTTTGAGGAATTACCAGGACTAGCTCCAGTTCGGAGGATTGATTTTTCGATAGACGTTATTCCTGGAAATAACCCAATATTGAAAACACCTTAAGATTATGCTCCAGACCTTGAAGAAAAATCAATTATTCGCTAAATTCTTGAAGTGTAAATTTTGGATGGAAAATGTATATTTCCTAGGTCACATAGTATCCAGTGATGGAATTTTAGTGGATCCATCCAAGATTAAGGCAGTAACGGAGTGAGAAAGGCCAACTAATGTCACAGAGATTCGAAGTTTTCTAGGCCTAGCCGGTTATTAGTAGAGATTCATTAATGGATTCTCAGGGTTAGCTGCTCCGTTAACTGAATTGACAAAGAAAAATATCAAATTTGAGTGGTCACCATCAAGGGAAAAGAGTTTCCAAGAATTAAAGAATCGATTGACTACAACTCCAATTTTAACAGTCCCCTCGAGAAAGGGTGTAGAACCCCGAATCTTCGTTTCACAAAGTAGTGAATAGTGTTCAAGTGTGGTCTTGTACATTGTGGGTTTTATACTAATGGAAATGTTTTGATTTATGGCATGCATGATTTAATAGGTCTACATGTCCTTAAGGAGTGTGTTTAAAGTATAAAAGGTGTTGGAAATGGGATTGGAGAAGATCCAAGTAGTGAAAATAGGGTTTTGCAGTAAAATTGGGGATCACCGATCGCTCGGTGATAATCACTGATTGACCAGTCTTATACCGATCGCTCGGTTTCTATCGATTGGTCAACTAATTTATATGGGGAAAAATTCCAGAGAAGGTGTTTCCAACCGATCACTCGGTTGAAACCACCGATCGCTCGGTCAGCCATCGATCGCTCGGTCTGTACCACCGATCGATCGGTTATATGCAGATTTTCTTCATTAAGGGTTTTAAGTCTTTAGCCACTACCCTTTTGCCTATATAAGGCTGGGTTCGTGCCTTAGGGTTTCATAAATCCTTTGTGCATTATTTTAAGAGGCTTTTGAGAGGAAGAAGAAGGAGGAAGCTAGGGTTGCTGAAAGCATGAAGGGAGATCAAGTTTCTTCCCTCCTTTTGGTGTTTTTCAACAAAGAACTCTAGGTTTTCACGTGTTCCAAGCTTTTGGAATCAAAGTCACCGATTTCATCAAGGTAGATACGTTCTACTACCAATCTTGTGATATTACTAGTCACCACATGAGGTTCTTCTTATTCTATACTATATATCTCTTGATTTGTTATGGTGTGAAAGGTTTTTTTATACTTGGATGTATGTTATCATTATGGTGCACTCTATGTGTTTGATTTAATGCCTCTAAGAGTTCTTGGGTGTTCAAACATGTTATCATTCTCATATGCTCATATGTACGCATGTCTCACATGAACCGAGGTTTTTCTATGGATTTCTCAAAGTTACGAAAAGGGTTTTGAATAAATGACTTATATGAATGATTCTAAACAACTTTACGATATCTCTAAGATCGGTTCACATGCTTTAAAGGATCAGGTTATACACTCCTAAGAACTCTATGATAATGTCTAAGATCATCTCACAAGCTCAAAAGGATCATAAATGAAATTGCTCTAAGATCTCTATGGTGTTGGCTCTATGGTTTTGCTCTATGGTATTGCTCTATGTCTCTATGGATCATAATTAACTCTAAGGAACTCTATGAACTCCAAGAACTCACAAGGCTATTATTATCGCATGACTCACACGGTTTTGGTATTGGGTTTCATCACATGTGTTATTTTACGATTTCCACGCTTTGATATGTTTTAAAGATTTCATTCTCCATGATTCGCATGCTCTATGCTATTATTGCTTTATTGTTAGTAGTATGTATATGCTGAGTATTCCACGCTCAATCGATATTTGTTATCATCGGCAGGTGCTCGGGTTCCTTTTGATCTATGTGGTTTGAAGCCTTGGGTAGAAGAGGAGTATTACGATCCAGAGCCTTCTATGGACCACTATCAGGATGATGGCCTGCTAGATAGGCGTCACGACTTTGACTTTTGTTGATAGACTTAGATAGACTTGATATTTTGTTAAGTGAGAGTGGGACTTGTCCACTCCACCCTTTTGGATATTTACATATGTATATACTTTTGTTGGTTCACACTTGGACCGAGAGACCGGAGGAATTATTGTTAGTTATATTTTGCTTCCGTTATGTGGTTAAGTCATTTCCACTATGTATGTTTGTATACTCTGACAGGTTTCTATGTGTGCCTTATGTATCATATGGGAGGTATGATACGGTGGTCACGAGTCAAAGTATCCCTAACTCCTAGGGGATATTTTGGGACGTGAAAGACTTGGTATCAAAGCTAAGGCATTAGGTCACATAGGCTAGTGTCTTTTAAGTTGGAACTAGAGTTATTCTACTCTGAGTTGGATACCAGACTTGGTATTAGAGCCCTAGGGATCGGTTTCCGTTGGGCTAAGCGGAAGTGAGTTCTCTGAGTTGAACTTAGAACTCAGATGGAATTGTGTGTTAGGCTTGCTGCCATGACATAACCGGTATCAAGTGAATCCTTAGGATGGTCTAGGATCCTAGTTTAGATGTCGTGTTTAAACTGTGTCCTTAGTCTCATTCTGAAAAGGGGTAGATGCCCAACACAAGATTTTAGCTACGCTAGAAAACTCTAAGTTAAAATTGTATTATTATGTGTATACTTTGATGTATACTATATGCGGTATTAGCATTTCATGTTTATTGAATTGCTATATGTGGTGTGAGGTTGGTATCCAAGTTAGACTCATGTTTTGCCAATTGATCTTAGGATTTTACATCATGAGATGCGGCAATCGGGGTCGTGGTTACCATTCTCAGAGATATGAGGGTGAGGTTCCTAGAGAGGAGGAGCCACTTTATTTCACGAATGTTATAGATTCTATAGCAGAGACTTTGGCTTTACTGGCAGCCAGACCTGCTGTGGCTACTCCTACCCCACTGACTACTCCTGTGCATCCGGCGGTGCATCACACCGCGGGACTTAAAGCTTTCCAGAGACTACAGCCTCCTACATTCTATGGTACTCTGGACCTAATGGTGGTAGAGGCATGAATTATGTAGTTAGAGAAGACCTTTCGGGCTCTTCGATGTACTGAGGGGCAACGAGTAGAATGGGCTTCCTTCGTAATGGAAGGTGAAGCCGAAAATTGGTGGAGAGCTGCCCAAAGGTAGAGGGATGTTGCGAAGGAAGAGGAATCCTGGACATGGGTAGAGTTCCTAGACACCTTCTATGAGCTGTATATCTTCAGATTCATTTGGGAATAGAAGGCGAGGGAATTCATGCTTTTAGAACAGGGAGCGATGAACGTGGCCGAGTATGAGGCTAAGTTCTCCGAGTTGTCGAGATTTACTCCGCATTTGGTTGCGACTAAAGACCTAAGGGTCAGAAAGTTTGAAATGGGGTTAAAGGCTTTAATCTGAGATAGGGTGTCCATCCTCCAAGTAGAATCCTGGAGGGAGATAGTGGGAAAGGCGAAGATCGTCGAGAAGAATGCAGAGGAGTCTATTAGGAGAAGGGATAGTGGCTTCGGGAGGAGCATGTTTTGGGTTCAGTCTAGTGGTTTGTCACAGTCCGAGAAGAGGACCAGGACTACACCATATTACTTCTCTCAGTCGATGTCAGCTCAGAGGCCCCCTTTTGTGCCTCAGGCACTGTAGAGCCCCTGACCTTTTCACAGTTAAGGCATGACATTCTCGTTGTCATTCTGCCTTTAAAGAGGTATAATTAATAAATAAGGAAGAAAAATAGAAATTTTGAAATGTCAGAAATGTTCCTTTTCGAAGTACGAGCCCAACGCAAGTTGAATCGTCAAAATCGGACGAACGAGTCAAAAGATATGGCCAAAACAGTCTGAACCTGTAGGCAAAACGTAGCTCGGTTATGCACTAAGGACGTAGCTCGGAAGGCGCTAAGGACGTAGCTCGGTTAGGCGCTAAGGACGTAGCACGGATAGGACTAAGGTCGTGCTCTGACGTCGTACTCTGATATCATAGCACAGACAACGTACTCTGATAACGTATACGTTGTGCATCCATTGTACAGCTCACAATGGGTACGTTGTACAGCTCACAACGGGTACAATGTACAGCACAACGTGTGTGGCACTGTTCACAGCACACCGTGATCGGCACTGTTCACAGCACAACGTGATCGGCACTGTTCACAGCACAACGTGTTCGGCACTGTTCACAGCACAACGTGTTCGGCACTGTTCACAGCACAACGTGTTCGGCACTGTTCACAGCACAACGTGTTCGGCACTGTTCACAGCACAACGTATTCGACACTATTCATGGTCCTCGCTTTTTTCAGAAATTTCAGTAAGGGTATCAGGGTCTTTTGGTCGGTCCACTCTTACCTTAAGAGTTTAACCCGAGCCTTTAGGGCATCATTCGACACTTAGAGAGTTTGAGAGAATAGGAGAAAGGGGAGAAGGCGATTCCAACATAGGGTTTCCATTTTGGAGAGAAATCAAAGGATTTTGAAACCCTAGATCAACCTCAAGCCCGTTTTCTTCAAGATCTCGGCTCAAGCTCGTGCAAAGCTTCGTTCTCCAAGCTAGGGCAGTAGCCTCACGGTCGTTTGTGGAAGGGGGTTTCTTCCTCACTTAATCAAGGTCGGTACTTCTTGCTACCCTCCTAGTTATAGTTCTTCTTTTCCCCTCATTCCTCTTTATTTTCTTTCATTTACATTTGTGCTATGAGATGGATGGTTGTGAATGGTGAATGGAGATGGAAGGGGCGATTGGATGCCAATGGTTGTGGATGATGTGATGAATGAATGGGAAAGGGCATTGTATTAATAATGAACATACAAGTGTGATGTGAGCATAACCCACCTAGAAAAGCATGATTTAGTTTTAACTGAAAAATGAATAATGAACACACCATGTTTGATGAAATGCCAAGGTGAATACAGTGAGTTGGAAATGGGGAAATGCATGCCTAATAAATTATGGATACTGCTAGGGTCTATGATAGTGTGTTTTCGTGCTTTCCCTAAATGACATGAATATCATATTGATTCAATCATTGATGATGTGTGTTGTGAAATTACCCAAATGTCATGTTTAAATTTAACTGCAAGTATGTACACGGTTTCCACGAGCACGGCATGCATGACATGATTTATCGAGGTTTTCAAGAACATGGTTAGAGGTGGGACATATCCTACGATATGTTCTACCTCGCTTTTCACAAGAAGACAAGCACCAACATTTCATGAGGGGTCTCCCCTCACTCACAAGTGCATGACATGAAGAAGGGCCTCCCTTCCCTCGCAAGTACATACATATCATGAAGAAGGGTCTCCCTTCCCTCTCAAGTGCATTGCATAAAGAAGGGTCTCCCTTCCCTCTCAAGGCATCTCACAAGTGCATCTCACAAGTACACCTCACAAGGATATCTCACAAGTTACATGATCACAAGCAAGCACGCATGACATGCATTACATGACACGACATACAAGAATCGAGCAAGATAGACAAGACAAGCTTTCAAGTACGAAAAGATATTTCAAGCCAAGTCAAGTGCACGATGTTTTCAAGGGGTTTCATCGGCTTTCTACGAAATACAAGCATGATTATAAATTGCTTTACTTCCTTGTATGATATGGATTGTTTCTGCCTGACATATATGAATTGCTTTTGATTATGTATTGCCATTGTTATGCTATAATTGTGGGTTAGTATTTAGTACCCGCTGAGTATTTCATGCTCAGCCGTACTTCTTATGTCGGCAGGTTATGAGGGAGCTGCCGCTCCGTTTGATGTTTGTGCTCCTGGTCCATGGGTGGAGGAGGAGTACGTTGAGGAGCCTTTGGAGGAACCTCCGGTAGAGGGTTACCAATAGGTGGTTGTAGATTCTGAGTGGATTAGCTGTGGGTGAGATGATAGTTTATATTCCATGTATTTTTGGCGGGTCTGTCCGCACTTTCTTTTGGTTACTCTTGTATAAACTTGGATTTGCGTATGTATATACATAGAGGTTTGGTAGACTTCCGCTGTGCTATGTTAGGGTATGTTTCCGCTGTTTATAGTATATGCTCTGTGGGTTTTTGCAGGTTGGTTTGTCAAGCATGTCATGTAAGCCATGATTAGTCGTCCAAAGTTCACTCTAACTCCTAGGGTGGGTCTTGGGTCGCGACAGAAGTGGTATCAAAGCTTAGGCTTTAGGTCTCTAGGGTCACTTAGAATCTTATACCACGGCTTGACAAGAGCATGTGTCAGGAAACAAGTTAGGAAGAAAGTAAGTCGGATGAGAGTCTTGATCCAACTGTGAGACTAAACTTTAGTCTTAGTCTAAAATGGTTGCTTTAACCATGTACGGGTCCTAGGTACGCTGGAACGCTAAAGTATAAGTATAATGTGATGAATACTCTGATGACTTGAAGTGATGTATATTAGTATTATACAGCTAATACAAATTGAATTATTGTGAAATGGCATTGAAATAAACTGTGGTTTCAAGTGAGACTCATGTGGTGCTATTGTTCTCAGGACTTTAGTCATGAGGCGGGGCACATGGGGTCGTGGACCACATACCAGAGCTTCCTCTTCTTCACGGGATGAGGATGAGCAGCCGGACCTCTCTCAGGTCTTAGGCTCTATTGCTGAGACACTCGCCATACTGGCGGCTCGGCAAGCTATACCATCGTCAGCGGCACCTACTCCACCGCCCGCAGCTCCAGTACATCGTACAGCTGGAGTTGAGGCATTCAGGAGATTGAGGCCTCCATCATTCCATGGGAGTGTGGACCCTCTTGGTGCGGAGGCATGGATCCTCCAAATGGAGAAGATCTTTGCGGTCCTCTCACCTACAGAGGAGGATAGAGTAGCATGGGCAGTTTTCATGCTAGATGGTGAAGCCCACCATTGGTGGTTGTCCGCATTGAGGATGCGAGAATTGACCATGTAGGGTCAACCTTGGACTTGGGATGAGTTCAAGGACACTTTTTATAAGAAGTATTTTCCGATTGGAGCACGGGAAAAGAAGGAGAGAGAATTCATCAACCTCGAGCAAGGTTTGATGTCGGTGGCACAATACGAGGCCAAGTTCTCAGAGCTATCACGCTTCGCGACACATATGATTGCCACCGAGGCAATGAAGGCGAGAAGGTTTGAGCAAGGGCTCAAAGATGTTATCATGGAGAAGGTTTCGGTCTTCAGACATACTACCTACCCTGAGGTAGTAGACAAGGCCTTATTGGTCGAGGCCAATTCAGAGGCAGTGTCCAAGAAGAGGGAGTTGGCGAGAGGCCAAGCTAGTAGTTCAGCACCTCCAGAGAGGCGGGCTCGTGCCGGCCCTTTTCAGTATATGTGGCCAGCACCACCGATGAGGCCATCTTATGCGCCTCCAGCTCCACGGCAGTATGTGCCTCAGGCACCTCGACCTCAGGCTCTTCCAGCTCCACGACCAGTTGCACCTTAGACGATGAGGTATGCTCCACCTGCGGCCCCTTCGACTTATACACACGAGGTCTGCACTTCATGCGGCCAAAGGCACCCGGCAGGAGATTGCCGAAGAGCATCGGGTGGATGTTTTCATTGTGGTCGCCAGGGCCATATGATCAGGGATTGCCCCAGTCGGCATTTACCAGGCCAGTCTCAGGGGATTAGGCCCCCAGCACACCCAGCAGGATCATATCAGGCGTCATCTCAGACTACCCGGTCTACACCTCAGTCTCGCCAGGCGAACCAGGGGCGTGTATTTGCTTTGACAGAGGGTGATGCACTTGCATCTGACGATGTGGTGCAAGGTACGCGTTTGGAGTTATTTTTGTTATTCGTGATTGTTATGTTATGTTTTACTCCTCGTGTACATACTTGGTATGCTATATATATATACCTATGTGTATACTCTGTTGATGCTTAAATTGACGTTACTAGTTAAAATTTCAGGAACCCTACTAGTCAATGAGTATTTGGCTCGAGTATTGATTGATACCGGGTCTACTCATTCGTTTGTCTCGCCGAGTTTTTCAGAAGGCTTTTCTGTAGAGCCAAGTCAGCTAGAACCGGAGTTAGCCATTTCGACTCCTCTTGGCAAAACAGTATTGGCAGATAAAGTGTATAGAAATAGTGTGGTCCAAGTTGGAAGCCACGAGTTAGCGGTTGATCTCATCGTCCTTGGATTCCAAGACTTTGATGTTATATTGGGAATGGATTGGTTAGCAGCACATTATGGGCATGTAGCTTACTTTGAGAAAATGGTACTCTTCAAGCCAGTTGAAGGAAAACCATTCCACTTTCGCGGGTTGAAAAGTAGATATATTGCTCGTTTTACGGCTTTGAGCTTAGCTAACCCCGAGGTAAAGGACTCGTCGACTATTCCGGTTGTGAGTCAGTTCCTGGATGTATTCCCAGAGGAGTTGCCAGGATTGCATCCAGACAGGGAGATTGAGTTTGTGATCGAGCTTGCACCAGGCACAGCTCCTGTTTTCAGAGCTCCATATAGAATGGCCCCTATTGAACTCAAGGAGTTGAAGACTCAGTTGGAGGAATTGCAAGGCCTTGGCTTCATTCGACCAAGTGTCTCACCGTGGGGTGCCCCGGTGTTGTTTGTTAAGAAGAAAGATGGCTCGATGCGGATGTGTGTCGATTACCGGCAATTGAAAAAATTCACAATAAAGAATAGGTATCCCTTGCCTAGGATTGATGACTTGTTCGATCAGTTGAAGGGAGCGAGATTTTTCTCGAAGATAGACCTTCGATCGGGTTATCACCAGTTGAAGATTAAGGCGGAAGATGTTCCCAAAACAGCTTTTAGGACTCGGTATGGACACTACGAGTTCTTGGTGATGCCTTTTGGACTCACGAACGCGTCGGCAGCCTTTATAGATTTGATGAACCAGGTGTTCCGGCCATATCTTGATAGGTGCGTGATTGTATTTGTTGATGACATTTTGGTCTATTCCCAGACACGGGAAGATCACACACGCGACCTACGCCTTGCTTTGGAAATGCTAAGAGAGCACAAGCTATACGCCAAACTTAGCAAGTGTGAGTTTTGGTTGGAAGAGGTGGCATTCCTAGGCCACGTTGTTTCTGCAGAAGGTATCTCGGTAGATCTGAAGAAGATCGAAGCAGTTATGAGTTGGGCGAGCCCCAAGAGTGTTACTGAGATACACAGTTTTCTTGGATTGGCAGGGTACTACAGGAGATTCGTAGAGGGTTTCTCTAGCCTTGCAGCATCGCTCACTTACCTGACAAGGAAGAACGCCAAGTTTTTATGGAGTGATAAGTGCGAGATCAGTTTCACAGAACTGAAGAAGAGGCTTACTACAGCCCCTGTCCTTACTGTGCCATCTGGACCTTATGGGTATGAGGTGTATAGTGATGCCTCACACGTTGGACTTGGGTGTGTACTCATGCAGCACAAGAAAGTCATTGCCTATGCATCAAGGCAGTTGAAGGAGCATGAGAAGAATTATCCCACGCACGACTTGGAGCTTGCGGCGGTCGTGTTTCACTTAAGATTTGGCGTCATTACCTTTATGGGGTGGAGTTCTATGTGTTCACTGATCACAAGAGTCTCAAGTATCTCTTTTCCCAAAAGGAGCTGAATCTAAGGCAACGGCGTTGGATGTAATTTTTGAAAGACTATGATTGTACCATTCAATACCACCCGGGTAAAGCAAATGTAGTGGCTGATGCTTTGAGTAGAAGACCTCAAGGATTGTTAGCACACATGTTGGTTCAAGAATGGAAGCTACTTGAAGACTTGGCAAATCTGGACATTAGTGTGAATGACTCTGTCCGTAGTCCCATCTTGGCAAATGTCACGGTTCGGCCATACGTTATAGATTTGATCCAAGAATACCAAGCCATGGATGCTGAATTGTTGGCTCATTGGGACAAGGAAGTTGCTAAGGGTAGTGAGGACTTCTCTCTCACTAGTCGGGGTGCTATCACATTCAAGGGAAGGTTATATGTAGCACGGTGTTTGGTGTGCCAGCAGGTGAAAGCAGAACACATGCGACCCGCCGGTCTATTGCATTCTCTTCCGATTCCCGAGTGGAAATGGGAGAACATATCCATGGATTTCATAGTTGGCTTGCCAAAGACGGCAAGGGGCTCAGATGTAATTTGGGTTGTAGTAGACCGTCTGACGAAGTCTGCGCACTTCCTACCCTACCGAACTACTTTCGACTCTAGCCAGTTGGCCGCTCTATACATCAAGGAAGTAGTGAGGTTACACGGAGTGCCCATTAGTATTGTGTCAGATCGGGACTCAAGATTTACATCACGATTCTGGAAAAGCTTTCAGGAAGCTATGGGTTCCCGACTTGATTTCAGCATTGCTTTTCATCCACAGACGGATGGACAAACTGAGAGAGTGAACCAAGTCATTGAAGACATGCTTCGGGCTTGTATATTCGATTTCAGAGGCAGTTGGGAAGAGCACTTGCCTTTGGTTGAATTCGCTTATAATAACAGCTATCAGGCAAGTATCCAAATGGCACCATTTGAGGCCTTGTATGGGCGAAGTTGTAGGTCTCCTCTCTATTGGGATGAGGTAGGAGAAAGGAAATTACTTGGTCTAGAATTGATTGAGCAAACTGCAAACACAGTTAAGATCATTCGGGATCGATTGAAAGCCGCTCAAGATCGCCAGAAAAGTTATGCGGACACGCACCGTAGGGACTTGGAATTTCAAGTAGGGGATCAAGTTTTTGTGAAAGTATCTCCTAGCAAAGGGATCATGAGATTTGGAAAGCGAGGCAAGCTCAGTCCTCGGTATGTTGGGCCTTTTGAGATTATCACACGAGTTGGTGAGGTTGCTTACAGGTTAGCTCTCCCACCTCACATGGCCGCGGTTCACAACGTCCTCCATGTGTCTATGCTTCGGAAGTACATTGCGGATCCTTCACATGTCATAGTCTTGGAACCGTTGGAGATTCGAGAGGACCTCACCTTGATTGAAAAGCCAGTTCAGATTTTGGATAGAAGGGATCAGGTGCTTCGCAACAAGATAATCCCTTTGGTTCTTGTGCAATGGCAGCACCATGCTCGGGAAGAAGCTACATGGGAGCGTGAAGCCGAAGTCAGAGCAAAGTACCCAGAATTAACTGAATGAGTTTGGTATAAACTTGTATATGACTGGTAAATTTCTTTGGTCTGTAATGCAAGTAATGTCTAAATTTCGAGGATGAAATTTTTGTGAGGGGAGGATGTAGAGCCCCTGACCTTTTCACAGTTAAGGCATGACATTCTCGTTGTCATTCTGCCTTTAAAGAGGTATAATTAATAAATAAGGAAGAAAAATAAAAATTTCGAAATGTTCCTTTTCGAAGTACGAGCCCAACGCAAGTTGAATCGTCAAAATAGGACGACGAGTCAAAAGATATGGCCAAAACAGTCTGAACTTGTAGGCAAAACGTAGCTCGGTTATGCACTAAGGACGTAGCCCGGAAGGCGCTAAGGACGTAGCTCGGTTAGGCGCTAAGGACGTAGCGCAGAAGGCACTAAGGTCGTGCTCTGACGTCGTACTCTGATATCGTAGCACAGACAACGTACTCTGATAACGTATACGTTGTGCATCCGTTGTACAGCTCACAGCGGGTACGTTGTACAGCTCACAACGGGTACGATGTACAGCACAACGTGTGTGGCACTGTTCACAGCACACCGTGATCGGCACTGTTCACAGCACAACGTGTTCGGCACTGTTCACAGCACAACGTGTTTGGCACTGTTCACAGCACAACGTGTTTGGCACTGTTCACAGCACAACGTATTCGACACTATTCACGGTCCTCGCGTTTTTCAGAAATTTCAGTAAGGGTATCAGGGTCTTTTGGTCGGTCCACTCTTACCTTAAGAGTTTAACCCGAGCCTTTAGGGCATCATTCGACACTTAGAGAGTTTGAGAGAATAGGAGAAAGGGGAGAAGGCGATTCCAACCTAGGGTTTCCATTTTGGAGAGAAATCAAAGGGTTTTGAAACCCTAGATCAACCTCAAGCCCGTTTTCTTCAAGATCTCGGCTCAAGCTCGTACAAAGCTCGTTCTCCAAGCTAGGGCAGTAGCCTCACGGTCGTTTGTGGAAGGGGGTTTCTTCCTCACTTAATCAAGGTCGGTACTTCTTGCTACCCTCCTAGTTATAGTTCTTCTTTTCCCCTCATTCCTCTTTATTTTCTTTCATTTACATTTGTGCTATGAGATGGATGGTTGTGAATGGTGAATGGAGATGGAAGGGGCGACTGGATGCCAATGGTTGTGGATGATGTGATGAATGAATGGGAAAGGGCATTGTATTAATAATGAACATACAAGTGTGATGTGAGCATAACCCACCTAGAAAAGCATGATTTAGTTTTAACTGAAAAATGAATAATGAACACACCATGTTTGATGAAATGCCAAGGTGAATACAGTGAGTTGGAAATGGGGAAATGCATGCCTAATAAATTATGGATACTGCTAGGGTCTATGATAGTGTGTTTTCGTGCTTTCCCTAAATGACATGAATATCATATTGATTCAATCATTGATGATGTGTGTTGTGAAATTACCCAAATGCCATGTTTAAATTTAACTGCAAGTATGTACACGGTTTCCACGAGCACGGCATGCATGACATGATTTATCGAGGTTTTCAAGAACATGGTTAGAGGAGGGACATATCCTACGATATGTTCTACCTCGCTTTTCACAAGACGACAAGCACCAACATTTCATGAGGGGTCTCCCCTCACTCACAAGTGCATGACATTAAGAAGGGCCTCCCTTCCCTCGCAAGTACATACATATCTTGAAGAAGGGTCTCCCTTCCCTCTCAAGTGCATTGCATAAAGAAGGGTCTCCCTTCCCTCTCAAGGCATCTCACAAGTGCATCTCACAAGTACACCTCACAAGGATATCTCACAAGTTACATGATCACAAGCAAGCACGCATGACATGCATTACATGACACGACATACAAGAATCGAGCAAGATAGACAAGACAAGCTTTCAAGTACGAAAAGATATTTCAAGCCAAGTCAAGTGCACGATGTTTTCAAGGGGTTTCATCGGCTTTCTACGAAATACAAGCATGATTATAAATTGCTTTACTTCCTTGTATGATATGGATTATTTTTGCCTGACATATATGAATTGCTCTTGATTATGTATTGCCATTGTTATGCTATAATTGTGGGTTAGTATTTAGTACCCGCTGAGTATTCCATGCTCAGCCGTACTTCTTATGTCGGCAGGTTATGAGGGAGCTGCCGCTCCGTTTGATGTTTGTGCTCCTGGTCCATGGGTGGAGGAGGAGTACGTTGAGGAGCCTTTGGAGGAACCTCCGGTAGAGGGTTACCAATAGGTATGATGAATGATATGCCTAGTTGCCGTTCATAGTCCGTCGCAACTAGCATCTATGCGAAATGTGTATGCCTAGTTGCCATTCATAGCCCGTCGCAACTAGCATCCATGCGAAATGTGTATGCCTAGTTGCCGTTCATAGCCCGTCGCAACTAGCATCCATGCGTGTCATGCCATGCCTTGAGTGTCATGAGATGCTATGCCATGCGTGTAATGCGATGCCATGCCATGCGTGTAATGCGATGGGATGAGAGACCCTTCCCTATGCAATGCATGATCATCTTGTCCTTGCCAAAAGCGAAGTGAAACATTTCGTAGGATATGCCCCACCTCTACATCTCGTCCTTGAAAACATCGGTAAATCACGTCGTTTCATGCCGTGCTCGTGTAATCGTGTACACACTTGCGATGGAAATTAAATATGACATTTTGGGGAATTCACAATACATTGCACATTACCATATATACAAGTAATAAATTAAACAATTTAGGGAAAGCGCGAAAACACACTATCATAACCTTAGCAATTTCCATAAATGTTTAAGCATGCATTTTCTTTATTTATTATTCTTTTTATTCATCTTGGCATTTTATCAAACATGGTGTGTTCATTATTGATTTACCCTACAACATGCTTTTCTAGATGGATTTTACTCAAATCATGCATGTATGTTCATTATTGGAACAATGCCCTCCCCATTTTAATCATCACAACGCAACCATTGGCATCCAATCGCCCATTCCATCTCGATTCACCATTCACAACCATCCATCTCATAGCACTTGTGTAAATAAAGGAAAACAAAGGGAAAATAAAGGGAAAAGAGGAACTATAACTGGGAGGGTAGCAAGAAGTACCGACCTTGAACAATGAGGGGGGAAACCCCTTTCCAAAACGACTGTGTAGCTGCTGCCCTAGCTTGGAGAACGCTCTCCACGAGTGTTTGAGCCGTGATCTTGGAGAAGAGCCGAGCTTGAAGTAATCTAGGGTCTCAAAACCCTTTGATTTCTCTTCCAAAGACAAGTCCTAGGTTGGAATCGCCTTCTCCCCTTTCTCCTATTCTCTCAAACTCTCTAAGTGTCGAATGATGCCCTAAAGGCTCGGGCAAGACTCTTAAGGTAAGAGTAAACCGACCAAAAGACCATAATACCCTTACTGAAATTTTTGCAAAAACGCGAGTACCGAGCGATCGGTGTTAATGACCGATCGATCGGTTTCATAACCGAGCGATCGGTTGAAATTTCACTCTCTGGAAAATTTTCCCATACAAAAATCTTGACCAGTCGATAGCCTCCGAGCGATCGGTTTTGGACCGATCGATCGCTCCATGGACCGAGCGATCGGTGGTCTACAGGTCCAAACTGTTTTGGCCATAACTTTTGACCCATTCGTCTGATTTTGACGATTCAACTTGCGTTGGGTTCGTACTTCGAAAATGAACATTTCTAACTTTTCGGAATTTCCAATTTCTTCATTATTTATTAATTATACCTCTTTAAAGGCAAAATGGCAACGAAAGTGTCATGCATTAAATTTGAAAAAGTCCGGGGCTCTACATCCTCCCCCCTTACAAAAAATTTTTCCTCGAAATTTAGACGCTACTTGCGTTACAAAGCAAAAAGAAAATTACAAGTCATATACAAACTTATGCAAAAACTCATTCAAATAATTCTGGGTACTTCGCTTTGACTTCGGTTTCACGCTCCCATGTAGCTTCTTCCCGAGCATGGTGTTGCCATTGCACAAGAACCAAAGGGATTGTCTTGTTGCGAAGCACTTGATCTCTTCGATCCAAAATATGAACCGGCTTTTCAATCAAGGTGAGGTCCTCTCGAATCTCCAACGGTTCAAAGTCTATGACATGCAAAGGATCCGCAATGTACTTCCGAAGCATAGACACATGAAAAACGTTGTGAACTGCGGCTATGTGAGGTGGGAGAGCTACCCTGTAAGCAACCTCACCAACTCGCGTGATAATCTCAAAAGGCCCAACATACCGAGGACTGAGCTTGCCTCGCTTTCCAAATCTCATGATCCCTTTGCTAGGAGATACTTTCACAAAAACTTGATCCCCTACTTGAAATTCCAAGTCCCTATGGCGCATGTCCGCATAATTTTTCTGGCGATCTTGAGCGGCTTTCAATCGATCCCGGATGATCTTAACTGTGTTTACAGTTTGTTCAATCAACTCCGGACCAAGTACTTTCCTTTCTCCTACCTCATCCCAATAGAGAGGAGACCTACTACTTCGCCCATACAAGGCCTCAAATGGTGTCATTTGGATACTTGTCTGATAGCAGTTATTATAGGCGAATTCAACCAAAGGCAAGTGCTCTTCCCAACTGCCTCTGAAATCCAACATACAAGCCCAAAGCATGTCTTTAATGACTTGGTTCACTCTCTCGGTTTGTCCATCCGTCTGTGGATGAAAAGCGGTGCTGAAATCAAGTCGGGAACCCATAGCCTCTTGGAAACTTTTCTAAAATCTTGATGTGAATCTTGGATCCCGATCCGACACAATACTGACGGGCACTCCGTGCAACCTCACCACTTCCTTGATGTACAAAGCGGCTAACTGACTAGAGTTGAAAGTAGTTCGATAGGGTAAGAAATGTGCGGACTTTATCAAACGATCCACTACTACCCATATCGCATCTGAGCCCCTTGCCGTCTTTGGTAAGCCAACAATGAAATCTATGGATATGTTCTCCCATTTCCACTCAGGAATAGGAAGAGGCTGCAATAGACCGGCGGGTCGCATGTGTTCTGCTTTCACCTGTTGGCACACTAAGCACCGTGCCACATATTCAGCAACATCCCTCTTCATATTCCACCACCAAAAGTGACTCTTGAGGTTCCGGTACATCTTCGTACCCCCTGGATGCACAGTGTACTTTGCCCGGTGGGCTTCATCCATAATCTCCCTCCGAAGATCTGTATTGGCTGGGACACACAGCCTTCCCTTGAATGTGATAGCACCTCGGCTAGAGAGAGAGAAGTCCTCACTACCCTTAGCAACTTCCTTGTCCCGATAAGCCAACAATTCAGCATCCGTGGCTTGGTATTCTTGGATCAAATCTATAATGTATGGCCGAACTGTGACATTTGCCAAGATAGGACTACGGACAGAGTCATTCACACTAATGTCCAGATTTGCCAAGTCTTCAAGTAGCTTCCATTCTTGCACCAACATGCATGCTAATAACCCCGGAGGTCTTCTACTCAAAGCATCAGCCACTACATTTGCTTTACCCGGGTGGTATTGAATGGTACAATCATAGTCTTTCAAAAATTCCATCCAACGCCGTTGCCTTAGATTCAGCTCCTTTTGGGAAAAGAGATACTTGAGACTCTTGTGATCGGTGAACACATAGAACTCCACCCCATAAAGGTAATGACGCCAAATCTTAAGTGTAAACACGACCGCCGCAAGCTCCAAGTCGTGCGTGGGATAATTCTTCTCATGCTCCTTCAATTGCCTTGATGCATAGGCAATGACTTTCTTGTGCTGCATGAGTACACACCCAAGTCCAACGTGTGAGGCATCACTATACACCTCATCACTATACACCTCATACCCATAAGGTCCAGATGGCACAGTAAGGACAGGGGCTGTAGTAAGCCTCTTCTTCAGTTCCGTGAAACTGATCTCGCACTTATCACTCCATACAAACTTGGCATTCTTCCTTGTCAGGTAAGTGAGCGGTGCTGCAAGGCTGGAGAAACCCTCTACGAATCTCCTGTAGTAGCCTGCCAGCCCAAGAAAACTGCGTATCTCTGTGACACTCTTGGGCCTCGCCCAACTCATAACAGCCTCTATCTTCTTTGGATCTACCGATATGCTTTCCGCGGAAACAACGTGGCCTAGAAATGCCACCTCTTCGAACCAAAACTCACACTTGTTAAGTTTGGCATATAGCTTGTGCTCTCTTAGCATTTCCTAAACAAGGCGTAGATCGCGTGTGTGATCTTCCCGTGTCTGGGAATAGACCAAAATGTCATCAACAAATACAATCACGCACCTATCAAGATATGGCCGGAACACCCGGTTCATCAAATCCATAAAGGCTGCCGGCGCGTTTGTGAGTCAAAAAGGCATCACCAAGAACTCGTAGTGCCCATATCGAGTCTTGAAAACAGTTTTGGGAACATCTTCCACCTTAATCTTCAACTGGTGAAAACTTGATCGAAGATCTATCTTCGAGAAAAATCTCGCTCCCTTCAACTGATCGAACAAGTCATCAATCCTAGGCAAGGGATACCTATTCTTTATAGTGACTTTGTTCAATTGCCGGCAATCGACGCACATCCGCATCGAGCCATCTTTCTTCTTAACAAACAACACCGGGGCACCCCACGGTGAGACACTTGGTCGAATGAAGCCAAGGCCTTGCAATTCCTCCAACTGGGTCTTCAACTCCTTAAGTTCAACCGGGGCCATTCTATACGGATCCCGAAAGATGGGAGCTGTGCCTGGTGCAAGCTCGATCACAAACTCAATCTCCCTGTCTGGAGGTAATCCTGGCAACTCCTCTGGAAATACATCCAGGAATTCACTCACGACCGGAATAGTCGAAGAGTCCTTTGCCTCGAGGTCCGCTAGGTACAATGCCGTAAAGCGAGCAATATCTCTACCTTTCAACCCCCGAAAGTGAAATGGTTTTCCTTCTACCGGCTTGAAGAGTACCATCTTCTCAAAGCAAGCTACATGCCCATGATGCGCTGCTAACCAATCCATTCCCAATATAACATCAAAGTCTTGGAATACAAGGACGATGAGATCAACCGCCAACTCGTGGCTTCCAACTTGGGCCACACTATTTCTATACACTTTATCTGCCAATACTGTTTTGCCGAGAGGAGTCGAAATGGCTAACTCCGGTTTTAGCTGACTAGGCTCCACAGAAAAACCTTCTGAAAAACTAGGCGAGACAAACGAATGAGTAGACCCGGTATCAATCAATACTCGAGCCAAATACTCATTGACTAGTAGGGTTCCTGAAATTTTAACTAATTACGTCAATTCAAGCATCAACAGTGTATACACATAGGTATATATATATAGCATACCAAGTACGTACACAAGGAATAAAACATAACATAACAATCACGAATAAAGAAAATAACTCCAAACGCGTACCTTGCACCACATCATTAGATGCAAGTGCATCACCCTCTGTCAAAGCAAATACACGCCCCTGGTTCAACTGGCGAGACTGAGGTGTAAACCGGGTAGTCTGAGATGACGCCTGATATGATCCTGCTGGGCATGCTAGTGGCCTAATCCCTTGAGACTGGCCTGGTAAATGCCGGGTAGGGCAATCCCTGATCTTGTGGCCCTGGTGACCACAGTGAAAACATCCACCTGATGCTCTTAGGCAATCCCCTGCTGGGTGCCTTCGGCCGCATGAAGGGCAGGCCTCGTGTGTGCGGGTAGGAGGGGCCTGAGGTGGAGCATATCTCGCCACCTGAGGTGCAACTGGCCGTGGGGCCGGGAGGGCCTGAGGTCGAGGTGCCTGTGGTATATACTGCCGTGGTGCTGGAGGCGCATAAGTCGGCCTCATCGGTGGTGCTGGCCATGTATACTGATAAGGGCCAGTACGAGCCCGCCTCTCTAGAGGTGCTGAACTACTAGATTGGCCTCTCGTCAATTCCCTCTTCTTGGACACCGCCTCAGAGTTGGTCTCAACCAACAAGGCTTTATCCACCACTTCAGCGTAAGTGGCGTGCCTAAAGACCGATACTTTCTCCATGATGACATCCTTGAGTCCTTGCTCAAACCTCCTCGCCTTCATTACCTCGGTGGCAATCATATGTGTCGCGAAGCGTGATAGCTCCGAGAACTTGGCCTCATAAGCGGCCACAGACATCGAACCTTGCTCAAGGTTGATGAATTCTCTCTCTTTATTTTCCCGAGCTCCAACCGGGAAATACTTCTTATAGAACGTATCCTTAAACTCCTCCCAAGTCCACGGTTGACCTTGTATGGTCAAGTCCCGTGTCCTCAATGCGGACAACCACCAATGGTGGGCTTCACCTTCTAGCATGAAAACTGCCCATGCTACTTTCTCTTCCTCTGTAGGAGAGAGCACCGCAAATATCTTCTCAACCTAGAGGATCCAAGCCTCCGCAACAAGAGGGTCCACAATCGCATGGAAGAATGGAGGCCTCAATCTCCGGAATGCCTCAACTCCAGCTGTACGATGTACTGGAGCTCTAGGCGGTGGAGTAGGTGCCGCTGATGCCGGTATAGTTTGCCGAGCCGCCAGGATGGCGAGTGTCTCAGCAATAGAGCCTAAGACCTGAGAGAGGTCCGACTGCTCATCCTCATCCCATGAAGAAGAGGAAGCTCTGGTATGTGGTCCACGACCCCGTGTGTTCCGTCTCATGACTAAAGTCCTGAGAATAATAACACCACATGAGTCTAACTTGAAACCACAGTTTATTTCAATGCCATTTCACAATAATTCAATTTGTATTAGTTCTATAATACTAATATACATCACATCAAGTCATCAGAGTATTCATCACATTATACTTATACTTTAGTGTTCTAGCGTACCTAGGACCCGTACTTGGTTAAAGCAACCATTTTAGACTAAGACTAAAGTTTAGTCTTACACTTGGAACCAGACTCGCTCCCGACTTACTTCCTTCCTAACTTGTTTCCTAACATATGCTCTTGTCAAGCCGTGGTATAAGATTCTAAGTGACCCTAGAGACCTAAAGCCTAACCTCTGATACCACTTCTGTCGCGACCCAAAACCCACCCTAGGAGTTAGAGTGAATCGTGGACGACTAAATCATGACTTACATGACTTGCTTGATAAACCACCTGCAAAACACCCACAGAGCATATACAATAGAGGATAACAGCGGAAGCATAACTATAAGACACAGCGGAAGTCTAACAACCCTCTAAGTATATACACATGGTCCAAGTTTTAATACAAAGAAATCAAAACAAAGAAAGTGCGGACATGCCCACCAAAATACATGGATATAATCACTCATGCTCACCCACAGCTAATCCACTCAGAATCTAACACCACCTACTGATAACCCTCTACGGGAGGTTCCTCCAAAGGCTCCTCGACGTACTCCTCCTCCACCCATGGACCAGGTGCACAAACATCAAATGGAGCAGCAGCTCCCTCAGAACCTGCCGACATAAGAAGTACGGCTGAGCATGGAATACTCAGCGGGTACTAAATACTAACCAACAGTTATAGCAAGAGATAGCAATGCATACACAGGAAACAATATAGATATATATTAATCAGGAACAGTTAATATCATACAAAGAAATAAGGAAATTCATAATCATGCTTGCAGTTCATGAAAAGCCGATAAAATCCTTGAAAAAACACCATGCACTTGACTTGGCTTAAAATACCCTTCGCGTAATTGGGAACTTATTTATCGTGTCATGCTTTTCATGCTTGTATCATGCGTGCTATGTCATGCTATGCGTGTATCATGCTTGCTTATTCAGAATTTAAACATGTTCACATGCCTAGTTGCCGTTCATAGCCCATCGCAACTAGTATCCTATATGATGAATGATATGCCTAGTTGCCGTTCATAGTCCGTCGCAACTAGTATCCTATATGCTGAATGATATGCCTAGTTGCCGTTCATAGTCCGTCGCAACTAGCATCTATGCGAAATGTGTATGCCTAGTTGCCATTCATAGCCCGTCGCAACTAGCATCCATGCGAAATGTGTATGCCTAGTTGCCGTTCATAGCCCGTCGCAACTAGCATCCATGCGTGTCATGCCATGCCTTGAGTGTCATGAGATGCTATGCCATGCGTGTAATGCGATGCCATGCCATGCGTGTAATGCGATGGGATGAGAGACCCTTCCCTATGCAATGCATGATCATCTTGTCCTTGCCAAAAGCGAAGTGAAACATATCGTAGGATATGCCCCACCTCTACATCTCGTCCTTGAAAACATCGGTAAATCACGTCGTTTCATACTGTGCTCGTGTAATTGTGTACACACTTGCGATGGAAATTAAATATGACATTTTGGGGAATTCACAATACATTGCACATTACCATATATACAAGTAATAAATTAAACAATTTAGGGAAAGCGCGAAAACACACTATTATAACCTTAGCAATTTCCATAAATGTTTAAGCATGCATTTTCTTTATTTATTATTCTTTTCATTCATCTTGGCATTTCATCAAACATGGTGTGTTCATTATTGATTTACCCTGCAACATGCTTTTCTAGATGGATTTTACTCAAATCATGCATGTATGTTCATTATTGGAACAATGCCCTCCCCATTTTAATCATCACAACGCAACCATTGGTATCCAATCGCCCATTCCATCTCGATTCACCATTCACAACTATCCATCTCATAGCACATGTGTAAATAAAGGAAAACAAAGGGAAAATAAAGTGAAAAGAGGAACTATAACTGGGAGGGTAGCAAGAAGTACCGACCTTGAACAATGAGGGGGGAAACCCCTTTCCAAAACAACCGTGTAGCTACTGCCCTAGCTTGGAGAACGCTCTCCACGAGTGTTTGAGCCGTGATCTTGGAGAAGAGCCGAGCTTGAAGTAATCTAGGGTCTCAAAACCCTTTGATTTCTCTTCCAAAGACAAGTCCTAGGTTGGAATCACCTTCTCCCCTTTCTCCTATTCTCTCAAACTCTCTAAGTGTCGAATGATGCCCTAAAGGCTCGGGCAAGACTCTTAAGGTAAGAGTAAACCGACCAAAAGGTTATAATACCCTTACTGAAATTTCTGCAAAAACGCGAGTACCGAGCGATCAGTGTTAATGACCGATTGATCGGTTGCCTACCGATCGATCGGTTTCATAACCGAGCGATGGGTTAAAATTTCACTCTATGGAAAATTTTCCCATACAAAAATCTTGACCAATCGATAGCCTCCGAGCGATCGGTTTTGGACCGATCGATCGCTCCATGGACCGAGCGATCGGTGGTCTGCAGATCCAAACTGTTTTGGCCATAACTTTTGACTCGTTCGTCCGATTTTGACGATTCAACTTGCGTTGGGTTCGTACTTCAAAAATGAACATTTTTGACATTTCAGAATTTCCAATTTATTTCTTTATTATTAATTATACCTCATTAAAGGAAAAATGGTAACGAAAGTGTCATGCATTAAATGTGAAAAAGTCCGGGGCTCTACAATGGAAGTGTCAGGAATGACAGATAGAGTAGAAGAAGAGATGGTTTGGGATTTAGGAACCCAAACATTGCTAGACTCTATAAAGGAGTAACCCATTCTCATAATGGTAGCTTTGGAGTACACATCAGTGTTAGAAATGAATTTCTTGTCCTGATGTGTCCAAAGGAACTTTGAAATGCTTGAACACATGGGTAAAAGCTAAACCATAGGGAAGTCTGCCAGAAGTTTTCATGGCAGCATCCTTTATGACATTAGTTATAATGAAAGAAAGGTCAATGTTCTGGGTGGTCAAGATGCACCAAATGAGAAACACATCAAAGAAGGTGATGAAGCCCCTGCCACCACCTCTGGGGATAATATTATATGTGATGATGTGGTGTGCAACCCGAGCATCAAAGGTAAGGCCCTTGACTTAGGAGGTACAGGGTCAGTGATGTCTTTGTTGACACACATCACTTTCAATGCTTCTATTACATTGAAACCATCATGGAGTATTCCTAAAAATTCCCATTGGGAAATTTAAGAATGGTTCTAAGGTTGGCTAAATTAAAGGTGATGAGTTTTCCATGGGCATAAGAGGTGAATTTTTGGGCAGTCTTGTCAAAGACAAGGTGAGAATAAAATTGCTTTATAAGGTTAGGATACATAGGCTCACACATTTCAAGGAACCTATGCCATCTAAGATTTTTGAATTTAGAAGCAATAACTTCAAGACCAATGTCTTTGAAAAGATCAAAATATGGAATTTTACCTAAAACTGATTCCCTTTTGATGAAGTATCTCGTATAGTTCTCTTGTGCCGCCTTAGTCTTGAATAAACTGGGAAGTTCTTCATGGGAATGCTCTGTGGCCTTGCTCTTTGAAGTCTCTCCGATTTTCTTCTTTCCTTTCTCAGCTGCGGAGGGCTTCTATTTGGCACTGAAGGAATCATCATCCGAGGAGCCATAGGGATGGAGGGAAATGGGTTTTTGGTGGAGATTTGAAGAGGAAGGAAGGGAGTTTGGAGTTTTTGGAAAGAAATGGAAGAGAAATTTGAATGATTGAACAGTGAAAAATGAGGGATTTTAGGTTTATTTTTATAGATCTGAGGGCACTCGTCGACGAGTAGGTCTGACTCATCGGCGAGTGGCTTCAAAATCTGAAAAATTATAACTCACTTGTCCCCGAGTTATCGTGACCCAAAACCCACCCTACGAGTTAGAGTGAATCTTGGATGACTTATCATGACCTACATGACGTGCTTGACAAACCATCCTACAAAATACATAGAGCATATACAATAAAGGACAAAATAGCTGAAGCATAACTAACATGGCATAGCGGAAGTCTAACCAAAACCTCTATGTATATACATGATCCAAGTTTGTACAAAAGAGAAAACCAAATAAAGAAGGTACAGACATGCCCGCCAAAATACATGGGTATAAATCTCTCATGCTCACCCACACTCACTTAGAATCTACCACCTAATAGTAACCATTGATATGAGGCTCCTCAGCAGGGACCTCCTCGACGTACTCCTCTTCCTCCCATAGACCGGGAGAACATATGTCAAAAGGAGCGGGCGCTCCACTAACACCTGTCGACATCAAAAGTATGACTGAGCATGGAATACTCAGCAAGTACCAAATACTATCCAACAGTCATAGCATAACAATAACCAAACAAAGCAGGAAGTAGTTCATATAATTGACAGGAAAGTAAACAGTTTGTATTTCATGCTTGCATCACTTCAAAGCCGAGAAAACTCTTGAAATCATCGTGTGCTTGACTTGACTTGCAATACACTTTTCGCGTTTGAAAACTTGTCTTGTCATGTTCTGTCTTGTTGGTCTTGTCGTGTCATGCGTGTCATGTCTTGCTTGTCTTGTGTAACGACCCAAAATTTTAATATAATAAAATTATGTGTTTATGGGTCCTTAATGGAGGTTAATTATTTGTTAAATTAATAAAAAGTGAATTTTGCTCGGGATTGAAGTGCACCGAGGAAATCTCAGTATCGTTTGGTGAAACTCGCACACAGTGTGTCGGTCGACTGTCGGGACACACCCCTACCGTATCGGTTCCGTCATGTACCATTTCACGGGACCGCGGGACCATTATGTGTGATAAAATTGAGAAAAACGAGAAATTTTCATACTTCCAGAAATTCCTTGGGACCCAATCTCTGTTAGAGATCCTAATAGAAATCCATGTGGTTGGCACTAATGCGTGTCGGTTGGCCGTGGGGACTAATTTCTGTCGTCTCGGCAGTTAGTTATCTCAAACGAAGAAGCGACAGCGTGTTTTGTGTCCGGAATCAGAAAATTAGTGGGTTTTGTAATTTTCATCCGGACTAAAGTGTAGCTGTCAAAACTCAGTATTTTTCCCCGAAATTTTTACAGTAGGTGTCGGACTGCCCCAAGTTCGGTCACCTGAAGTTTTGTTACTGTCGGGTGTCATATAGCAGGGTTTCGGAGGGCATATATGTGGAAAGTGGGAAAATCCAGTCAAAGTGGTTGACTTGGTCAACCTCACTTTTTCCATACCAATTGGGTCATGTGCTTTTGTACATGATCTAGCCCCATTTAAGGCATATATAAATGGGGGCCAGCCCCTCATTTGCTCATGGTTTCAATTACAAACAGTGCTCTGCCAGATTTTTTTTAGGGAGAGAAAGTGAGGAGAGAGAAAGGAAGAGAGAGAAAGAGGAGAGAGAAAGGAAGAGAGAGAAAGGGAAAGGGAGGTCCCCTTAGGGTTTTTCGACATCCCTGACGCGTTGGCAACGTCTGATTTTTTCTCTGATGTCTCGATTTGCGTGTAAAGAGATAGAGAAAAAAAAAGGTAGAGAGAGAAAGTGAAAGTTAGAGAGAGAGGAGCTTTATCTTGGGGTTGATCGCCCTCCTGGACATGTTGGCGGTGCCCCTTTTTCCACTAGCTGCCTTGAAACACGTGAAGCAGGTAAAACCCCTCTCTTTTCTTCTCTTTTTCCCCTTATTTTGCTATATTATGTTATTTGAAGTATATGCATGTTTTTTGGCGTGAATGAAAAAGGGTCGGAGACCCCTATGTGATGTTGTGACTTTATGTGGTCCATTGGGGAGCCCAGATCGGGTCCCGGGTAAATTGTATCGCTACTCTAGGGTGACGAAAAATTGTTTTGTATGTCTTGTAAGGCTATGGAGACATCCATTAGCTTGAAAACGTTCCCTAACAGGACGGTGTGTTACCGGAGTTAGTTCACGGGCGCGAGGCCCAAGTATTTCAGTTAATCAAGCGAGGCTTGGGTTAACTGGGGTTAACCTGTGGTTAGAAAATCTAACCAGGGTTAAGTATAGTCCGTGGTTCCTCTTTGACTAGGTCAGGAGAGACGGTGTCCAGTAAGGCCCGGGGTTCCTTCGTGACTGATAGTCGGGAGATGTCGGTCTGTTTGTCTAGCTCATCTGTGGTGCCTCTTGGACTAGGTCAGGAGTGGCGATGCCTTGCATGGCCCGTGGTTCCTCCATGACTGATAGTCAGGAGATATCGGAGTCCTAGGGAGTTTAATATGGCGGAACATCAGATAGTGTATAGTCCGGGGTTCCTCTCTGGGTGGGTCAGAAGATGTCGGCACCGTGTCTATCGGGGTCCCTTCTTGGTGGAATGTCAGGAGATGTCGGCATTGGTATAGATGTCGGGGTTCCTCTGTAGACTAGCCAGAAGATGACGATAGGTAGGTTGGTCGGGGTGTAGAGCCCCGGACCTTTTCACATTTAATGCACGACACTTTCGTTGCCATCTTGCCTTCAAAGAGGTATAATTAATAAATAAGGAAGAAATTGGAAATTCCGAAATGTCAGAAATGTTCCTTTTCGAAGTACGAACCCAACGCAAGTTGAATCGGCAAAATCCGACGAGCGAGTCAAAAGATCTGGCCAAAACAGTCTGGACCTACAGGCAACCGATCGCTCGGTCCATTACAGCGATCGATCGGTCCAAAACCGATCGATCGGAGGCTATCGACTGGTCAAGATTTTTGTATGGGGAAATTTTCCAGAGAGTGAAATTTTAACCGATCGCTCGATTATGAAACCGATCGATCGGTAGGCAACCGATCGATCGGTCATTAACACCGATCGCTCGGTCTTCGTGTTTTTGCAGAAATTTCGGTAAGGGCTTTTTCGTCATTTGGGCATTTCACCCTTGCTTTATAAGCCTTGCACGAGCCTAAGGGTTTCATAAACCCTTAGGGCAGATATTTGAGAGAGAGTGGGAGAGGAGACAGGGGTTCTAACCTAGGGTTTCAACTTGAGAGTGAATCAAGGGTTTAAACACCCAAGATCATCCCAAAAGGGCTTGGATTCATCAAATCCAACCTCAAACTCGTGTGGCATTCCCATTCCAAGCTAGGGCAGCGATCCTACGGCATTTTGAAAGGGGTTTCTTCCCCAAATCAAGCCTTCTTCAAGTAAGGGTTCTTCCCTACCATTTGAGGTTCGATTTCAAGGTTTCTTCAAGGTCAAGCCTTGATTTCAAGGTTAGTACACCCTACTAACTACTTTAGTAATAACCTAGGTTGTTTTAAAAGCATGGTTGTGGATTTCTTTAGTCTATTCTTTTCTTGTTTTACTTTATTAAATCCCTAAAACAAACAAGATAGAGAGGAAATTGTGGAGGGGAGATGTTAGATGTGGATGAGGCGATTGGATGCCATGTGTTGTGATGGATGTATGTTGGAAAATGGTGGAAGGGCATTGTACTCATAACGAACACACCATATGTTTGATGAAATGTTAGAACAAGAAAAAGTATGCATAAATGATTATAATAATGTTGAACACCACATGTTTGTTAAAATGCTTGTATGAGAAGTAGTATGCTTAATTAAGTCTATAACATGCATGATTTTGGTGTTGTTCCCTAAGAGGTGAAATTGATCAAATGCTCTTTATATTGCTTACATACACACATGACTATCAATAGAAAGTGGAAATGCTATATGGAGTCCCCAAATGGTGAAACCCTTGAATAGGAAAAACATGAATAAAAAGATCTACAATGATGTCAAATGCTAGGTGTTCGTTCAAATGCATGAATTAGAATTAGAACCAAGAATATGAAGCATGAATTAGGAAGATTTTCTCAAAGGTGTACCTATGCTAGAACACTCAATATTTTGACTTTAAAACTCACATGCCTAGGGGAAATTATAAATCCCGTATGATGTCCCTTTAATTCAGGTTATTATGCTCACAAATTGTCAAGCACACGCACACGCGCATGCACGAACCTATTTCAAAAATATACGTATATGAAACAACAAGAACAAGAATAAGAGAGGCTGTCGCGACCCAAAACCCACCCTAGGAGTTAGAGTGAACTTTGGACGACTAATCATGACTTGCTTGACAACCAACCTGCAAAACCCACAGAGCATATACCATAGAGGACAATATAGCGGAAATATAACTATAAAACACAGCGGAAGTCTAACCAAACCTCTATGAATATACATGCGCAAATCCAAGTTATACAAAAGTAACCAAAAGAAAGTGCGGACAGACCGGCCAAAATACATGAAAGTATATCTCTCATCTCACCCACAGCTATTCACTCAGAATCTACAACCACCTAATGGTAACCCTCTACGGGAGGTTCCTCCAAAGGCTCCTCGACGTACTCCTCCTCCACCCAAGGGCTCGGAGCACAGATATCAAATGGAGCAGCTGCTCCGCCATCACCTGCCGACATAAGAAGTACGGCTGAGCATGGAATACTCAGCGGGTACTAAGCACTAACCAACAGTCATAGCGTACAGATAGCATACATAAAGTAGGAATAATTCTTATAAGTTAGAAGGAAACAATTCATAGCATATAAAGCAGGAATAATTCATATCATGACAATAAAGTAAAGGAGTATATAATCATGCTTGAATTCATAAAAGCCGATAAAACCCTTGAAAACACCGTGCACTTGACTTGACTGAAAACACCATTTCCTTGCTTGAAAACTCGTCATGTTTGTCTTATCTTATCGTATCATGCATGTCATGCCATGTCATGCTTGCTTGGAAAGTAAACTACTTGTGAGGGAAGGGAGACCCTTCATCCTAAATGCCCATGCTTGTCATGCCGTGCCATGTCATGCTTGTATCATGCTTGGAAAAGTAAACTACTTGTGAGGGAAGGGAGACCCTTCTTCCTAAATGCTCATGTCATGTCCTTTCACTTGTGAGATGTTCTTGTGAGATGTACTTGCGAGGGAAGGGAGACCCTTCTTATGTTATGTATGCACTTGCGAGGGAAGGGAGACCCTTCTTATGAAAATGCATGATTGTCTTGTCCTTGCCAAAAGCGAGGTAAAACATATCGTACGATGTGCCCCACCTCTAAATCCCATTCTTGAAAACCTCGGTAAATCATGTCATGTATGCGTGCTCGTGAGGTCGTGTGCATACTTGCATTTGAAATTAAATATGGCATTTGAGTAATCCATAACACATGACATCAATGATTTGGGCAATTTAATATTGATATCATTTAGGGAAAGCGAACAATCACACTATCATAACCCTAGCAATTTCCATAAACCTTAAACATGCATTTTCTTAATTTATCATTCATTTTATTCACCTTGGCATTTCATCAAACGTGGTACATTCATTATTTATTAACCCTACAACATGCTTTTCTAGGTGGGTATACTCACATCACACTTGTATGTTTATTATTAGTACAATGCCCTTCCCCATTCATTCATTACATCATCCACACGGCATCCATTCGCCAACATCCATCTCCATTTACCATACATACCACCCATCTCAAAATATAGATATATATATATGAAGGAAAACAAGAAGGAATAAGGAAATGAGAGGCTATAACTAGGAGGGTAGTAAAAAGTACCGACCTTGAAGAGATGAGGAAGAAACCCCTCTTCCAAACGACCGTGAGTTGCTGCCCTAGCTTGGAACACGAGCTCCACCCGAGCTTGAGCCGAGATCTTGAAGGAAAACGTGCTTGAGGATGATCTAGGGTCTCAAACCCCTTTGATTCCTCTTCAAAATGGAAACCCTAGATTTAGGAACCCTTTCTCCTCTCTTCTAATCTCCCAAATCTTCTAAGGGTTGAGAATGAGCCCTAAAGGCTCGGGCAATCCTATATAAGAAAGGGTATAACACCCGAATGCCGAAAATGCCCTTAGTGAAAATTCTGTAAAACGCGAGGGCCGAGCGATCGGTGTTAATGACCGATCGATCGGTTGCCTACCGATCGATCGGTTTCATAACCGATCGATCGGTTTCATAACCGAGCGATCGGTTGAAATTTCACTCTCTGGAAAATTTCCCCATAGTAAAATCTCGACCAGTCGATAGCCTCCGAGCGATCGGTTTTGGACCGATCGATCGCTCCATGGACCGAGCGATCGGTGGTCTGCAGGTCCAAACTGTTTTGGCCATAACTTTTGACTCGTTCGTCAGATTTTGACGATTCAACTTGCGTTGGGTTCGTACTTCGAAAATGAACATTTCTGACGTTTCAGAATTTCCAATTTCTTCCTTATTTATTAATTGCATTACTTTAAAGGAAAAATGGCTACGAAGGGTCATGCATAAATGTGAAAAGGTCCGGGGCTCTACAGAGGCCAAGCATAAGGGATGCTAGTTGCGACGGACTATGAACGGCAGCTAGACATACCCAATTTCAAGAGAATATGAACTAGTAAAGAACTCGTAAGAGCTTGTAAGGACTTGAAGGACTCGTAAGAACTTGTAAATTAGTGGGACGGCCTGGGGAGCGCCACTAATCATCTGATATTCCCAAGCTACTTTGGGTGGGTGTTTAGTGGGATGGTACAAAAGGCGCCACTAAGGATGAACTTGTAAGAAATCGTAAGATAGTGGGATGGCCCGGGGAGCGCCACTAACCATCTGATATTCCCAAGCTACTTTGGGTGGGTGTTTAGTGGGATGGTACGAAGGGCGCCACTGGTGAATAACTCACAAGAACTTGTATGCTCACAAGAAAGTTATAAGAAGTCGAAAGCTCAGAAGAACTCGTAAGCTCATAAGAAAGGCTATAAGAACTCGCATAAGGAACCTACAAGACTTATAAGACATTGAAATATGTATGGTAAAGCATGAAGTTAGAATATGATTTAATTGATTTTGTTCAGGATTATGTAATTGTTACCTTGTTTCCTTCCGCACTCTGATCATGTAACTTTATGATGAACTGTGTCCTGTATGGCATGTTAATGTTATTACTATTGTTAGCTAGTAGCTTGTACTCGCTGAGTATTCCATGCTCAGCCGTACTTTTATGTCGACAGGTACACTATATGAGATAGGGACTCTGGTCCCTTGGATCGAGGTAGCTCAGGGAGAGCAGGAGGTGATTCGGATGGTTACCCAGATATTAGGAGTCTCGGCATGTGGCCTACGGTTGGGTTGAGTGAGAGAGAGACATGTATTTTGGGTTTTTATTTCTGGGGATATTGCCTCACTTGAGTGGGTAACTCAGGTTAAGGATTTCTTGTATATGCTTTGGCTTATGTTCAGTTATTGTATACAGATGTCCTTGGGATACTGTTAAGTTATTAAAGGAAATTTCAATTCACTATTTTGGCATGCCTTGTATACTCTTGCAGGATGGTTTTGAGTGTAAGTGACGTCGCCAAAGCCTCATCTCTCCTAGGTGGGATTTTGGGGCGTTACACGGGGTTCCTTCATGACTGATACCCAGGGCGATGGCGGCGAATACACGGTAGATGTGGCCAGTCAATTGAATGGAAAAATATGTCTTTATTGGGTGAATACCCATGTTGTGAGTGTAAGCTTCGGATACGAAGTGGTCTGTGTCGGTATACTCAGGGTTGGTGTATTTGTTTGAGTTGGTGGACTCATGGTTCGGTATGGAATCATCAGATTCCAGGTGAGTTAGGTTGGTATACCTAAGGTTTGGTCATGTTCGGGTGAAAGCCGGAACAGCGTGTGTGAGTCTAAATGACTCAATGTATTGTGGTTATGATTTAGAGACTTTAAGCTGAACATTTGTGGGCTGTGGCCAATTAATAGAGTCTCAGGACTCGTAATAAAAGATGATTGATGATTAAAATGATGACTTGGTAATATGAATACATTCATAATTGAACCCCAGAATTGGAAAGTAATGTGAGGCTGGGAACCTCGGTTAGGGTGACGTAACCCTAAGTGACCTTGGGTCACAGTTTATCATATATTGTTCTATTTTACTGTAACATGCAAATTGAACTGTTTATTATATCATTATTGATGCGTGTTATTATGTGGAAAATAACTTAGAAGGATTGTGGTTTTTTCGGGCTTCATAGCTCACTGACTTTTTGTGTCAGCAGATCTTGGAGCTGCTGACCAGTAAGTGAAAAGTCCAACTGGACATTTTGGAAGCTTGTCCAAGTTGTACCTGGCGTGATAGATGCACCTACTTTTGTAAAACAAACTTGATGTAAATAATACTGGTATATGGTTTGTATGATGGCTATTGTGATGACAGGTATTATTTGCTTTTTGGAAGCATCTGATAAAGGTTTAAATTTCCCATATTTTCGCGGGTAAAGTCTTCCGCTTGCATGATTTGACGAACGGACACGCGTCTCGGAACTTGATTCCCTAACCGCGGGTTTGGGGCGTCACAATTGGTATCAGAGCCTAAGAGCAATAACCATCATAACAAATCATACTTGTTCATGAACTACCATAGTACATGATTTTTAGTTGTGTGGCTAGATGTATTACTGTACATCACCTATTTCGAAATCAGATAGTGATTTGGAAATTGTGTGTATGTGCAAGGATGCCGTTATTGCACAGAATCCCCACCAAGGAGGATTGGCAGCATTATGAGCAGATGGCAGCCATATTGAGTCGCCGTTATCCAGAGTGGCTTGGGATGACTCAACGAATCATGGCGACCATTAAGCCAAAGGCTGTTCGGATAAATCCGGACGGAACTGCCTGGATGCCACCCCCGACTTCGATGGAGCTTGCAGCACTAGCTCGGGTACATCGTGAGATTTTAAGGCAGGTCAAGCGGGCACTGGCAGACATCAGGCTTAGTCCGGATGGGACTGGTTGGATACCTCCACCCCTATCATCTAAGAGGCTTACGGCACGAGAGTATCGTGCGATTTTGAACAACCGTAAGCAGAGTAAGAAGAAGTCGGTGGAGGCGAGTAGTCCGTCTACCTCGATTGAGGTTTAGATGCAGGAGTAAGGAGTCAGGAGGGGAGACTGTAGCGTATCTATATGGTTTTGGAGTATAGTAGATGCCCTAGGCGGTCTTCTTATCACTCGAGTCATGGATTTTTAGTGTATATACTTGTACAGAGGAGATTATATTTTGTATACTATGATGTAGTATGTTCATGTATATGGTGTGGTATGTATATATTAAAGATGAAATGAAGGAAATGTCTCTTTTTGGATATCGAATTCTCAATGCATATCAGTTTCATTTTATTATTAAAAGTTCGTTACTTTATAATTATAGGTGAATCATGCCACCTCGACGAGCACCCGAGAATACCTTGGCTGGGGCATTCGAGGCTATTACAGCCCTAGCCAACCTAATTCAGCAACAACAGGCCCAGAATATGAATGGAAATGGGAATGGTAGTTGTATCCCATTGCTACCATGCCAGAGCATGAGAATGTGACCCGATTGGAGAAGTTTAAGAGGCTTGGACCGTCGGCCTTTTCGGGTACTACTAATTCGTTGAAAGCGGAGAACTGGATTAGAAGTCTGGAAAAAGTTTTTAGGGCTATGTCTTTGCCAGAAAATGACAAGCCCGAGTTTGCTATCTTTCTACTTGAAGGAGAAGCGGAACATTGGTGGACCACAGTGGAAAGGACAGTTCCACCACATCAGAGGCCCGTGACTTGGGCAAAATTTACTGAATTGTTTTATGAGCTCTATTTTTTAGCGTCGATGAAAAAGAGGAAGGAGATGGAGTTTCTTTAGCTGACCCAAGGAAATATGTCGGTTAGCGAGTATGAACAAAAGTTTAATCAACTCTCGAGGTTCGCTGCGAGATTTGTCAAGGATGAGCAGTGGAGGGTTGAGAAATTTGAAGAAGGATTGAAGCCGGCTATCAGAGGGAAATTGGCAGCTCAACGATTTACCTCCTTCTCAGAGATATTAGTTAGAGCACTCAGAGTAGAGCGAGTGCATAAAGAACTGGCACAATCTAGTGCTGGCAAAGGCAAATGGACAGTTTACTGGGAAAAGAAATTTCGAGGACATGAAAAGCCAAGGGTCTACAGGAAGATTGGGGCTTAAGTGCGAGAAATGTGGTCAGGGCCATTTGACCAAGGACTGTAGAGTGAAGGTTTACTTCCAGTGCGGAAAGCCTAGAAACTTCAAGAAGGATTGCCCTAAGGCTCAACCACTAGCATTGGAAGGTGGAAAAGGAAGAGTGTTTTCAATTACCCAGGAAGAGGCACAGCAAACCGAAGGTGTCATCAAAGGTAAACTTTTAGTATTTCAAGTACCTGCTTATGCTTTGATTGACACTGGTGCTACACATTCGTTTGTCTCTACTCGTTTTGCTAAACACATAAGTTACAAGCCTGATACACTCAAAAGCATGATGTCTATATCTACACCATCAGGGAAAGTTCTGTGCACAAAAACAGTCTATGATAGGTGTCCCATACTTGTCAATAGTGTACGGATGTGAGTAGATCTGATCGTGTTAGACATAAAGGATTATGATGTTATCCTAGGGATGGATTGGTTGGCTAATTACCATGCAGTGGTAGATTGTAATGCCAAGAAAGTGATATTTCGAATTCCGGACATCCCAGAGTTCAAAAAGCAGGGGATTATCCGAGGGCAAGCACCCAAGCTAATATCAGCAATTAAAGCATGTCACCTTCTAGATAAGGGGTGTACTGGGTATTTAGCTACAGTGGTGGTCGATAAAGATGAAGATGACACTTTAGGGAATACTCCGGTGGTCAAAGAGTTTCGAGATGTGTTTCCTGATGAATTACCAAGACTCCCTCCTACTAGAAAAATCGTTTATAATCGATGTTACTCCGGGTGTAGACTCGATATCTAAAACACCGTATCGGATGGCTCCGGCTGAGTTGCAAGAACTGAAGATTCAGTTGCAAGACCTATTAGATAAGGGCTTGATCTGTCCTAGTGTTTCACCATGGGGAGCACCGGTGTTATTTGTCCGAAAGAAAGACGGGAGTCTGCGTCTGTGTATAGATTATCGTCTGCTGAATCAAGCGACGATCAAGAATAAGTATCCTCTCCCCAGGATCGATGATCTATTTGATCAGTTGGAAGGTGCCCAAGTGTTTTCAAAGATTGATTTACGGTCTGGATATCACCAATTGAGGGTCAAAGAAGAAGATATTCAGAAGACAGCATTCCAAACTCGGTATGGTCACTACGAGTTCTTGGTGATGCCTTTTGGACTTACAAATGCGCCTGCGGCCTTTATGGAGTTGATGAATCATCTTTTCAGGCCGTACTTGGATCAATTTATTGTGGTATTTATTGATGATATCTTGGTGTACTCACCTAGTCATGAGCAGCACGCTGAGCACTTGAGGATTACGCTACAGACATTAAGAGATAATCAGCTGTATGCTAAGTTCTCCAAGTGCGAGTTTTGGATGGAAGAGGTAGCCTTTCTTGGGCATATTTTGTCAAGAAATGGAATATCCGTTGATCCTTCCAAGATTCAGGCAGTAACCGATTGGGCAAGGCCATCCACTGTTACTGAAGTTTGAAGTTTTCTAGGATTGGCTGGGTACTACCGCAGATTTGTAGAAGGTTTCTCGAAGATAGCAGCTCCAATAACGGAATAGACTAAGAAAGATGTGAAGTTCGAATGGACGGCATCTCGGGAGCGAAGCTTTCAAGAATTAAAGAAGAGATTAACAACCGCTCCAGTATTGACAACTCCCTCAAGATCTGGAGGATTTGAGGTGTATTGCGATGCTTCTAGTAAGGGACTCGGTTGTGTCTTAATGCAAAACAAAAAGGTCATTGCTTATGGTTCGAGACAACTCAAGATTCACGAATGGAATTATCCCACACATGACCTGGAGTTAGTTGCAGTAGTGTTCGCACTAAAAATTTGGAGACATTATCTTTATGGAGAGAAGTTGGTGATCTATAGTGATCACAAGAGTTTAAAGTATCTATTCTCCCAAAAGGAACTCAATATGCGACAGCGTAGATAGATGGAATTCTTGAAGGATTATGACTATGTAATCCAGTGTCATCCTGGTAAGGGTAACGTGGTTGCTGATGCCCTGAGTAGAAAGATAGTTGGATCTGTAGCATATATGAGGGCAGAGCGATGGAAGATGATCGAAGAATTCAAGAGTTGGAATCTGAGTCTAGGATTCCAGGGTAATAGTGTCAAGTTGGCTAGTATTCAGGCTAAGCCAGTGTTATTACAAAAGATTCAAGAAGCACAGTTGGAAGATCAGGAGATCAAAGTTATTAGAGATAAGATTCTTCAAGGAAAATGGGTGATTTTGAAGAATCTGAAGATGGAATACTTTGATTCAAAGGTCGAATCTGTGTGCCTAGAAATCCTGAGTTGAAGAATGAACTGCTCAGTGAGGCACATCGATCTCGTTTTGCGGTGCACCCCGGAAGTACAAAGATGTATCAGGATGTGAAGAATAACTACTGGTGGAACGGCATGAAGAGAGAAATTACAGAGTATGTGTCTCGATGCCTTGTTTGTCAGCAAGTCAAGGCAGAACATCAGAAACCACCTGGATTGTTAAATTCATTGCCTATTCCCGAGTGGAAATGGGAGCACATTACGATGGATTTTGTGGTGGGGTTACCAAAAACAAGGAGTGGACATGATGCCATTTGGGTGATAGTTGATCGATTGACGAAATCGGCTCACTTTCTTGCTATAAAGGATACCATAACCCTGGAAAATTTATCAAAGTTGTACATCAAGGAGATTGTGAAGCTGCATGGTGTGCCGGTATCTATTGTGTCAGATCGCGATTCACGATTTACTTCCCGATTTTGGAGGAGCTTGCAAGAAGCTTTAGGTACGCAGCTAAACATGAGTACAGCTTATCATCCGCAAACCGATGGACAGTCTGAGCACACAATACAAACTCTAGAAGATATGATGCACACTTGCAGTCTCGACTTTCAAGGAAACTGGGATGATCACTTGCCATTGATCAAGTTTGCATATAATAACTGTCGCGACCCAAAACCCACCCTAGGAGTTAGAGTGAACTTTGGACGACTAATCATGACTTGTTTGACAACCAACCTGCAAAAACCCACAGAGCATATACAATAGAGGATGACAGCGGAAACATAACTATAAAACACAGCGGAAGTCTAACAACCTCTAAGTATATACACATGGTCCAAGTTTAATACAAAGAAATCAAAACAAAGAAAGTGCGGACATGCCCGTCAAAATACATGGATATAATCACTCATGCTCACCCACAGCTAATCCACTCAGAATCTAACACCACCTACTGATAACCCTCTACGGGAGGTTCCTCCAAAGGCTCCTCGACGTACTCCTCTTCCACCCATGGACCAGGAGCACAAACATCAAATGGAGCAGCAGCTCCCTCAGAACCTGCCGACATAAGAAGTAAGGCTGAGCATGGAATACTCAGCGGGTACCAAATACTAACCAATAGTCATAGCATAAAAATGGCAATACATAAATCAAGAGCAATTCATATATGTTAGACGGAAACAATTCATATCATACAAGGAAGTAAAGCAATTTATAATCATGCTTGTATTTCATAGAAAGCCGATAAAACCTCTTGAAAACATCGTGCATTTGACTTGGCTTGAAATATCTTTTCGTACTTAAAAGCTTGTCGTGTTTGTCTTGCTTGATCTTGTTGAGCGTGTCGTACGTGTCATGTCATGCATGTCATGCATGCTTGCTTGTGATCATATAACTTGTGAGATACACTTGTGAGATATCCTTGTGAGATGCACTTGAGAGATGCCTTGAGAGGGAAGGGAGACCCTTCTTTATGCAATGCACTTGAGAGGGAAGGGAGACCCTTCTTCATGATATGTATGTACTTGCGAGGGAAGGGAGGCCCTTCTTCATGATATGCACTTGTGAGTGAGGGGAGACCCCTCGTGGAATGTTGGTTCTTGTTTTCTTGTGAAAAAGCGAGGTAAGACATATCGTAGGATATGTCCCACCTCTAACCATGTTCTTAAAAACCTCGATAAATCATGTCATGCATGCCGTGCTCGTGGGAATCGTGTACATACTTGCATTTAAATTTAAATATGACATTTGGGTAATTTAATATTCATATCATCTGGGAAAGCAAGAAAACACACTATCATAGGCCCTAGCAATATCCATAATTTATTAAGCATGCATTTCCCGATTTACAACTCACTTTATTCACCTTGGCATTTCATCAAACATGGTGTGTTCATTATTCATTATTCTTTTAAACCTAAATCATGCTTTTCTAGGTGAGTTCACTCACATCATACGTGTTTGTTCATTATGGATACAATGCCCTCCCCATTTCATTCATCACATCATTTCACACGGCATCCAATCGCCAATTCCGTCTCCATTCACCATTCACACCCATCCATCTCATAGCACATGTGTAATTGAAAGAAAATAAGGAGAAATAAAGTAAAAGAAGGAACTATAACTAGGAGGGTAGCAAGAAGTACCGACCTTGAAGAAATGAGGAAGAAACCCCTTCCAAAAACGACCGTGAGGTGCTGCCCTAGCTTGGGGAACGCTCTCCAAGGGTGCTTGAGCCGTGATCTTGGAGAAAAGCCGGACTTGAAGTGATCTAGGGTCTCAAAACCCCTTTGATTCTTCTCCAAAAGCAAAACCCTAGCTTAGGAAACCCTTTCTCCTCTCTTCTAATCCCCCAAATCTCTCTAAGTGTCGAAATGAAGCCCTAAAGGCTCGGGTTAAACTCTTAAGGTAAGAGTGAACCGACCAAAATACCATAATACCCTTACTGAAATTTCTGCAAAAACATGAGTACCGAGCGATCGGTGTTTATGACCGATCGATCGGTTGCCTACCGAGCGATCGGTGTGTTGACCGAGCTCTCGACCAAAAATCAACTCTCTGGAAAATTTCCCCATACAAAAATCTTGACCAGTCGATAGCTACCCATCGATCGGTTTTGGACCGATCGATCACTCTATGGACCGAGCGATCGGTTGCCTGCAAGTCCAGACTGTTTTGGCCATATCTTTTGACTCGTTTGTCCGATTTTGACGATTCAACTTGCGTTGGGTTTGTACTTCGAAAAAGAACCTTTCTGACATGTCAGAATTTCCAATTTCTTCCTTATTTATTAATTGTACTACTTTAAAGGCAAAATGGCTATGAAAGTGTCATGCATTAAATGTGAAAGGTCCGGGGCTCTACAATAACAGTTATCAGGCAAGTATTCAAATGGCTCCTTACGAGGCCTTGTACGACAGGAGTTGTCGGTCACCAGTATGTTGGACTGAAGTAGGGGAACGTAAACTACTGGGACCTGAGTTGGTGCAAGAAACAACAAAGAAGATCGAGTTGATTCGTTCGAGGTTATTATCTGCACAAAGTCAACAGAAAAGCTATGCAGATGGAAAGCGCCGAGACATAGAGTTTCAAGTCGGCGACCATGTCTTCTTGAAAATCTCTTCATCAAAAGGTATTGTACGATTCAGAAAGCGGGGAAAGTTAAGTCCGTGATTCATTGGACCTTTTGAGATTTTGGCTAAAATAGGAAGTGTAGCCTACCGTTTGGCTTTACCACCAAAGCTGGCAAGGGTTCACAATGTATTCCACATATCCATGTTGAGAAAATATGTACCTGATCCCTCGCACGTGATACGATATGAACCAATTCAAGTCAGAGAGGACTTAACTTTCGAAGAAAAGCCAGTGATAATTTTGTACCGCAAGGAATAGGTGTTATGAAACAAAACGATTAAGCTAGTTAAAGTTTTATGGGAACACCATAGCATAGAGGAAGCCACATGGGAACTTGAAGATGTCATTAGGAGCAATCATCCTCAGTTATTTGATGACTAGTGTATATATAAATTTCGAGGATGAAATTTTTTGTAAGGAGGAGAGACTGTAACGACCCGAAATTTTAATATAATAAAATTATGTGTTTATGGGTCCTTAATGGAGGTTAATTAGTTAATTATTTTGTTAAATTAATAAAAAGTGAATTTTGCTCGGGATTGAAGTGCACCGAGGAAATCTCAGTATCGTTTGGCGAAACTCGCACACAGTGTGTCGGTCGACTGCTGGGACACACCCCTACCGTATCGATCCCGTCATGTACCATTTCACGGGACCGTGGGACCATTATGTGTGATAAAATTGAGAAAAATGAGAAATTTTCATACTTCCAGTAACTAATTGGGACCCAATATCTGTTAGAGATCCTAATAGAAATCCGTGTGGTTGGTACTAATGCGTGTCGGTCGGCCGTGGGGACTAATGTCTGTCATCTCGGTAGTTAGTTATCTCAAACGAAGAAGCGACAGCGTGTTTTGTGTTCGTAATCAAAAAAATTAGTGGGTTTTACAATTTTCTTCCGGACTAAAGTGTAGCTGTCAAACTCAGTATTTTTCCCCAAAATTTTTACAGTAGGTGTCGGACTGCCCCAAGTTCGATCACCTGAAGTTTCATTACTGTCGGGTGTCATATAGTAGGGTTTCGGAGGGCATATACGTGAAAAGTGGGAAAATCCAGTCAAACCAGTCAAAGTGGTTGGCTTGGTCAACCTCACTTTTTCCACACCAATTGGGTCAAGTGCTTTTGCACATGATCTAGCCCCATTTAAGGCATATATAAATGGGGGCCAGCCCCTCATTGGCTCACGGTTTCAATTGCAAACAGTGCTCTGCCCGATTTTTTTTAGGGAGAGAAAGTGAGGAGAGAGAAAGGAAGAGAATGAAAGAGGAGAGAGAAAGGAAGAGAGAGAAAGGGAAAGGGAGGTCCCCTTAGGGTTTTTCAACATCCCTGACGCGTTGGCGGCGTCTGATTTTTTCTCCGACGCCTCAATTTGGGTGTAGAGAGAAAGAGAAAAAAAAGGTAGAGAGAGAAAGTGAAAGTTAGAGAGAGAGGAGCTTTATCTTGGGGTTGATCGCCCTCCCGGACGTGTTGGCGATGCCCGTTTTTGCACTAGCTGCCTCAAAACACGTGAAGCAGGTAAAACCCCTCTCTTTTCTTCTCGTTTTCCCCTTATTTTGCTATATTATGTTATTTGAAGTATATGCATGTTTTTTGGCGTGAATGAAAAAGGGTAGGAGACCCCTATGTGATGTTGTGACTTTATGTGGTCCATCGGGGAGCCCAGATCGGGTCCCGGGTAAATTGTATCGCCACTCTAGAGAGCCGAAATTTTTTTTTGCATGTCTTGTAAGGCTATGGAGACATCCATTAGCTTGAAAACATTCCCTAACGGGACGGTGTGTTACCGGAGTTAGTTCACGGGCACGAGGCCCAAGTATTTCAGTTAATCAAGCGAGGCTTCGGTTAACTGGGGTTAACCTGTGGTTAGATAATCTAACCAGGGTTAAGTATAGTCCGTTTTTCCCTTTTTGACTAGGTCAGGAGAGACGGTGTCCAGTAAGGCCCGGGGTTCCTCCGTGACTGATAGTCGGCAGATGTCGGTCTGTTTGTCTAGGTCGTCCCTGGTGCCTCTTGGACTAGGTCAGGAGTGGCGATGTCCTGCATGGCCCGTGGTTCCTCCGTGACTGATAGTCAGGAGATGTTGGAGTCCTAGGGAGTTTAATATAGCGGAACATCAGATAGTGTATAGTCTGGAGTTCCTCTCTGGGTGGGTCAGAAGATGTCGGCACCGTGTCTATCGGGGTCCCTTCTTGGTGGAACGTCAGGAGATGTCAGCATTGGTATAGATGTCGGGGTTCCTCCGTAGACTAGCCAGAAGATGACGATAGGCAGGTTGGTCGGGGTTCCTTCATGACTGATACCCATGGTGATGGCGGCGAATACACGGTAGATGTGGCCAGTCAATTGAATGGAAAAATATGTCCTTATTGGGCGAATACCCATGTTGTGAGTGTAAGCTTCGGATACGAAGTGGTCTGAGTCGGTATACTCAGGGTTGGTGTATTTGTTTGAGTTGGTGGACTCATGGTTCGGTATGGAATCATCGGATTCCACGTGAGTTGGGTTGGTATACCCAAGGTTTGGTCATGTTCGGATGAAAGCCGGAACAGCGTGTGTGAGTCTAAATGACTCAATGTATTATGGTTATAATTTAGAGACTTTAAGCTGAGCATTTGTTGGCTGTGGCCAATTAATAGAGTCTCGGGACTCGAAATAAAACATGATTGATGATTGAAATGATGACTTGGTAATATGAATACATTCAAAGTAATGTGAGGTCGGGAACCTCGGTTAGGGTGACGTAACCCTAAGTGACCTTGGGTCATAGTTTATCATATATTGTTCTATTTTACTGTAACATGCAAATTGAACTGTTTATTATATCATTATTGATGCGTGTTATTATGTGGAAAATAGCTTAGAAGGATTGTAGTTTTATTGGGCTTCATAGCTCACTGACTTTTTGTGTCAGCAGATCTTGGAACTGTTGACCAGTAAGTGAAAAGTCCAACTGGACATTTTGGAAGCTTGTCCAAGTTGTACCTGGCGTGATAGATGCGCCTACTTTTGTAAAACAAACTTGATGTAAATAATACAGGTACATGGTTTGTATGATGGCTATTGTGATGATAGGTATTATTTTCTTTTTGAAAGCATCTGATAAAGGTTTAAATTTCTAGTATTTTCGCGGGTAAAGTCTTCCACTTGCATGATTTGACAAACAGACGCTCGTCTCAGAACTTGATTCCCTAGGCACGGGTTCGGGGCGTCACATCTTGTCTTGTCTTGTCTTGCTTGCTTGGAATTTAAATATGCTCATGCAACTTGTGAGATGCACTTGTGAGGGAGGGTGGTATAGAACCCCCTCTTTTCACGAGAAGCAACTTGTGAGGGAGGGTGGTGTAGAACCCCCTCTTTTTAATGAAAGCAACTTGAGAGGGAGGGGAAACCCCTCTTTAGCAAAAATGCAATAAAATAAACATGCATGCTTGGAGTCTTGCTTGGCGTGTTATGTTCTTGTCCAAAGCGAGGTAAAACATATCTCAAGATAAGCCCTACCTCTTATTTACTAACCCTTATGTTTGGCCTTGTAATAGTGTTCGTGAATCGAGACTAAAATCCTTGTCCTTGAAAAACACCGATAAAACATATCATGCATGCCGTGCTCGTAAAATCGTGTACAATTAATTCATGAAATTTAATACACATAGTAGGCACAATCATTCAAGACAACTTCCAATAATAAAAAAATTAAATCTACAAGCATGCAATTCTAAAAAATGAGTAAGACACTATCATAAAACCCTAGAATTTTCCATGCCTTAATTCATGCTTTTATCGATTTGTGCTTCATCCTAATCCATCCATCATCCATTGTGTGTTCATTATTTGGTGAAATACCCTTCACATTTATTTTCATCACAACACAACATCCATATGGCATTTCATTGACTAATTCCATCTTCTATCATGTGAAACATTTAGGGAAAGCAAGGAAATAGAGAAGCATAGCAACAAAGGGAAGAAACTATGACAAGGAGGGTAGAATAGGGTACCGACCTTCAATAGGCGAGGAAAAACCCTCACAATCATGAATGGAATCGCTACCGAGCTTGGAGAAATCCCCTTACTAGTTTTGGAGAAGATCACCCTTGATCTTGATCTCCTTCTTCTTCAATCTCAAACCCTCTTGGCAAATCCCCAATCTCTCCTCTTTTCTTCTTCTCTAATCTCTCTTAGGCTTTCTTTAGGTTTAGGGTAAACCATAAACCCCCCAAGAGGCCCCCTATTTATAGGCCAAGGGAAGAAACCCTAAAAAAACCCCGAAATAAAAATCTGGGTTCACGATCTATGATCGGACGTAGGTTATCTACGATTGATCATAACCTTCTATGATCGGTTGTAAATTTCTAAGATCGATCGTAACGTTTATCGAGAGTTTTGGCCATTTGGAATTATACTATCGATCGCAAGTTCTCTAGGATCGATCGTAAGTTCTCTACAATCGATCGTAAATGTTATCGAGATTTTTGCCCATTTCTGAAACTCTACGATTGATCGCAAATTTTCTATGATCGATCGTAGCTCACCTACGATTGTTCGTATGGTCTGGACGATTGTTCGTAACTCTTGCAAAAATTTTCCAGATTTTCCCGCTTTCGTATTTCGGCCATAACTTTTGACTCGTACGTCGGATTTTGACGATTTAACTTGAGTTGGATTCGTCATTCGAAAATGAACATTTTTTGTATTTTAGAAATTTCAAATTCCTTTATATTTATTGACCAAATTTCTCTTAAAGTTAACTGATCCGCAAATGGAGTTTAGCAACCCGGATTTTTAACATATCCGCCTTAGGAAAACTTTCCAATTTCTCATTTCATATGAAGGAAAGATTACAAAGGCTTAAAGACTTGGCACGGGTTCCAATACATGTGCAAAAGTTCTGGGGCTCTACATCCTCCCCCTTATAAAAATTTCATCCTCGAAATTTGACGATACATGCGTTATAAAACCAAAACAACCTTACATGCTAGAACTAAAACCTATTCAAACAGGTACTTTGCTTTGACTTTGGCCTCACGCTCTCATGTTGTCTCTTCTCGAGTATGATGTTGCCATTGCACGAGAACTAATGGAATAGTCTTGTTGGGAAGCACTTGATCTCTCCAGTCCAATATCTGAATCGGCTTTTCAACCAGAGTGAGATCCTCTCGGATTTCCAACGGGTCCAAGTCGATGACATGGGAAGGGTCTGAAAAGTATTTTCGAAGCATCGACACGTGGAACAAATTATGGGCTGCAGCCATATGAGTTGGAAGAGCTACTCGGTAAGCAACTTCACCAACTCGCGTGATAATCTCAAAGAGGCCGACTTACCGAGGACTGAGCTTGCCTCGCCTGCCAAATCTCATAATCCCCTTGCTAGGAGATGTCACGACCCAAAATACCCCCTATGAGTTAGGGATACTTTGACTCGTGACCGCCGTATCATACCTCCAGTATAATACATAAGGCAAACGTGGAGACCTGTCAGAAACACATACATATCTAGCAGAAACGAAATACAATGCACAGCGGAATAAAATACTACACATAGCGGAAGCAAAACAATAACTCCTATAACTCGGTTCAAGTACGAACCTACAAAAGTATATACATGTGAGAAACCCAAAAGTGGAGTGGACAAACCCCACACTCCCATAACAAAATAACATCTTAAAGTTCTAAGTCCGATCAACAAAAGTCGAAGTCTCGACACCTATCTATAGGACCATCGTCTTGATAATGATCCATGGAAGGCTCTGGGTCAAAGTACTCTTCCTCCAACCATGGTTCCGCTCCACATAAATCAAACGGAGCCTGAGCACCTACCGATGATAACAAATATCGGCTGAGCGTGGAATACTCAGCATATACAAACTAATAACAATAAAGCAATATAGCATGGAGCATACGAAGCATGGAGATTGAAATCCTTAAAGCATAGTAAAGCGTAGAAACCATGTAAGCATATGTGATGAAATCCGAAATCCGAAACCAAAACCATATCCATGTGAGTCATGCGGTAATTATAGCCTTGTGAGTTCTTGTGAGCTACTTAGAGTCATTATGATCCGTAGAGACATAGAGATACCATAGAACACAACATAGAGCCAATACCATAGAGATCTTAGAGCATTTTCTTTTATGATCCGTAGAGCTTGTGAGACGATCTTAGAGCTTATCGTAGAGTTCCTTGTGAGCATAGTATGATCTGTAGAGCTTGTGAAACGATCTTAGAGAAATTATAGAGTTACTTAGAATCGTTCCTTATTAGTCATTTAGAGAAAAACACCTTTTCGTACTTTGAGAAATCCATGTAAAACATCGATTCGTGCGAGACATGCGAGCATATGCACATATGAGAGAAATCATCATATTTAAGCATAAAAATCCCTTAGAGGTATTTGATTAAACACTTAGAGTGCATCATAATAGTATCTTTCCTCAAGTATATAATCACATACTTGCACACCAAAGTCAACCAAGATATATATATATACATACTTAGTATAGATGTAGAAAAACAACAATTAGTAACTTAGTAGGATTGCAAGATTACTAGTAGAGTGTATCTACCTTGGTGAAATCAATGAGTTTGATTCCAAAAAGCTTGAACAAGCAAGAACCTTGAGTTCTTGGTTGAGAATCACCAACGAGAGCTTGATCTTCCATCAAGCTTGATCACAAGTAGTTCCTCTCCTTCTTCTCTCTCTCAAAATCTCCTAAGATAGGGCACAGAGGGTTTCTGAAACCCTAAGGCACGAACCCAGCCTATTTATAGGCAAGGGGTGGTGGTTAAAGTCGTAAACACCCTTAATGAAGAAAACCTAAGTATGACTGATCGATCGGTGGTATAGATCGAGCGATCGGTGGCTTACCGGTCGATTGGTGGTTTCGACCGAGAGATCGGTTGAAAACACCCTCTCTGGAAAATTTCCCCATACAAAAAAGTTGACCGCTCGATAGCTACTGAGCGATCGGTGGAAGATCGATCGATCGGAGGTATCACCAAGCGATCGGTGATCCCCTGTTTTGCTGAAAAACCTTGTTTTCACTACCTTAGACCTTTCCAATCCCAGTTCCAACACCTTTAGTGCTTAAAACACACTCCTTAGGGATATGTAGACCTATCAAAACATGCACGCCAATTATCCAAACTCGCATATTATTCATAAGACCCCTAAGTGTACAAAACCACACTTGGGCACTATTCACACACTATTCACCAATACGTGAGATGAAAATTCGGGGCTCTACAGGAGATACCTTCACAAAGACTTGATCCCCAACCTAGAATTCTAAGTCCCTACGGTAGGTGTCAGCATAGCTCTTTTGACGATCTTGGACAACTTTCAACCGATCCTGGATGATCTTAACCTTGTTCACAGTTTGCTCGATCAACTCAGGACCCAACACCTTTATCTCTCCCACTTCATCCAAGTAAAGAGGAGACCTGTAACTTCGCCCGTATAAGGCTTCAAACAGTGCCATCTGGATGCTTGCCTAGTGCTATTATTGTAGGCGAACTCCACCAAAGGCAAGTGCTCTTCCCAGCTACCCTTAAAATCCAACATACATGCCCGAAGCATGTCTTCGATGATTTGATTCACCCTCTCAGTCTACCCATCCGTCTGAGGATGATTGGCGGTGCTGAAATCAAGTCAGAAACCCATGGTGCTTTGAAAGCTCTTCCAGAACAAGGACTAAAGGGATAGTCTTGTTTCGCAACACTTGAACCCGACGATCCAAAATCTGAACAGGTTGCTCAACGAACGTGAGATCCTCTCTAATCTCCACAGGATCAAGAGCAATGATTTGAGATGGATCCGAAATGTATCTCCTAAGTATAGAGACGTGAAATACATTGTGGATCACTGCCATGTGAGGCGGTAGTGCTACCCTGTAAGCAACCTCACCAACCCTCGTGTTGATCTCAAATGGTCCTATGTACCTAGGACTGAACTTTCCCCTCTTTCCGAATTGCATGATTCCCCGACTTGGCGAAATCTTTACGAAGACCCGATCTCCAACTCGGAATTCCAAATCTCTGTGGCGAGTATCTGCATAGCTCTTCTGCCTATCCTGAGCAGTTTTCAATCGCTCCCGGATAACTTTGACCCTTTTTGCGGTCCGCTCGATCAACTCCAGACCAAGAACCTTCCTCTCACCAACTTCATCCCAGTATAGCGATGATCTGCAACTGCGACCATACAGAGCTTTGAAAGGTGCCATCTGCATGCTTGCCTGATAACTATTGTTGTAGGCAAACTCAACCAACGGCAATTGTTCCTCCCAACTACCCTCAAAGTCTAGCATACAAGCTCGGAGCATATCTTCCACAACCTGATTTACCCATTCAGTCTGCCCATCAGTTTGAGGATGAAAGGCGGTGCTGAATTCTAAACAAGAACCCATAGCATCCTGAAAAGTTTTCCAAAATCTTGAAGTAAACCTAGGATCTCGATCAGATACGATAGAAACTGGCACACCGTGCAGACGAACCACCTCCTTGACATACAAGGCTACTAACTGATTCGCATTGAAAGTAGTCTAATAAGGAATAAAGTGTGCAGACTTAGTCAATCTGTCTACAATCACCCAAATAGCATCGGAGCCCTTCGCCGTTCGCGGTAAACCCACGATGAAATCCATCGAGATATTCTCCCATTTCCATTCTGGAATAGGGAGGGACTGCAAAAGACCTGCCGGCCTCTGATGCTCGGCTTTCACCTGCTGGCACACCAAACATCTAGCAACATACTCAGCGACTTCCCTCTTCATGTTTCACCACCAGTAGTGCTTCTTCAGATTCTGATACATCTTGGTACCTCCCGGATGTACCGTATACTTGGATCGGTGAGCCTCGTTTAAAATCTCACCCCTCAACACCGTGTCGGTTGGAACGCACAACCTGCCTTTGAACGTGATAGCACCACACCATTCAAAGCGAACTCCTGACTGCCATTACTAACTGACTTGTCTCTGTCAGCAAGCAATTCGACATCCGAATCTTGCAACTCCTTGATCCGGTTCTGAATATGGGGCCTAACCACAATGTTGGACATCACCGGCCCATAGGTGACATGCCTGAGAGTAGTGTCTAAGTTACACATATCATTCAACAACTTCCACTCTTGTACTCTCAAGTGAGTCATAACCCCATAGGGTTTTCTACTAAGAGCATCAGCTACCGCATTAGCCTTACCTGGATGGTACTAGATAGAATAATTGTAGTCCTTCATAAACTCCATCCAACGACGCTGCCTAATATTCAACTCCTTCTGGAGGAAAAGATACATCAAGCTCTTGTGATCCGTGAGCACAATGAACTCTTCCCCATAGAGGTAGTGACGCCAAATTTTCAGCAAAAACACGACGGCTGCAAGCTCCAAGTCGTGAGTGGGGTAGTTTTGCTCATGCTCCTTTAACTGACGGGAAGCATAGGTAACCACCTGTTTATGTTGCATCAAAGCACATCCCAATCCAACTAGTGAGGCATCACTATAGACTTCGAAGCCACCACTTCCGGATGGAATTGTGAGGATAGGAGCTGTAGTAAGCCTCTTCTTCAACTCCAAGAAACTTGCCTCGCACTTGTCACTCCAAGTGAACTTCGTGTTCTTCCGCATGAGATAGGTAAGCGGAGCGGCTAAGCATGAAAATCCCTCCACAAACCTCCTGTAGTATCTTGCCAGGCCGAGAAAACTACGAATCTCGGTAACACTCTTCGGCCTTTCCCAATTCATCACTGCCTCAATCTTTGCAGGATCGACTGAGATACCTTCAGCAGACACTACATGTCCAAGAAAGGACACCTTATTCAGCCAAAACTCGCACTTACTCAACTTAGCATACAGACTATGCTCTCGAAGAGTCTGCAATACAAAGCGGAGATCTCTTGTGTGATCATCTTGTGACTGTGAATACACAAGGATATCGTCTACAAACACAATCACACACTGATCAAGAGATGATCTGAACACCCGGTTCATCAGATCCATAAATGCTACCAGCGCGTTAGTCAGCTCAAAAGACATGACTACAAACTCATAATGGCCGTATCAAGTCCTGAACGCTGTCTTCGGAATGTCTTCCTTCTTGATCTTCAACTGATGATAACTAGACCGAAGGTCAATCTTGGAAAAGAACTTCACACCTTTCAGCTGATCAAACAAGTCATCTATCCGAGGCAATGGATAACGATTCTTGATCGTAACCTAGTTCAATTGCCGGTAGTTAATGGACATACTCGTAGACCCATCATTCTTCTTCATAAAGAGCACCGAAGCTCCCCAAGGTGAGACACTTGGCTGAATGAAACCAAGGCCTTGTAATTCTTCCAACTGGTCCTTTAACTCCTTTAGCTCAATAGGGGCCATCCTGTACGGAGCTCTAGAAATCGGTGCCGTGCCTGGAGCCAACTCAATTGCAAACTCGATTGCCCGATCAAGAGGCAATCTCGGTAAGATCTCCGGAAAAACATCCATATATTTACACACAACCGGAATGGATGTGGAGCTTCGTGTTTCTACTTTCTCGAGACTGAGAGCTGCAAAGCGAGTAATGTCTCCCCTCTGAAGTCCTCTGAAATGAAATGGCTTCAACCTAGCGGGTTTAAAATTCACCACCTTCTCAAAACACGTCACGTGCCCATGATGAGTTAAGAGCCAATCCATACTTAGGATGACGTCGAAATCCCAATCCTGAAATCCCAGAATGATCATGTCTATTGGCAACTCGTGCTGCATAACTTGCACAACACTGCCCCGATACACTTTATCTGTCTCTATAGACTTGCCCAATGGGGTCGAAATGGACAACTCCCGAGGTAGCTTACTCGGCTTGGATGTAAACCCTTTTGCAAAGCTGGGTGAGATGAACGAATGAGTGGATCCCGTATCGATTAACACCCTTGCTAAACACTCATTCACTAGTAACGAACTTGAGAATTTTAATCACCCAAGTTATAACATATAAGATAACATAGATACAAGCATCACAAAACACTACATGGAATACATATGCAGTACAACATATATCATAGTAACTCTAGAACTTAGACAAGATCAAACTTGTGCGTACCTTGCACAACATCATTAGATGCCTGTGAGTCTCTGTCAGTCATGGCAAAGACCCTGCCTTGGTTAGCCTGACGAGGCTGCTGGGTGGCAGCACGGATCTAGAGGCCTAAGATGAAGACCCCTGTACTGAAGTCTGCCAGCCTAGAGGCTGAACTCCCTGTGGTCCTGACTGTGACTGCTTACACGGGCCATGTGGCCCATCTCACCACAATGGAAGCATCCACCTGACATTCTTCGCCAATCCCCTGTCTTATGCCGATGACCACAGATGGCATATTCCTCAAAAGTCTGGGATACGGAGGAAGTCAGAGGCATGACCCTCATAGCTTGTGATGTCGTAGGGCGTGGTGCCTGAGGCACAAAAGAAGGTCTCTGAGCCAACATCGGTGGGGAGAACTGGTATGGTGCAGTCCTAGTCCTCTTCTCGGACGATGAACCACTAGACTGACCCCGAGACATGCTCTTTCCGAAGCCACTATCTCTTCTTCTCATAATGTCTTCCGCATTCTTCTCGGTGATCTTCGCCTTCCCTACTATCTCTCTCCAAGACTCCACCTGGAGAATGGACACCCGGTCTCGAATAAAGGCCTTCAAGCCCATCTCGAACTTCCTGACCCGTAGGTCCTCAGTAGCAATCGAGTGCGGAGAAAACCTTGACAATTCGGTGAACTTAGCCTCATACTCGGCTACGCTCATCGACCCTTGCTCCAAAAGCATAAACTCTCTCGCCTTTTGTTCCTGGATAAACCTGGGAAAGTACTGCTCTCTGAAAGTCTCTAAGAACTCTGCCCAAGTCCAGGGCACTCCTGCCTTTGCAACATCTCTCTGCCTTTGGGCAACTCTCCACCAGTGTTCGGCTTCACCTTCCATCATGAAGGAAGCCCATTCTACTCTTTGCTCCTCAGTACAATGGAGAGCCCGAAAGGTCTTCTCCAACTGCATAATCCAAGACTCTGCCACCATGGGGTCAAGAGTGCCATAGAATGTAGGAGGTCGTAGTCTCCGAAAAGCTTCAAGCCCCGCGGTGTGATGCACCGGTGTAGGCATAGAAGTAGCCGGTGGGGTAGGAGTAGGTCTCGCTGCCAACAACGCCAACGTCTCGGCTATGGAGTCCATGGCATTTTTGAAATACAACGGTTCCTCTTCTCTCGGAACTTCACTCTCGGCCCTCCGAGTATAGTAACCTCGACCCCGAGTGCCGCGTCTCATGGTATCAAATCTTGAGATCAATTGGCAAAACATGAGTCTAACTTGGATACCAACCTCACACATCATATAGCAGTTCAATATACATGAATTGCTATTACGCATACCGTATACATCGAGGTATACACATAATCAAATACGTATAACTTAGATTATCCTAGCATGACTAAGTTGGGCATCTACCCTATCTGGAACAAAACTCAGGACATAGTCTAAACTAGCACCTAGACTAAGATCCTAGACTGACCGAAGGACTCGCTTGATACCGGTTATGTCATGGTAACAAGCCTAAGACAACAAGTCCATCTGAGTTCTAAGTTCAACTCATAGAACTTACTTCCACTTAACCCAAGGAAACCAATTCCTATAGCTCGTGTGACCTAATGCCTAAGCTCTGATACCAAGTCTGTCGTCACCCAAAATACCCCCTAGGAGTTAGGGATACTTTGACTCGTGACCGCCGTATCATACCTCCAGTATCATACATAAGGCACATGAGAAGACCTGTCAGAAACACATACATATCTAGCGGAAACGAAATACAATGCACAGTGCAATAAAATACTACACATAGCGGAAGCAAAACAATAACTCCTATAACTCGGTTCAAGTACGAACCTACAAAAGTATATACATGTGAGAAACCCAAAAGTGGAGTGGACAAACCCCACACTCACACAACAAAATACCATCTTAAAGTTCTAAGTCCGATCAACAAAATTCGAAGTCTCGACACCTATCTATAGGACCATCATCCTGCTAATGATCCATGGAAGGCTCTGGGTCGAAGTACTCTTCCTCCACCCATGGTTCCGCGCCACATAAATCGAACAGAGCCCGAGCACCTGTCGATGATAACAAATATCGGCTGAGCATGGAATACTCAGTGTATACAAACTAATAACAATAAAGCAATATAGCATGGAGCATACGAAGCATGGAGATTGAAATCCTTAAAGCATAGTAAAGCGTAGAAACCATGTAAGCATATGTGATGAAATCCAAAATCCGAAACCAAAACCATATCCATGTGAGTCATGCGGTAATCATAGCCTTGTGAGTTTCTTGTGAGTTCTTGTGAGTTACTTAGAGTCATATGATCTGTAGAGACAAAGAGACACCATAGAACACAACATAGAGCCAATACCATAGAGATCTTAGAGCATTTTCTTTTATGATCCGTAGAGCTTGTGATACGATCTTAGAGCTTATCATAGAGTTCCTTGTGAGCATAGTATGATCCGTAGAGCATGTGAAACGATCTTAGAGAAATCATAGAGTTACTTAGAATCGTTTCTTATTAGTCATTCAGTGAAAAACACCTTTTTGTACTTTGAGAAATCCATGGAAAACATCGATTCGTGCGAGACATGCGAGCATATGAACATATGAGAGAAATCATCATATTTAAGCATAAAAATCCCTTAGAGGTATTTCATCAAACACTTAGAGTGCATCATAATAGTATCTTTCATCAAGTATATAATCACATACTTGCACACCAAAGTCAACCAAGATATATATATACATACTTAGTATAGATGTAGAAAAACAACATTTAGTAACTTAGTAGGATTCCAAGATTACTAGTAGAGTGTATCTATGTAGCACCCCGGACTTTTCCAACTTTAATGAATAGCATTTTCGTTACCAATTGGCCTTTCTCATAGTATAATTAATAAATAAGGGAGAAATCGGAATTTTTCAAACGTTAGAAATGTCCGTTTTCGAAGGACAAATCCAACGCAAGTTGAATCGTCAAAATCGGACGAACGAGTCAAAAGATATGGTCAAAACAGTCGGGACTAGCAGAGCACCGATCGCTCGGTCCACGGAGCGATCGATCGGTCCAAAACCAATCGATCAGAGGCTATCGACTGGTCGAAAAATTTGTATGGGGAAATTTTCCAGAGAGTGAGTTTTTGATCGGTCGCTCGGTCGGAGTACCGATCGCTCGGTAGGCAACCGATCGATCGGTCATAACCACCGATCGCTCGGTCTTCGCGTTTTTGCAGAAATTTCATTAAGGGCGTTTTCGTCTTTTGGGGGTTAAACCCTTTCCCATAAGGGCTTGCCCGAGCCTTTAGGGCTTCATTCACCTCACTTAGAAGGTTTTGAGAGAGAAGAAGAGAAGAGAAGGGGGATTTACATCTAGGGTTTTCCACTTGAGAGAATCAAGGGTTTTAGAACCCTAGAACCGTTCTAAAGGCTTGGATTCTCCAAATCCAACCTCAAGCTCGTGTGGAGTACCTCTTTCAAGCTAGGGCAGCGTTTCTACATCATCCTCAAGGATTTTTCTTTCCCTTTTCAAGGTTAGTACACTCTTCCTAGTTACTTTGGTAATAACCTAGGATTTTCCTAAGTAAATATGTGTTGGATCTTCCCCATTGCTCCCTTGTGTTGGTATATGCTAAATCCCTAAAACATAAACAAGATAATACAAACAAAGGGTGGAATGTATGAATGGATGAGGAGTGGAGGCGATTGGATGCCATGTTGTGATGTATTGAATGATGGAAAAATGGTGGAATGGCATATTACGCATAATGAACACACCCCAAGTGTTTGATGAAATGTTCGAATGAGAAAATATGAAATAACTAAAGGTAAAAAGGTTGAATACCACATGTTTGATAGAATGCATGAATAAACTAAGATTTGAAAGCATGAGTCACATAAATGTTCCCCATTTGGCAAGTTGTATACATGTGTTTATTTCGCTTCTTAAATTCTCATGTGAGTTGGGAATTGTTAAAATGCTATATGTCATCATGATTTCACGATTGCTATGCACGAGCACATATGTAGATGGAGGATATTGTCAAGGAGGTTGGTAGCCCCGGTTAAGGATGCTAACCTCTGGCTCATAAGAAAAGAAATGGTATTGTCAAGGAGGTTAGTAGCTCAGGATTTTGCGGGTGCTGACCTCTGGCTCATAAGAAAGGTATTGTACTACCAAGGAGGTTGGTAGCCCCGGTTAAGGGTGCTAACCTCTGGCTCATAAGAAAAAAAATGGTATTGTCAAGGAGGTTAGTAGCCCAGGATTTTGTGGGTGCTGACCTCTGGCTCATAAGAAAGTTATTGTACTGTCAAGGGGGTTGGTAGCCCAGGGATTATACGGGTGCTAACCCCTGGCTCATAAGAAATACATTGTACTGTCAAGGGGGTTGGTAGCCCAGGGATTATACGGGTGCTAGCCCCTAGCTCATAAGAAATATATTGTACTGTCAAGGGGGTTGGTAGCCTAGGGATTACACGGGTGCTAGCCCCTGGCTCATAAGAAATATATTGTACTGTCAAGGAGGTTGGTAGCCCAGGGATATGCGGGTGCTAACCTCTGGCTCATAAGAAATATTGAAAGGATAACTCAAAGAGGTTTCGTATGATTCATAGACGTGTTTTGGTTTCATAACAATTATACTTGAAAAAACGTTTATATATGATGTTGTTAGAAATTGATTATGAATTGTACTCCTTCTATTACTTGTATATGATGTTGTTCGTTATTACCATTGTTGGTTAGGAGTTTGTACTCGCTGAGTATTCCACGCTCAGCCGTACTTTCATGTCGGCAGGTACACGAGCTCCTCTTGACATATGTGATCCGGGTCCTTGGATAGAGGAGGACTACGGCGAGGAGGAACCGTATGAGGATCTAGCAGTCGAGCCTCAGGCGGAGGCGAGAGACTTAGACCATTGGCCCCACGGGGGTGACTATTGATCGAGATAGTGTTGAGTCTTATGTATTTTGATATTTTGATAGGTGGGCCTGTCCACCTTAGACTTAGGCGTGTTTTGTATTTATGTTAACTTGGAATACTATATTTTGGATCATTATAAAGAAAGGAAAAATTTAGTTACGCTTCCGCATTTATATTTAGCTTCTGCGCTCTGATAATCATTTTTTTTTGTACTGTATTCTCTTGTTAATTACAGGAGGGTTTGGCAGGTACGAAGTATCACACCTAAAGTATCCCTTAACTCCTAGGGGGTGTTTTGGGGCGTGACAGAGGTGGTATAAGAGCTCTAGGCATTAGAGTCCCTAGGGTCGCTTAGTACTAGATACCATAATTGAACAAGGCATTAGGTGTAGGAAATAGTTGTATTCCAAGTATAGACTAACAAGTTAGTCTTAGTCAAAATAGGTTGAACTTCAACCAAACTTAGAATCCTACGCTAGGAACGCGACGTGTATGTTATGATATGATGTTGTATACAATGTGTGCATAAATTGTGTTGTGCTTATTAAATATGTCTGATGAATATGCATTAAGTGAATTACGAAATTGTATTAAATGCGTATCCAAGTTAGACTCATGTGGTACTGTCGTTCTCAAGATCACATCATGAGACGCGGTGCTCGGGGTCACGGATACAATACGAGGGGAGGTGGAAGTGATGCCCCTCCCGGTGACGAGCAACCCGATTTTGCCCAAGCTTTTGCATTTATAGCCGAGACTTTGGCTATGTTAGCAGCAAGGCCGGTTGCTGTTACTCCTTCTACGCCTCCGCCACCTCCGGCACACCATGCTTCAGGATTGGAGGCATTTAGGAGATTGCGTCCTCCTACCTTCTTCGGTACTACTGACCCCATGGTCGCCGAGGCATGGGTGATACAATTGGAAAATATTTTTAGAGCGCTCCACTGCACGGATGAACAGAGAGTGGACTGGGCCACCTTCGTGATGGAAGGTGCGGCCGAGCATTGGTGGAGAGCCGCACAGAGACAGAGGGAGTCCACCAGGGCGGGGGAGCTGTGGACATGGTCGGAATTTTTGGATGTCTTCTATAAACAGTATTTTCCGGCGGCTGTCAAAGAACAGAAGGAGATTGAATTCATGACTCTTGAACAAGGAGAGTTGAGTGTGGCCGATTATGAGGCTACCTTCGTGGAGTTGTCGAGATTCGCACCTCACCTAATTGCATCGAAGCATATGCGAGTTAGGAAATTTGAGCGGAGATTGAAACCCTCCATTAGAGACAGGGTCTCGATGTTCCAGGTGGCTACCTGGGGAGAGGTTGTGAGCAAGGCGAAGCTTGCCGAGAAGAATTCGGAAGAATTCTTCAAGAGAAGGGATGTGGCTCGAGGCCAATCGAGTAGTTCGGGGTCGGCAGAGAAGAGGGCTAGGGCAGCCCCATATCAGGCATCCAAGCCGATACGGTCACAGAGGCCTCCCTTGACATCACAGGTATCTCGGCCTACCACTACACCGGTACCTCATCCCACACTTTCACAGGCCACCCGATATGTTCCACCTTCATCCTCATCAGCATTTGAGGAGTGCTCCTATTGTGGTCGGAGTCACCGGATTGGTGAATGTCGGAGGATTTCGGGTGGGTGCTTTCACTGTGGAGATGTGAATCACATGGTCAGGGATTGCCCACGCAGGCAGCTGCAGCCTATCCAACCTCAGGGGAGTAGGCCCCCAGTTCGACAGGATTCCCAGCCGGGATCCTCACAGGCTTCTGCGTCTAGGCCTTCACGACCCACGTTATCCACTCCACCGCCTCGTAGGGCAGACCAGGGGCAGGTCTTTGCCTTATCGGAACGGGATGCACGTGCATCTGACGATGTCGTGCAAGGTACGCTATCATGCTAAAGTTTTGAGTTGTAATTGGCTTCTATTATGTGATGTGATTGCTTATATGTATGACATACTACCTATACTTATGTGTTATTGTGTGAAATCTATTAACATGAATTTAATTAATCACATAGGCGCGTTATTAGTGAATGAATGCCTAGCCCGAGTGTTGATCGACACAGGATCCACTCATTCCTTTGTATCGCCTAGCTTTGCGAAAGGATTTTCAAGTCCAGTCAGTTGAAGCATGAATTGACCATCTCCACACCGCTCGGCAAGTCGGTGGACACGGACCGTATATACAGGGACTGTGTAGTCCAAGTGGGACAGAATGAGTTGTTAGCCGACCTCATCATCCTGGACTTCCAAGACTTAGATTTCGATGTTATACTCGGTATGGATTGGCTATCGGCTCACCACGGACATGTGGCATGTTTCGAGAAGATGGTGAACTTCGAGCCGATGGGAGTTAAGCCATTTCAATTTCGAGGGTTGAGGGAAAGAGACATTGCTCGCCTCGCAGCTTTGAGCTTAGTAAACCCAGAAGCACAAAACTCCTCGGTCATCCCGGTCGTGAGTGAGTTCTTGGATATGTTTCTAGAGGAACTTCCCGGATTGCCTCCAGATCGGGAGATTGAGTTCGCTATAGAGCTTACTCCAGGCACCACTCCAATTTCAAGGGCGCCGTATAGAATGGCCCCAATAGAGCTTGAAGAATTGAAGAAGCAAATTGAGGAGCTACAACAACTTGGTTTCATCCGACCAAGTGTGTCACCATGGGGAGCTCCGGTCCTCTTTGTGAACAAGAAAGACGGGTCAATGAGAATGTGCATAGATTACCGGCAGTTGAATAAGGTGACTATTAAGAATCGTTATCCTTTGCCTCGGATAGACGACTTGTTCGACCAACTGAAGGGAGTGAGATTTTTCTCCAAGATTGATCTTAGATCGGGGTATCATCAGTTAAAGATCAAGGCGGAAGATGTTTCGAAGTCGGCTTTCAGGACTCGGTATGGGCACTACGAGTTCCTTGTCATGCCTTTTGGGCTGACGAATGCACTGGCGGCGTTCATGGATTTGATGAACCGGGTGTTCCGATCGTACTTGGATCGATGTGTGATTGTGTTCATAGATGACAATTTGGTGTATTCCCGGACACGGGAAGATCACGCACGAGACCTTCGTCTTGCTTTGGAGATGTTGAGAGAACATAGGCTATACGCTAAGTTAAGCAAGTGCGAATTTTGGTTGGAGAAGGTGCCGTTCCTAGGCCACGTAGTGTCGGCCGAGGGCATTTCTGTTGACCCGGCAAAGATAGAGGCAGTTATGAGATGGGAGAGACCCAAGAGCGTCACGGAGATACGTAGTTCTCTCAGGCTGGCAGGCTACTATCGGAGATTTGTGGAGGGATTCTCCAGTTTGGCTGCACCTCTCACTTACTTGACGAGGAAGAATGCCAAGTTTAGTTTGAGCGAGAAAATGCGAAGTGAGCTTTCAGGAGTTGAAGAAACGCCTCACCACGGCCCCCGTCCTTACTGTGCCATCCGGGAGTGGTAGTTTTGTGGTTTACAGTGATGCCTCGCATGTGGGGTTGGGATGTGTACTTATGCAGCACGGCAAAGTCATTGCTTACGCCTCCAGGCAATTGAAAGATCATGAGAAGAATTATCCCACTCACGATTTAGAGCTCCCCGCAGTTGTGTTTGCCTTGAAGATTTGGCGACATTATCTCTATGGGGAACAGTTCGACGTATTCACGGATCATAAAAGCTTGAGGTACCTGTTCTCCCAAAAGGAATTGAATTTAAGGCAGAGGAGATGGGTAGAGTTTTTAAAAGACTACGAATGTTCCATTCAATATCATCCGGGTAAGGCGAACGTTGTAGCCGATGCTCTTAGCCGGAAGCCCACTGGACTTTTGGCGCACATGATGCTGAGGGAATGGAGGTTGTTAGAAGATGCAACCAACCTCGACATCAGTTTTAGTCTCCCTACTTTTGGGCCAGTAATGGCTAATATCACAGTTAGGCCATATATCCTGAGCATGACGAGGGAGTTGCAGGGAATGGATGCCGAGCTACTGTCTTGCCGAGACCAGTCAGTTAAAAGTGGCAGCAAGGATTTTGCGATGAGGGATGATGGAATTATCACTTTCAAGGAAAGAGTATGTGTCCCAACCGATGAGAAGCTTAAACGAGAAATCTTGTACGAGGCTCACCGGTCCAAGTACACCGTTCACCCCGGGGGTACCAAGATGTATAGGGACTTGAAGAAGCACTTTTGGTGGCGAAACATGAAGCGAGAAATAGCGGAGTACGTGTCTCGATGCTTTGTGTGCCAACAAGTCAAGGCCGAGCACAGGAGACCGGCGAGTCTGTTGCAGTCTCTCCCTATTCCCGAGTGGAAATGGGAACATATCTCTATGGACTTCATTATGGGGTTGCAAAGACAGTTAGAAAGACTGATGCGATATGGGTTGTTGTTGACAGACTCACGAAGTCTGCCCATTTCTTACCGTACCGGACTACATTCAACTCAAATCAGTTAGCTGCCTTGTACATCAAAGAGATAGTCCGATTGCATGGAGTACCAGTGAGCATTGTCTCAGACCAGGATCCAAGATTCACATCCAGGTTTTGGAAAAGTTTTCAGGATGCCATGGGTTCCCGACTAGACTTTAGCACGGCCTTCCATCCACAAACAGAGAGGGTGAATCAAGTGATAGAAGACATGCTCCGAGCTTGTATGTTGGATTTTAAAGGAAGTTGGGAGGATCACCTACCTTTGGTGGAATTCGCCTACAATAACAGTTATCAAGCAAGCATACAAATGGCACCTGTTGAAGCCTTATACGGAAGAAGTTGTAGATCTCCCTTGTATTGGGATGAAGTTGGAGAAAGAAAGAATTTGGGCCCGAGTTGATTGAACGAACCGCGGATAGGGTCAAGCTTATACGGGAGAGGTTGAAGACCGCACAGGACAGACAGAAAAGCTATGCCGACAACCGAAGGAGGGATCTTGAATTCCGAGTCGGTGACTTTTTTTTGTCAAGATTTCACCGACCAAGGGTGTTATGCGATTCGGGAAGAGAGGCAAGCTTAGCCCGAGATATGTGGGTCCGTTCGAGATCATTACTCGAGTTGGCGAGGTGGCTTACCGTGTTGCTTTGCCCGCTCACATGGCGGCGGTCCATAATGTATTCCATGTCTCTATGCTCCGGAAGTATATCCCGGATCCTTCTCATGTCATCGAGCTTAATCCGATAGAGATCTGAGAGGACCTCACCCTAGTTGAACAACCGGTGCAGATCTTGGATAGGCGAGATCAAGTATTGCGCAACAAGACCGTTCCCTTGGTCTTGGTAAGATGGCAACACCATTCAAGGGAGGAAGCTACTTGGGAACGAGAAGCCGAAGTGCAAGAAAAGTACCCTCATTTATTTGTTTAAGGCCTTGACATTCCCTTGTATTTTGTTATAGTTTTACGCATGTATGTATCGTCCAAATTTCGGGGATGAAATTTTTGTAAGGGGGGGAGAATGTAGCACCCCGGACTTTTCCAACTTTAATGAATAACATTTTCGTTACCAATTGGCCTTTCTCATAGTATAATTAATAAATAAGGGATAAATCGAAAATTCCGAAATGTCAGAAATGTCCATTTTCGAAGGACGAATCCAACGCAAGTTGAATCGTCAAAATCGGACGAACGAGTCAAAAGATATGGTCAAAACAGTCGGGACCAGCAGAGCACCGATCGCTCGGTCCACGGAGCGATCGCTCGGTCCACGGAGCGATCGATCGGTCCAAAACCGATCGATCGGAGGCTATCGACTGGTCAAAAAATTTGTATGGCGAAATTTTCCAGAGAGTGAGTTTTTGACCGGTCGCTCGGTCAGAGTACCGATCGCTCGATAAGCAACCGATCGATCGGTCATAACCACCGATCGCTCGGTCTTCGCGTTTTTGCAGAAATTTCATTAAGGGCGTTTTCGCCTTTTGGGGGTTAAACCCTTTCCCATAAGGGCTTGCCCGAGCCTTTAGGGCTTCATTCACCTCACTTAGAAGGTTTTGAGAGAGAAGAAGAGAAGAGAAGGGGGATTTACATCTAGGGTTTTCCACTTGAGAGAATCAAGGGTTTTAGAACCCTAGAACCGTTCTAAAGGCTTGGATTCTCCAAATCCAACCTCAAGCTCGTGTAGAGTACCTCTTTCAAGCTGGGCAGCGTTTCTACATCATCCTCAAGGATTTTTCTTTCCCTTTTCAAGGTTAGTACACTCTTCCTAGTTACTTTGGTAATAACCTAGGATTTTCCTAAGTAAATATGTGTTGGATCTTCCCCATTGCTCCCTTGTGTTGGTATATGCTAAATCCCTAAAACATAAACAAGATAATACAAACAAAGGGTGGAATGTATGAATGGATGAGGAGTGGAGGCGATTGGATGCCATGTTGTGATGTATTGAATGATGGAAAAATGGTGGAAGGGCATATTACGCATAATGAACACACCCTAAGTGTTTGATGAAATATTCGAATGAGAAAATATGAAATAACTAAAGGTAAAAAGGTTGAATACCACATGTTTGATAGAATGCATGAATAAACTAAGATTTGAAAGCATGAGTCACATAAATATTCCCCATTTGGCAAGTTGTATACATGTGTTTATTTCGCTTCTTAAATTCTCATGTGAGTTGGGAATTGTTAAAATGCTATATGTCATCATGATTTCACGATTGCTATGCACGAGCACATATGTAGATGGAGGATATTGTCAAGGAGGTTGGTAGCCCCGGTTAAGGGTGCTAACCTCTGGCTCATAAGAAAAGAAATGGTATTGTCAAGGAGGTTAGTAGCTCAGGATTTTGCGGGTGCTGACCTCTGGCTCATAAGAAAGGTATTGTACTGCCAAGGAGGTTGGTAGCCCCGGTTAAGGGTGCTAACCTCTGGCTCATAAGAAAAGAAATGGTATTGTCAAGGAGGTTAGTAGCCCAGGATTTTGCGGGTACTGACCTCTGGCTCATAAGAAAGGTATTGTACTGTCAAGGGGGTTGGTAGCCCAGGGATTATACGGGTGCTAACCCTTGGCTCATAAGAAATACATTGTACTGTCAAGGGGGTTGGTAGCCCAGGGATTATACGGGTGCTAGCCCCTGGCTCATAAGAAATATATTGTACTGTCAAGGGGGTTGGTAGCCCAGGGATTACACGGGTGCTAGCCCCTGGCTCATAAGAAATATATTGTACTGTCAAGGAGGTTGGTAGCCCAGGGATATGCGGGTGCTAACCTTTGGCTCTTAAGAAATATTGAAAGGATAACTCAAAGAGGTTTCGTATGATTCATAGACGTGTTTTGGTTTCATAACAATTATACTTGATAAAACGTTTATGTATGATGTTGTTAGAAATTGATTATGAATTGTACTCCTTCTATTACTTGTATATGATGTTGTTCGTTATTACCATTGTTGGTTAGGAGTTTGTACTCGCTGAGTATTCCACCCTCAGCCGTACTTTCATGTCGGCAGGTACACGAGCTCCTCTTGACATATGTGATCCGGGTCCTTGGATAGAGGAGGACTACGGCGAGGAGGAACCGTATGAGGATCTAGCAGTCGAGCCTCAGGTGGAGGCGAGAGACTTAGACCATTGGCCCCACAGGGGTGACTATTGATCGAGATAGTGTTGAGTCTTATGTATTTTGATATTTTGATAGGTGGGCCTGTCCACCTTAGACTTATGCATGTTTTGTATTTATGTTAACTTGGAATACTATATTTTGGATCATTTTAAATGTAGCACCCCGGACTTTTTCATCCTTAATGAATAGCACCTTCGTAGCTAATTGGCCGTTTTTGTAGTCTAATTAATAAATAATGGAGAAATCAGAAATTCCGAAATGTCAGAAATGTTCGTTTTCGAAAGACAGATCCAACGCAAGTTGAATCGTCAAAATCGGACAAACGAGTCAAAAGATATGGTCAAAACAGTCGGGACCAACAGAGCATCGATCGCTCGGTCCACGGAGCGATCGATCGGTCCAAAACCGATCGATCGGTATCTATCGACTGGTGGAAAATTTTGTATGGGGAAATTTTCCAGAGAGCATGTTTTTGACCGTTCGCACGGTCAAGAACACCGATCGCTCGGTAGGCAACCGATCGATCGGTCATTAACACTGATCGCTCGGTCCTCGCGTTTTTGCAAAAATTTCAGTAAGGGCGTTTTCGTCTTTTGGGTGTTAAACCCTTACCCATAAGGGTTTGCTCGACCCTTTGAGGCCTCACTTACAACATTTGAGGGATTTTGAGAGATAGAGAGAGAAGAGGAGAAAGCTCTAACCTAGGGTTTGGTTTTGAGAAGGAAATCAAAGGGGGTTAAAGAACCATAGCTCACCCCAACTCGAGTTGCTTCAAAATCGAGGCTCAAGCTCGTGTGTGAACCATTCTCCAAGCTAGGGCAGCAACCCAAGCACGTTTTTGAAAGGGGTTTCTTCCCCAACTCAAGTCTCCTTCAAGCAAAGGTGTTCTTCTTTCAAGTTGGAGCTTCAATCAAGGTTTCTACCAAAGATCAAGCCTTGATCTAAGGTTAGTACACCCTACTAACTTACCCTAGCAAAAATCTAGGTTTTCTATGTAAAAATGTGATTCTTTATATTATGTTTTCCTCCTTATGAAATGTGTTATCCCCCATTAAATATAAACAAGATAATGGAAAAGGTGTGGATGTGTGGATGGAATGTTGGATGTGGCGATTGGATGCCGAGATGTATGTTGTGTGATGTGTGTGATGGAAATGGTGGATGGGTATTTTACCAATAATGAACTTACCTTGATGTTTGGATGGAAAATATGCGCTAAAAAGAACAAGATGAATTATTAAGAAACATTACATGTGTTGTGTTTGACAAAATGCCTAAACTATGAATAAACGACTTAGATGAAGAAAATGGAAATAGGTTTTATGCATGTGTTCTTATAGACGATGAATTGATCCAATGTAATGTGAATTACTTAAGTTACCTATGCTAATATTATGAATTGAATTGTAATGCCATATCTCTTTTGTTAAGCGCATTCCCACGATTGTTATTATTGGCACGCACATGAGCACGCATGATAGCATGAACCGAGATTTCAAGAGCATGTGCATATAATAAACAAGAAGAAAATATTGCATGTCAAGGAGGTTGGTAGCCCAGGGAGAATTCGGATACTAGCCTCTGACTCACAAGATAACCCCTAAATCACCTATTCTCAAGGAGGTTGGTAGCCCAGGGAGATTCGGGTGCTAACCTCTGGCTCACAAGAAAACTAAACAAGTAATAAAAATCACCTATTGTCAAGGAGGTTGGTAGCCCAGGGACATTCGGGTACTAGCCTCTGGCTCACAAGAAAACCAAACATTGCATATCAAGGAGGTTGGTAGCCCAGGGACATTCGGGTACTAACCTCTGGCTCACAAGTGCATTGCATATCAAGGAGGTTGGCAGCCCAGGGAGATTCGGGTGCTAGCCTCTGGCTCACAAGTTACGAGATGGAGGTTTACAAGATGATGATCATGCATTCATGCATGCACGCATACATGATTTCTACGAGGCATACCGGGACATGACATGGGTTTTCAAGCATGAGTTTTATCGGCGTTTTCGCATTCATGTACGCACGTCAGGATGCTTGTATTGTATCATGCCTTATACTGTTTCTTTTGTGATGTTTCTATTACTACTTGTATGATATTACTATTGTGTGTTTTTATTATTGTTATGGTCTGCTAGTAGCTTGTACTCGCTGAGTATTCCATGCTCAGCCGTACTTTCATGTCGGCAGGTACGGAGGGAGCCCTCGACCCGGAGCCTTGGGTCGAGGAAGAGTATATAGAGGAGAGAGAGCCGGCTATTCCATTACAGTCTCAGGAGGACCGAGACCTCGATGTGGGGCCATACCTCGACTACTGTTGAGGGGAGAGTATGAGAGGGTCTTGTGTATTTTGATATTTTGATAGGTGGGCCTGTCCACCTTAGACTTAGACATGTCTTGTATTTATGTTAACTTGGAATACTATTTTGGATCATTAGAAGAAATGAAAATTTTTTTACGCTTCCGCATATATGTTAGCTTCCGCGCTCTGATTATCATTGTTAGAACTGTATTTTATCTTGTGCATTACAGGATGGTTTGATAGGTACGTAGTGTGACACCTAAAATATCCCTAAACTCCTCGGGGGTATTTCGGGGCGTTACAATAAAGAAAGGAAAAATTTAGTTACGCTTCCGCATTTATATTTAGCTTCTGCGCTCTGATTATCATTTTTTTTTGTACTGTATTCTCTTGTTAATTACAGGAGGGTTTGGCAGGTACGAAGTATCACACCTAAAGTATCCCTTAACTCCTAGGGGGTGTTTTGGGGCGTGACAATCTACCTTGGTGAAATCAATGAGTTTGATTCCAAAAAGCTTGAACAAGCAAGAACCTTGAGTTCTTGGTTGAGAATCACCAAAGAGAGCTTGATCTTCCTTCAAGCTTGTTCACAAGTAGTTCCTCTCCTTCTTCTCTCTCTCAAAATCTCCTAAGATAGGGCACAGAGGGTTTCTGAAACCCTAAGGCACGAACCCAGCCTATTTATAGGCAAAGGGTGGTGGTTAAAGTCATAAACACCCTTAATGAAGAAAATCTGCGTATGACTGATCGATCAGTGGTATAGACCGAGCGATCGGTGGCTTACCGGTCGATCGGTGGTTTTGACCGAGAGATCGGTTGAAAACACCCTCTCAGGAAAATTTCCCCATACAAGAAAGTTGACCGCTCGATAGCTACCGAGCAATCGGTAGAAGACCGGTCAATCGGAGGTATAACTGAGCAATCGGTGATCCCCTGTTTTGCTAAAAACCCTTGTTTTCTCTACCTTAGACCTTTCCAATCCCAGTTCCAACACCTTTAGTGCTTAAAACATACTCCTTAGGGATATGTAGACTTATCAAAACATGTACGCCAATTATCCAAACTCGTATATTAATCATAAGACCCCTAAGTGTACAAAACCACACTTGGGCACTATTCACACACTATTCACCAATACATGAGATGAAAATTCGGGGCTCTACAGGAGTTACCTTCACAAAGACTTGATCCCCAACCTAGAATTCTAAGTCCCTGTGGTAGGTGTAAGGATAGCTCTTTTGACGGTCTTGGACAGCTTTCAACCGATCCCGGATGATCTTTCAACCGATCCCGGATGATCTTAACCTTGTTCACAGTTTGCTCGATCAACTCAGGACCCAACACCTTTATCTCTCCCACTTTATTCGAGTAAAGAGGAGGCCTGTAACTTCGCCCATATAAGGCTTCAAACAGTGCCATCTAGATGTTTGCCTAGTAGCTATTATTGTAGGCGAACTCCACCAAAGGCAAGTGCTCTTCCCAGCTACCCTTAAAATCCAACATACATGCCCGAAGCATGTCTTTGATGATTTGATTCACCCTCTCAGTCTACCCATCCGTCTGACGATGAAAGGCGGTGCTGAAATCAAGTTGAAAACCCATGGTGTTCTGAAAGCTCTTTCAGAACCTGGATGTGAATCTTGGATCCCGATCTGACACAATGCTAACTGACATGCCGTGCAACCGAACTTTTTCTTTGATATACAATGCAGCCAATTGATTCGCATTGAAAGTGGTTCGATAAGGCAAGAAATGTGTACACTTCATCAAACAGTCTACCACAACCCATATTGCATCTGAGTTCCTTGTCGTACGTGGCATGCCAAAAATGAAGTCCATGGAGATGTGGTCCCATTTTCACTAGGGAATAGGGAGAGACTGTAATAGACCCGCCGGTCGCATGTGTTCTGTTTTCACCTGCTGGTACACCAAGCACCGTGCCACATACTCTGTGACATCTCTCTTCATATTTTGCCAGCAAAAGTGCCCCTTGAGGTTCCGGTACATCTCCGTACCCCCAGAATGCACTGTATACTTCAAACGGTGGGCTTTATCCATAATCTCCCGCCTCAACTCGACATCAGTAGGGACACACAGTCTTTCCCTGAATGTGATAGCACCTTGGCTAGTCAGAGAAAAGTCGTCACTACCCTTGGCAACTTTCTTGTCCCGGAAAGCCAACAAGTCAGTATCCGAGGCCTACAACTCTTGGATCCGATCCATGATATACAGTCAAACCGTGATATTTGCCATCACTGGACTGCAGATGGAAGCATTGACACTGGTGTCTAGATTTGCCAAATCTTCCAATAGCTTTCATTCTCGTACAAACATGTGAGCCAACAACCCTGGAGGTCATCTACACAAAGCGTCAACCACTACATTTGCTTTGCCCGGGTGGTATTGGATGGTGCATTCGTAGTCTTTCAAATATTCTATTCAACTCCGTTGCCGTAAACTTAGCTTCTTCTGGAAAAAGAGGTACTTGAGGCTCTTGTGATCCGTGAACACATAGAACTCTTCCCCGTAAAGGTAATGTCACCAAATCTTGAGTGCAAACACTACTACAACAACCTCTAGGTCGTGCGTGGGGTAATTCTTTTCATGCCCCTTTAACTTTCTTGACGTATAGGCAATGACCTTCTTGTGTTGGATGAGAACACACCCAAGCTGTAATGCCCCAAAATACCCCTTAGGAGTTAGGATACTTTGGCGACGTGACTTGTACTTAAAACAAGCCTGCAAAGAGTACAAGGAATGCAAAATAGTGAACTAAAAATTTCTTTAATGACTTAACTATATTCCATGAGCAATTAATTACAATAATTGAATAGGATTGACAACATGAACATGAACTCCTTAACTTGAGTCCCAACTCAAGTGAGACAAACATCCCCAAACACAAGAACCCAAAATATATGTCTCTCTCTCACTCATCCCAATCATTAGCCACATGCCAAGACTCCTAATATCTAGGTAACCATCTGAGTGAACTTCTGCTCTCCCTGAGCTACCTTGATCCAAGGGACCAGAGTCTATACTCGTATAATTTACCTGCGGACATAAAAGTATGGCTGAGTATGGAATGCTCAGTGAGTACAAGCTACTAGCTAACAATAGTAATAACGATAATATAACATTCGTGGTACAGTTCATCATTATATCCATGTTTGAAAAATCAGAGTGCAGAAGCAAGAACAAATAACAAGTATAATCTTGAACATCATATTTAAACTCATACCTTAGGTTCATGCTTTAACTAAAACATATTTCACTTACCTTGTGATTCTTGAAATTTACACTTTACATCTTATGCTTCTTGTGGGTTCCTTACATGTCTTATGATATTATTCTTGTCTTGTGAGAATCATGCATGTCTACTTGTTTACTTGCTTGTCTTGTTTAACTAGTACCCGAACTATGAAATGGATGGATATGCTAGGTTCTTGTCTTGCTTGACTAATGCCTGGACTATAATGGAACGGAACACATTAGCCTCATGTCTTGACTTGATTAGTGCCCGGACTATAATGGAACGGAACACATTAGTCTCCTTGCCTTGCCTTGACCAGTGCCCAGACTATGGCAGAACGGAACACACTAGTATTCTTGCTTACTAATGCCCGGACTATGATTGAACGGAACACATTAGTATCTTGACTTGCTCTACTAATGCCCGGACTATAATGGAACAGAACACACTAGTAAATTTACTTGCTTAGCTAATGCCCGAACTATGATGGAACGGAACACATTAGCCTCATGTTATTCTTGCTTGACTTGTTTAACTTGTGAGCCAGATATGACATATCGTAGGATATGCCCTACCCTTGACATTCATGCTTGTTTGACTTGTAAGCCAAGTATGACATATCGTAGGATATGTCCTACCCTAGACATTTATGCTTGTTTGACTTGTGAGCTAGGTATGACATATCCTAAGGATATGCCCTATCCTTGAAATTCATGCTTGTTGTAAATTCACATTTCTTATTCTTGTTGTTCTCTTATATATATTGTAGCACCCCGGACTTTTTCATCCTTAATGAATAGCACCTTCGTAGCTAATTGGCCGTTTTTGTAGTCTAATTAATAAATAAGGGAGAAATCGGAAATTCTGAAACGTCAGAAATGTGCGTTTTCGAAAGACGAACCCAACGCAAGTTGAATCGTCGAAATCCGACGAGCGAGTCAAAAGATATGGTCAAAACAGTCCAGACATACAGAGAACCGATCGCTCGGTCCAGTCAGCGATCGATCGGTCCATAACCGATCGATCGGTAGCTATCGCGCGGTCAGAAATTTTGTATGGGGAAATTTTCCAGAGAGTGAGTTTTTGACCGGTCGATCGGTCATAAACACCGATCGCTCGGTAGGCAACCGATCGATCGGTCATAACCACCGATCGCTCGGTCTTCGCGTTTTTGCAGAAATTTCAGTAAGGGCGTTTTCGTCTTTTGGGTGTTAAACCCTTACCCATAAGGGTTTGCTCGACCCTTTGAGCCCTCATTCACAACCCTTAGACATTTTGAGAGATAGAGAGAGAGGAGGAGAAAGCTCTAAACCTAGGTTGCTTTTGGAGAAGAAATCAAAGGGGTGAAGACCCTAGATCGTCCCCAAGCACGTCTTCTTCAAGATTTCAACTCAAGCTCGTGTGGAGGTGCATTCTCCAAGCTAGGGCAGCACTCACTCACGTTTTGAAAGAGGTTTCTTCCCCCAACTCAAGTCCCCTTCAAGCAAAGGCTTCCTCCTTCCAATTAGAGCTTCTATTTCAAGGTTTCTTCAAGATCAAACCTTGATCTAAGGTTAGTACACCCTACTAACTTACCCTAGCAATAAATCTAGGTTTTTCCTTATGAAATATGATTCTTGTTAGTATGTTTTATTCTTTACAAAATGTGTTATCTATAATAAATATAAACAAGATAAAGAAAGGTGTGGATGTGTGGATGGAATGTTGGATACGGCGATTGGATGCCGAATGTGTGATGTATGATGTGTGGGTTGTGGATTGGAAAATGGAGGATGGGCATTGTACAAATAACAAACTTACCCTTGTGTGATTGAATGGAAAATATGCATTAAAAAGAATGAGATAAACTACTAAGGAATAACGTATGAAAGTGTTTGACAAAATGCCTAAACTATGAATAAATGATCTCAATGAAGGATATAGAAATGGGTTTTATGCATGCGTTCTTATAAATGATCAATTGATCAAATGTTATGCAAACTACTTATGTTACTTATGTTCATATCATGAATTGAATTATAATGTCATATTTGGTTATTTCCATTATCATGATTGTCACTATGGACACGTACACGAACACGCATGATAGCATGAATCGAGATTTCAAGAGCAAGTGCATATAATAAACAACAAGAAAATATTTCATGTCAAGGAGGTTGGTAGCCCAGGGAGGATTCGGGTACTAGCCTCTGGCTCACAAGTGCATTGCATAACAAGGAGGTTGGTAGCCCAGGGACATTCGGGTACTAACCTCTGGCTCACAAGAAAACAAGTGCATTTCATAACAAGGAGGTTGGTAGCCCAGGGAGGATTCGGGTACTAACCTCTGGCTCACAAGTGCATTGCATATCAAGGAGGTTGGCAGCCCAGGGAGATTCGGGTGCTAGCCTCTGGCTCACAAGTTACAAGATGGAGGTTTACAAGATGATGATCATGCATTCATGCATGCACGCATACATGATTTCTACGAGGCATACCGGGACATGACAAGGGTTTTCAAGCATGAGTTTTATTGGCATTTTCGCATTCATGTACGCACGTCAGGATGCTTGTGTTGTGTCATGCCCTATACTGTTTCTTTGTGATGCTTCTATTACTGCTTGTATGATATTACTGTTATGTGTTTTTATTACTGTTATGGTCTGCTAGTAGCTTGTACTCGCTGAGTATTCCATGCTCAGCCGTACTTTCATGTCGGCAGGTACTGAGGGAGCCCTCGACCCGGAGCCTTGGGTCGAGGAAGAGTACACAGAGGAGAGAGAGTCGGCTGTCCCATTACAGTCTCAGGCGGACCGAGACCTCGATGCGTGGCCATACCTCGACTACTGTTGAGGGGAGAGTATGAGAGGGTTTGGTGTATTTGATATTTTGATAGGTGGGCCTGTCCACCTTAGGTTTAGACATGTCTTGTATTTATGTTAACTTGGAATACTATTTTGGATCATCAGAAGAAATGAAAATTTGTTTACGCTTCCGCATATATGATAGCTTCCGCGCTCTGATTATCGTTATGAGTACTGTATTTTATCTTGTGCATTACTGGATGGTTTGATAGGTTCGCAGTGTGACACCTAAAATATCCCTAAACTCCTAGGGAGTATTTTGGGGCGTTACAGAGTGGTATCAAAGCTCTAGGCATTAGAGTCCCTAGGGTCACTTAGATGATTGAACAAGGTATTAGAATCACCTTAGAGAGTTGTATTCCAAGTATAGACTAACAAGTTAGTCTTAGTCAAAATGGGTTGAACTTCAACCGAACATAGAGTCCTACGCTAGGAACACGGATTGTATGTTATGCTATTTTGTTATATACCATGTGTACATTATTTGTGTTGTACTTATTAAATGTGCTTGATGAATATGTATTAAGTGAATTGCGAAATTGTACTAAATGCGTATCCAAGTTAGACTCATGTTGTATTGTCGTTCTCAGGAGAAATCATGAGACGCAATACCCGGGGTCGCGGGTACAACACAAGGGGTAATGGAGGTGATGCTCCATCGGGTGATGATCAACCCGACTTTGCCCAAGCATTCGCATCCATAGCCGAGACCTTGGCTATGTTGGCGGCAAGGCAATCGGCCACTCCGCCTAATGCGGCACTCATACCGGCTCCTCCTAACCGAGCCCAAGCCGGGATAGAAGCTTTTCGGAGGATGAGGCCTCCAACTTTTTGTGGAAGCATTGATCCACTTGTTGCCGAGGGTTGGATCCGGCAACTTGAGAAGATATTCTCGGTGTTAGCACCTACTGAAGTGGAAAGGGTCACATGGGCCGCCTTTATGCTTGAAGGCGAGGCCGATCATTGGTGGAAGTCTGCACTTCGGACCCGAGAGTTGACCCGGCAAGGTCAAGATTGGACTTGGGAGGAATTCTTGGAGGTTTTCAACAAGAAGTATTTTCCGGTCGGGATGAAAGAAAAGATGGAAGTCGAATTCATTACCTTGGAGCAAGGTAATATGTCTGTAGCGGCTTATGAAGCCAAATTTTCGGAGCTATCTCGATTTGCTCCACACATGATAGCGACCGAGGCTATGAAGGCCCGGAAATTCGAGAGGGGGTTGAAGGCCTATCTCAAGGACCGAGTCTCGATGTTTAGACATGAGACATATTCTGAAGTTGTTGATAAAGCACTATTGGCCGAGTCGAACTCCGAGGAGTTCTTCAAAAGGAGAGGAATGGAAAAAGGACAGTCGAGTAGTTCAGGGGAGAAAAGAGCAAGGACGAGCTTGTATCAGTCTGCAGGCCCGGCTCAGTCGTAGAGGATGTATTCAGCACCACAGGCTCCCCGCTCTTTCGCTCCACCGGCTTTTCGCCCGGCTACCTCATATGCTCCTCACCCCGCAGTTACTCAGGCTACGGGGTATGCTCCGTCCTCCTATTTGCATGATGTTTGCACTCTTTGTGGGAGGAGGCATCCAGCGGGAGAATGCCGGAGAGTTTCAGGAAGTTGCTTCCATTGTGGTGACCAAGGCCACATGGTCAGAGATTGTCCCCGGCGTCAATTGCCAACTCAGTCTTCAGGGAGCAGGCCCCCGGTTAGGCAGACATCTCAGCCTAGCTCTTCTCAGGCTTCGAGGGCCTCACAGCCTACCCGGCCTCCTCGCCCAGCCACACAGGGCCGAGTCTTTGCCTTATCCGAGAGAGACGCACGTGCATCCGACGATGTCGTGCAAGGTACGCACGAATTCTAGAATTTAAATTTTGTAAAATTCCTATGGTTTGCTTTGTGAGTTTCTATACTAAGGGTTACCTATGTATGATGCTGTTGTTTGAAGTCTACTAATAGTAGTCACTTAATCGCACAGGCGCTTTGTTAGTGAACGAATGTCTTGCCCGAGTGTTGATCGACACAGGATCCACTCACTCCTTTGTGTCGCCTAGTTTCGCAAAGGGATTTTTGACTGAGGCTACTCCGTTAAAGCAGGAGTTGACCATTGCAACTCCACTCGGCAAGTCAGTTGATACGGACAAGATATTCGGGGATAGTGTGGTTCAAGTGGGGGAGAATGAACTGTTAGCCGATCTCATCGTCCTAGATTTTCAAGACTTGGATTTTGATGTCATCTTAGGGATGGATTGGTTGTCAAACCATCACGGGCACGTTGCGTGTTTTGAGAAGATGGTGAATTTCAAGCCGGAAGGGGGTAAGCCTTTTCACTTCCGAGGATTAAGAGAGAGGGACATTGCTCGCCTCGCAGCCTTGAGTGTAACAAACCTAGAAGCACAAAACTCCTCGGCCATTCCGGTCGTGAGTGATTTCTTGGACGTGTTTCCGGAGGAACTTCCCGGGTTACCTCCAAATCGGGAGATTGAGTTCGCTATAGAGCTTACTCCGGGCACCGCTCCAATTTCAAGAGCCCCATATAGAATGGCCCCGATAGAGCTTGAAGAATTGAAGAAGCAAATTGAGGAGTTACAACAACTTGGTTTCATCCAACCAAGTGTGTCACCGTGGGGAGCTCCGGTCCTTTTTGTAAAGAAGAAAGACGAGTCGATGAGAATGTGTATAGACTACCGTCAGTTGAACAAGGTAACTATCAAGAATCGTTATCCCTTGCCAAGGATCGATGACTTGTTCGACCAACTGAAGGGAGCGAGATTCTTCTCCAAAATTGATCTTAGATCGGGGTATCATCAATTAAGGATCAAGGCGGAAGATGTTCCGAAGACGGCCTTCAGGACTCGGTATGGGCATTACGAGTTCCTTGTCATGCCTTTTGGGCTGACGAATGCACCGGCGGCATTCATGGATTTGATGAACCGGGTGTTCCGATCTTACTTGGATCGATGCGTGATTGTATTCATTGATGACATTTTGGTGTATTCCCAGACACGGGAAGATCACGCGCGAGACCTCCGCCTTGCTCTAGAGATGTTGAGAGAGCATAGGCTATATGCCAAATTGAGTAAGTGCGAGTTCTGGTTAGAGAAGGTCGCATTTCTTGGACACGTGGTGTCGGCCGAGGGCATTTCGGTAGATCCAGCCAAGGTTGAGGCAGTCATGAGTTGGGAGAGGCCCAAGAGCGTCACGGAGATACGTAGTTTCCTCGGATTGGCAGGATACTACCGGAGATTTGTGGAGGGATTCTCCAGTCTGGCTACACCTCTCACCTACTTGACAAGGAAAAATGCAAAGTTCAGTTGGAGTGACCGATGTGAAGTAAGTTTCCAAGAGTTGAAGAAACGCCTCACCACAGCCCCTGTCCTTACTGTGCCATCTGGACCTTTTGGGTATGAGGTGTATAGTGATGCCTCGCACGTCGGACTCGGGTGTGTCCTAATGCAACACAAGAAAGTCATTGCCTATGCATCAAGGCAGTTGAAAGAGCATGAAAAGAACTACCCCACTCACGACTTGGAGCTTGCGGCGGTCGTGTTTGCACTTAAAATTTGGCGACATTATCTGTACGGGGTGGAGTTCTATGTGTATACGGACCACAAGAGCCTCAAGTATCTCTTTTCCCAAAAAGAGTTAAACTTACGACAACGGCGTTGGATTGAGTTCTTAAAGGACTACGAGTGCACTATCCAATATCACCCGGGAAAAGCAAATGTGGTGGCAGACGCTCTGAGTAGGAAACCATCGGGGTTGTTGGCTCACATGTTGGTGCGGGAATGGAGACTGTTAGACGATTTGGCAAATCTAGACATCAGTGTGAACGATTCTGTCCGCAGTCCGGTTTTGGCAAATGTTACAGTTCGGCCGTACCTTATAGACTTGATCCAGGAGTATCAAGCCACAGACACTGACTTGTTGGCTTTCCGGGATAAGGAAGTGGCCAAGGGTAGTACGGACTTCTCTCTCACTAGCCGAGGTGCTATTACATTCAAGGGAAGGCTTTGTGTCCCAGCCAATGCAGACCTTCGGAGAGAGATTATGGACGAAGCTCACCGGTCTAAGTATACAGTGCATCCCGGGGGGACAAAGATGTACCGGAACCTCAAGAGTCACTTTTGGTGGCGAAACATGAAGAGGGAGGTTGCGGAGTATGTGGCACGGTGTTTGGTATGCCAACAGGTGAAAGCAGAGCATTTGAGACCAGCGGGTCTTTTGCAGTCTCTCCCTATTCCCGAGTGGAAATGGGAACATATCTCTATGGACTTCATCGTGGGATTGCCGAAGACGGTCAAGAAGACCGATGCTATATGGGTAGTTATTGATAGACTCACGAAGTCCGCTCATTTCTTACCATACCGGACTACATTCGACTCCAACCAGTTAGCAGAACTATACATCAAAGAAATAGTCCGATTGCATGGGGTGCCAGTGAGTATTGTGTCGGATAGAGACCCAAGATTCACATCCAGGTTTTGGAAAAGTTTTCAAGGTGCAATGGGCTCCCGGTTAGACTTTAGCACAGCTTTCCACCCACAGACCGACGGGCAAACCGAGAGGGTGAATCAGGTTATTGAAGATATGCTCCGAGCATGTATGCTAGACTTCAAGGGAAGTTGGGAAGATCACCTACCTTTGGTGGAATTCGCTTACAACAATAGTTATCAAGAAAGCATACAAATGGCGCCTTCGAGGCTTTGTACGGAAGGAGTTGTAGATCCCCGTTGTATTGGGATGAAGTGGGAGAAAGAAAGATTTTGGGCCCCGAGTTAATTGAACAAACCGCGGATAGGGTCAAGCTTATCCGGGAGAGGTTAAAGACCGCACAAGATAGACAGAAAAGCTGATTGAGTCAAAAGAAGGCCCCCCAGGAGGCGATCTTGAATTAAGATGTAAGGCGGATTTTGTGGTTGTAAGGATTTCAACGAACAAAGGGGTGAGCGCTTCGGGAGAGCGGCAAGGATTAGGGCTCCGATGATATGTGGGTCCGTCGAGTATCATACTCGACCTTGTTGGCAGTAGGTGGCGACCGTGTTGCTTTGAGACCGCGAACATGGAGGCGCGGTCCATAATGTAGTCCATGTCTCTATGCCCGGAAGTACATATCGGATCTTCTCATTGTTCATCGAGTGTGAGCCGATAGCGATACGAGAGGACCTAATTAGTTGAGAAGCCGGTTATATTTGGATAGGACACGGATCACAGTGCTGCGCAACAGGACTATTCCGCTAGTCCGTGCACATGGCAACATCAGCACGGCAAAGGAGCTCGCCAGTACCTACGTGGGAGGGACCCACCCCAACCCCCCCCTCCCGAGCGAAAGTCAAACCGAACGTATCCCGAGGTTGTTTGAATAGACTGTGCATATTGCTTGTAATCTTTGTTTTTGTTTAGAATGTATGTATGTCCAAATTCGGGGACGCAAATTTTTGAAGGCCGGGAGATGTAGCAACCCCGGGACTTTGTTCATCCTTAATGAATCGCACCTGTAGCTAATGGCCGGTCCCCTTTCGTAGTACTAATCATACACATGTAAGGGAGAATACGGTGAAATGTCTGAAACGTAAGATTATAATGGTGTCGTTTCGGCAGACGAACCCAAGCAAGTTGAAT